>CAMZMU010000117.1:110623250-110950696 GCA_947311845.1 Poa pratensis
CGTCAGAACTACCCGATGACTGCAAACCATGCCAGACGGCAGCACGATCGTCATCACAAGGAACAGGCGATCAAAGCAAGCCAGGCAATACATGAGTGCACATGATCCCGAGGATTCGACACCCGAAGAACTCGCGGCGCACAAATACATCTTCTGGCAGGAGACCTAAGGTTGAAAAACCTGCAAAGCACTCGACGAGCGCAAAAAGGCTAAGTGCATCGAGTGCACGCGCGCCCAGCTGTCGTCACTCTATTCCTGGAGAACTTCACCAATCGCTCGCGATCTAGGCTGGCACACCTGACAGCAAGCGAGAGGGCGGCTGACCCGCGATCTAGATGTGTCGTTCATGACGCACGACGAAGATGGAATCCCCATCCCCAAAACGGCTCAGGGAGCCCTCATGTCAGTGGCCACGTACCTGAAAGCGACGCAACCTCCAGACAGTGACCCGAACGCGGCCTGCATCGCCAGCAAATCAAATCACTCCACATGGGGCGGAGCCTAGCCACAGTCGAGGACACCCTGGAGGAAGCAGAACCCGTCGTGAGGCCACCCCGCGACGCGAAGTACAGACAAGGGAGAACCGCGACCGTACAGTCGCAAACCAAGACGACCGAGACCGGTCAGGACGCGGTCGACGCGAAACTCAGCATCGCGAGGCGAGTGGTGATCGCCGCGATGTCATGACACAGCATCGGGTCAGCAGAGGCAGAAGCAGAAGGTCCACGCGATCTCGAAGCAGCGATTCAGACTCGGGCGACGAGTGGGAGCCTTGTGGGCGCTATGCTTCACTCGACGCATCCGCCAGGCGAAGATGCCCAAAAGATTCAGACTCACGTCTGAAACACCCAAGTTCGATGGCAGGCAGGAACCCTCGTCCTGGCTAGAGGACTACAGAACAGCGGTCTCCTGTCAACGAGGCTCAACCACAACTGCGATGCAGTATATCCAGCTCATGCTGTCTGGGAGCGCGGGATTGGCTGAAAGCTTACCCGAAAACTCATACGACTCTGGGAACGTTTCCAGGAGGACTTCATCAAAAACTTCCTCGCAACATGCGATCGACCCGCGACATTCGCAGAACTAAGCTTGCAGCAGCGTTCAGACGAACCGCTGCGCGAGTACATCAGAAAGTGGACCACGATGCGCAACTCTGGGAGTGGTGTCGGAAGACAGGGCAATCGACGCTTTTATCGCAGGAGCTGCCAGGCACGACTTCGGGAAGCGCTTCCGCCAAAAGCCAACATCCATAGCACAACTCATGAAAGTAGCTAACGAGTGGGCAGAGGAGAAGATGGTGCGAGATCATCAGAGTCACCACGTGGCAACAACAATGGAAGCTGGGAGAAGAGATGGCCGCGGCAGGCGCAAACGCAAATCCCACCGCTACGACGACCAAGATGGAGTCGAATTGGTGGCGGCTGGCTACAACGACAACCGCAATGACAGCAGTCGCAGTGCGAGTCGTCAAGATGATCGTGGCAGGAGTCGCCAGGACGACCGCCGGACTACGGAACAGCAGAGATGGATATCGCAAACAGGAGTGGCGCAAACGCCGATCACATCACCGAAGGTTTGGGTGATCAGGAGCTAGATGAAGAGTGCAGATTCCACATGTTCAAAGGCAAGACGGCAAGCTACACTCAAGCCACCTGGTGAAGGATTGCAGAAAATTCACCAGGATGACAGACGTACATAAAACGCCTGCAAGCAGCTCAAGCACGGTGCAGGCAGGCGCCCTGCACCACCTCCTCCTCCTGCTCCACCCGCAGGTCAAAACGCGCATGTGGCAGGCGCAATGCAAAATCAAGCTCCTAGAAGCCCACCAGAACCGGCAGAACGCTACCCTGAAGCTCGTGGACAGATGAACATGATCCAGAAGGGACGTCCAACCAACAGGGAGCAAAATTGATCACTCGACAAGTCAATATGGCGGTCATGGCACCCCCAGCAGTACCGAATATCTGAAGGGGTCAGAAACAAGCATAACGTTCTCACGTGCAGATCATCCCCCAGCTGTGGTGCGGCCAGGGCACGCGCCCCTGGTACTCGACGCTCAAATCGGTGGCTACGCCATGTCCAAGGTCTTCATGGATGGTGGAAGCGGAATCAACATCATCTTCGCCGATACGCTTCGCAAATGAATCGCTCAGTCGAAAATCTCCTGAGTCGACACAACCTTTCATGGCATAGTCCCAGGCAAAGCAGTCCTGCCACTCGGGACACTACAGCTCCCAGTTGTTTTTGGTGAGCCAGGCAACTTTCGATCGGAGAAGGTCGACTTTGAGGTCGTCGACTGGAAATCGCAATATCACGCGATCCTGGGGCGCCCGACGTTCGCTCGGTTCATGGCGGTCCCGCACTACGCGTACCTGATGATCAAAATGCCAGGACCCAAAGGAGTTATCACCGTCAAGGGCAACTTCCAGCGATCTGATAGCTGCGACAGAGAATTCAGCAAAATATCCGAGACATTCGGGATGCAGGAACAGCTCAAGGAGATCTCCCTCACCAATGATCGCACAGTGTTTCCCTCAAACAAAAAAGCAGGCACCCGACGCCGCTTTCAACGCAAAAAACGACACAACGTCGCATCAGGTCCACCCGACGGACCCGCCAAGACGGTCAACGTGTCGTCCAGCTTATCACCCGCATAGGAAGGCGCGCTCGTCGAATTCCTCCGTGAGAACTGGGAAATTTTCGCCTGGTGTCCAGCTGACATGCCAGGTATTCCCAGGGAATTCGCCGAGCACTCTCTTCAACTCTTTCCAGATGCAAAACCTGAAGCAAACAATGCGACGGTTCTCGAGCCGAAACGCGTAGCTATTGGAGAAGAAGTCGACAGATTACTCGACGCAAAATTTATTCGGGAGATCAAAAAATCTGACTGGGTTGCCAACCCTGTCCTGGTGCCAAAGAAGAATTCGACTGTCCTTCGCATGTGTGGACTTCACCTCCCTCAACAAATGCTGTCCCAAGGACCACTTCCCCTTGCCACGTATCGACCAGATCGTCGACTCAACGGCGGGATGCGAGCGCCTATCCTTCCTGGATGCCTATTCGGGCTATAACCAGATTCGGATGAGAGAAGAGGATGAAGACAAGACTGCCTTCATCACCCCTTACGGCGTCTACTGCTACACAACTATGCCCTTCGGGCTCAAGAACGCGGGTGCTACGTACCAGCGTATGATGCAAAACTGCCTCAAAAAGCAAATTGGACGCAACGTCCAAGTCTACGTCGACGACATTGTCATCAAAACAAAAAAGGAGTCGACACTCCTCGACGACCTGCGCGAAACCTTCGCCAACCTGAAGCATTACAAGATCAAGCTCAATCCCAAGAAGTGTGTCTTTGGCGTGCCAGCCGGACAACTTTTGGGTTACCTTGTTCCGCCAGAGGCATCGAGGCGGACCCGGAAAAGCTGCAGGCCATCCTCACCATGCCACCACCAACAAAACTTCGGGAGATCCAAAAACTGGCCGGTCGAGTCGCGGTGCAGCACTTAGCCGCTTCATCAGCAAACTGGGCGAAAAGGCGCTCCCGTTCTATCAGCTGATGAAGAAAACAGACAAATTCGAGTGGACACCCGAAGCACAAGCAGCCTTTGAAGATCTCAAGCGAGTACTGACAAACCCTCCAATCTTGGTGGCACCCAATGAGCGCGAGCCGTTGTTTCTATACGTCTCTGCGACTAATCGGGTGGTCAGCACTGTCCTGGTGGTTGAGCGCATGGAAGAGGGACACCCGCATGGCGTACAGAGACCCGTACTATCTTAGCGAGGTCCTTCAGTATCAAAACAGCGGTACCCGCATTATCAAAAGCTAGCCTACGCTGTATTCATGTCTTCACGAAAGGTGGCACACTACTTTGCTGAGCACCCGATCATTGTTGTTAGCTCGCAGGGCTGCGAGACATCCTCACAAACCCCGATGCAACCGGGCGGGTCGCCAAGTGGGTCATCGAGTTGGGGCCTCGAGACATCCGTTACGAGCACCCGAAGGCAATCAAGGCACAAGTCCTTCCTGATTTCACCACCGAGTGGATTGAAGCCCAGCTACCCGACGTTCCGGACTTGTCCAATTCTTGGACAATGTATTTCGATGGGTCGAAGAAGCATGAAGGCGGCGCAGGCGTCATTCTGATATCACCAAAAGGCGACAAGCTCCGCTACGTCCTACAGATGGACTTCCCCACACCCTCAAACAACGAAGCAGAATACGAGGGACTCCTGCATGGCATGCGGATGGCAAAAGCATGTGGCTGCACTCGACTCATGATCTATGGCGACTCGAACCTGGTGGTGCAGCAAACTATGAAGGCCTGTGATGCTACAGCAGATAACATGATCGCCTATCGCGACCTGTACAACATCATGGAAGGCAGCTTTGACGGGTGCGAGCTGCGCCATATTGGGCGCGAAAGCAATGAAGAAGCAGACAAACTCGCCAACATCGGCTCCACAAAGGCACAAGTACCACCCGGTGTCTTCCTCGAGAAAATCGAGCATCGCTCCATCAAAACAAAGCAAAAAGCAGAGTCGAAAACTCCGACGCAAACTGCAGCCCAGAGCGCTGCCCAGCGTCAATGATCCACCAGTCGAAGTTTTCCTGGTTGAGCCAACATGGACGCATCGGTTCCTGGCATACCTGAAGAACGGCGAGCTTCCAGAAGACGTAGCAGAAGCGCGGCGGGTGGCCAGACGCGCAAAAGCATACACCATCATCAACGGTGAACTATACAAGCAGCATCTCTGGGATACTTCAGAGGTGCATAGCACACGAAGATGGTGAGGCCATCCTTCGAGACATACACGCAGGGACCTGCGGACATCATGCGAGCAGTCGAGCTCTCGTGCAAAAGCCTTTCGAGCGGGGTTCTACTGGCCCACTGCGCTCAGGGACGCGGAGGACATCGTCAGAAAGTGCGTCGGCTGTCAGAAATTTGCGACTAAGCCGCACGCACCTGCGTCAGAGCTGAAGACAATCCCGTTGGCGTGGCCTTTCGCCCAATGGGGACTCGACATGGTCGGGCCACTCAAGAAATCCTCTCGGGCGGACACACTCACCTCCTGGTAGCAGTCGACAAATTCACCAAGTGGATCGAAGCGGTCCCCATCACAAGTTCGACTGCCTCCACCGCGGTCAATTTTATCAAGTCCATCATATACCGCTTTGGGTCCCTCATAGCATCATCACGGACAACGGCACCAACTTCACGGCAGAAGAGTTCAAGGACTTCTGCAAGGACCAAGGGATCAAGCTCAACTACGCATCGGTGGCGCACCCGCAGTCGAACGGTCAGGTGGAAAAGGCAAACGGACTCGTATGCAGCGGACTCAAGAAGCGACTCTTGGTCCACTCAAACGAGCAGCAGGTGCATGGGTCGAAGAACTGCCATCTGTCCTATGGAGCCTCCGCACAACTCCAAATAGGTCGACACAGTACACGCCCTTCTTCATGGTGTACGGAGCAGAGGCAGTTTGCCATTCGACATTCGATTCGACGCACCAAGAGTCACTGCATACGACGAGGACGACGCGGAGAAGCACTCGAAGACGGCGTCGACACATTGGACGAGGCCCGCGACATCGCCCTTGCCCGTACAGCTGTTTACCAGCAGAGCCTCCGTAACTATCATAGCCGTCGACTGCGCACTCGATCCTTCATGGTGGGTGATCTGGTCCTTCGCCTGAAGCAGAAGAAGGTGCACAAGCTCGCCTCTCCATGGGAGGGCCCTTCATCGTCACGGAGGTCATCGACGGTGGAGCTTATCGACTGAAGCACGCGAAGACGGGAGAACTCCCACAACCCTTGGAACGTTGCGCAGCTGCGCCGTTTCTATGCTTAGACTGTTCAGTCATCAAATGTAATAGGCCATATGTCGGATAGCTGCAGGTTTCAGACGCGCTCTTTTCCTTACCAGGGTACCTAAGGGGGCTGGAAGGTTTTTAATGAGGCGGCCTGCAGCTTACAAAAAGTGGAATAAAATCAATGTTCCTCTTTATTTCTTCGCATAAGCACATTCGCAAATACTTAGTCACACCCGAACACTCGGGGCTGCATCATACGATGAAACGCAACACATCTTAGCTACTCGAAGACTCGGGGGCTAGGTCGCTAAAATTACAGCACATGCTACCAGCACTCGAAGGCTCGGGGGCTATGATGTATGTTGATCTTACAAAACATAACATCTAACCCACACCCGAAGACTCGGGGCTGAGTTTACAATGATTCAAAAAAAAATAAACTTCACAGCCCCACTCGAATACTCGAGGGCTGCGCAGTCATTATTTTACAAAAAACCCCACTCGATCGACTCGGAGCTTGCCAATGCTGCAATAAACAATTCGTATTCTATACAGAGTCAAAATTGCTCGGGGGCTGCCCCTGTAGAAAATTTACACTCGCAATTCGCTTTTAATCTTCGGGCTCATCCATGACAGGTAGCAATGGACCACAAGTTGAGCGCGGGTGCGCTCAACCAGCAACTCAGCGAACGAACAGTGCCATCCAGATCTGCTTGGTCCAGCCTCTCCCCAATTGCGGGTGGTGGTAACACCAAAAATGGCATGTGGCTCCGCACGTACGCCATCGCCGCGTTGGCTCCAACCATAATCTTTTGCGTCAACAGCTCTCGAACGGGACCCGCGTGACGGAAAATATTTACCAAGGCATGGATACCTTGTGGTTGCGGGCCCACGGGAAACAGTGTCTCGTTGAGTCGAGTAAGGCCATCCTGCATAGCTCGAGTAATTGGGCACTCCTCCAAGTGCCGATCCTTCAGCGTGGCGAGTATGCGAGCATGATACTTGTCGAGCCAAAAATGTTGACGTCCCAGTTGTGGGATGGTCGACAACGCTATCCAGACCTCCTCAACACGAGTTTTCTCTGCTTGGAAGTGGTCAACAAAACCTGCAAACCGTACGAGTGGTCACAAGTTCAGCAAGGAACGAACACAATTGTACGCAAGGCAAAGATCATACTCACATTTCGAGTTGCCTGTTTACAAACTCCATCTCGCCAAGCACAATCTTCCCGCTGGGTGGACATCCCTGGCCTTGTTCTTAATCTATTTAGCTCATTCTGGGCACTCTTCAACTCTTGTCCATTTTCACATATCGAGTTTTCATGAACTCCATAACTTTGGCATCATTGACCACCTGCCCTTGTGATCGAGTGGTTTGAGGTTGCGAGGAGCCAGGTCGAAACGGCGGGTTCCCGTGACTGTTCAAAAAGCATAAGAGGCCTCCTTAAACGAGGAATCGCAAAATATACTCGGGGGCTTGAACCCACGAGAGCAATCGAAAAAAGAAGAACGCAAAAGATAGCTTCATATTCATCAAGCACGAAGTCTTTACAAGCATAAACCAAAAGTAGCACCCGAAGCTACACCCTAAGACGCTGACTCGGACCTAGCCCTAGAATCACGAGCGGGAGTCGAAGGCATTTCGGCTTTCCTTACAAGCATAACCAAAAGTAGCACCCGAAGCTATACCCTAAGACGCTGACTCGGACCTAGCCCTAGAATCACGAGCGGGGAGTCGAAGGCATTTCGGCTTTCTTGGGAAAGCCGGACACGATCTTTTCAAAATCGCCACAACCCATGCAGCTGCATCATCATAAATGCGGACTCCGAGCCACATACCGTCCGGGCGCGCACGAAGTCCGCCAAGGTCGAAGATCCTGGGCCAAAAAGCTGGGTCAGCTCTTCAGTCGATGAAGGAACTTCTCCTTCGAGGGAAGTTGCTCCGGTAGACAGCAGCGAGAGCGCCTTTCGACTGGCTCAGGTGGTCCTTGACTTGGGCGCACAATACGTCAAAAGCGCCGACGTCACTTCGAGTGAGTCGTTAGCTGCGTCTTCGGGTGCAGGCTTTACGTCGAGAGCACCTAATAAGCAAAAATGACCATTGTGTTAGCAGCAAAACAAACAAGGTTGGCATATGCAAAATTGCACACGAAAGTACCTTCAATCACGTCCGCAATAGCGCGCAGTCGCGCCGTTTGAAGGCCTTCAGACTCCTTCACCTGTTGTGCCTTCCGCTCTGCGTCTTCGCGTTGGGACTTGAGCGTATCCTCAAGTTCCGAACGCGGTCGAGTGCAGCCTGGCGCTCACCTGCAAAAACCATCCGTTCACCTCATACTCGAAAGAAGGAAGCAAGATCAAGCAGAAAACACTTACGGGCTGCCTCGTCCATCTTCAGTCGAAGCTGGTCGCGTTCCTCCTCCATTCGCACGTATGTGGCGGCGTCCTCCATCATACGGCGGATGAAGGGCCTGCCCAGCAAAATTTTAGCACACGGAAAAATGGGAAGAGGTTTCTTTGAGCTATAGCCAACTATACTAGTTGCCTTATAGCCTCGGGGCTACTCCCATCGGGAGCGCTGACGCGCACCTGAAGCAAAATCAAGCAAAAATACTCACGTGGTCACGAGGCAGAGGTGAGGCTGTGCCCGAGGTGGAAGGCGTGAGTTTTGGAGGAGCCAGAGGGCACACTCGCCACAGCAGCCGGTATGGCTCGACCGGGGCCACCTCTTCAGTTGCAGGGCTCACCTCTGGGGCAACTGGAGGAGTGTGTCCTGCGGGACATCATCCCGCATAGGGCTGAAGCAGGACATCACCCAAAAATAAAAACAGTAAGACAGAGGAGCATGATACAAAACATGACACAGCAAGCAAAGAAAAAGGCATACCTGGCATCATCATCGTCACTGTCCACAAGGCTGTGGACATTGATGAGTGGTGAACCCGGGCTTACTGGGCGGAGTGCCATGCGAGAGGCGCCACTGCAACAGGGTCCCTTGCCATGGGTGATGACGAACTCGAGTATCATCCTCTGCTCGAGCTGTTGCTCTGGTTGCGGGGTTGGCGGAGGTGGAAGCAACCTTCTTCAGGCGTCGCTTCTTGTGAGCTAGCTCTTGCTCTTCCTCCTCTTGCTCCGCGCCCTCGCCCTGTTCGGGTGAGTGAGCAGAGGCAAGAGAGATCTCCTCCTCTACATCCACATCCAGCACCTCCACCTCAGAATTTTCTCCACCTTCGCGGCAGTGGAGGCAGACTAACAAAGGAGGGTGACCCTACATACACATCATCCAAACTTTACTTTTTCGAGTGATTGTGCATAAATACAGACAAAGCAAGTTCGGTCAAAAGCAAAATACACACCCAGAAGTGGGTATGTTCGCTGTCGTAGGGCAGACAGGGTCGTTCCTCGTCAGCTTGGTGATGGCACGAACCGGTCTTCCACCGCCTTCTCACAGGCAGAGGGTCAGTCGTCAGGCGGGTCGGGTCGTTCGCGTGCCCTGGAACTCCCACACGGGTGTACTCGCACCCGCAGCGGCTGCACGTCCCTCTTGATGAAGGTCGAAATCAGATGCAGGCGCTGACGACGCGACCTTTGGTCTTCATCACTCTTCGAGCTTTCTCCATCAGAGGTTTGGCCTCCGCCTCCTCCGCCGCTGTGGTTTGGTGCAACCACGCTCGGGTCTTCACCAACGGCGTCTGCTCGACAAAAGTGCAGCCCTCTTGCTGGGAGGTGAAGTAGAACCACTTCTTGCGCCAGTTCTTGCGCGGAGTCGACAAGGCGGATGTCGAATATACTCGACTTCTTTGCGGGCTTGGTGATGAGTCCACCAACAGGGTAGACGCCGCCAGCACCCGCATTCCTCCTCACATTGAAGATCTTCTTCCAAGACCCCAATGGGTGTGAACGCCCAAAAAGCACTCACAAAGAACAACGAAAACGGCAACATGCATGATAGGCATTGGGGAGAAATCATGCAGTAGCACTTTGTAGGCGTACATCAGTGCACGCAGCAGGAATAAAATCGTGTGAATGGGAAGGAGAGTCCCCTGACCACGAAGTAGTGGAAGCAGACGCGCATTCGTGTCCTTGGACGCTGGGGTTTACCTCGTCGCCGGGGATTGCACATGGTGGGCAGCACATCCGCCGATGGCAGCAGGCCGTCGCGGCGGGTATCCATTGACCTTGGACACGTGATCTCCGACCGCGACAGTCGCCGGCCTTTCTTGCTCAGGGGGGCCGCAGTGCTCATGGAAGTGGTGGCCCGGAGTAGCCTTGGTGGCAGCAGCCGCATCGGCGACGCCCTTCTTGCGCTTGTCTCCCTTGGCCCCATGGCGCGCAAAAGCTGTGGAGAGTGCGAGGAAGAGCAATGGCGAGAGCGCAAGGAGGAAGATGCAGAGGAAGCGGCGGCGGAAGCAAATGGCAAGTGAGTAAATTCCTCTCACCGCTGCGCTATTTTACCATATGGGCCTCTAAATTCCACAGCGTACAAAACAGGCCTCGCGCACACAGGCATATCTGGCCGTACACGTGGCAGCATAAGAGGGCAACCGTCGTCGGCCACTCCGCCCACTTAACGTGCGAGAATCGAGGGACCTCATCACGCCCGTGAAAATCGCGCCAAGACGGTAAAGTCCCGTCAAAACAGGCGTCACCGTTAGTCAACACTGTCAGTTGGGCCCACTGGTCACGTCCCATCTATCACATGCGGTGTGCTATTACTTGTCAGATGGCGCAGTCGCCATTTAACGTCATCCTGATGTCTTGGGGAGAGTGGAAAAACAAGCACAAATTATTCGGGTTATACTCCACACAACCTCCCATCGGGTGCGGCTCGACATTTAGTGACTGTTTTAAATTTTTTCGAATGAGATTATCCTCAACTGCAAACAATTAAGCATAATCTCGGGGGCTACTCCCATCGGGTGCACTGACTGACGCACCCGATGTTGGAAACCACAGACATCACGAATCAGTCGAATAGCCTTCGACTCAGCTGCTTAGTTTAAACGCACAATGCAAATCAGATCGCAATCTCCCCAAGATGTATCTTCGATCCTTGGAAGCTGCACGCATGATGCATAGGTAGACCTTCGATCTTGGAGTGGGCCGGGGCGCGCACATACTGCGTTAGCTCTGAAATTTTCGTGCCAGACGACACGAAGAAAATCCTGGCGGACGCTAGGTAACCCTCAACAGTTATTTACGGCAGGTCGACTCTGTAAGACCTCCGTGGCTGAGTCAGTCCTGACCAGTTGATTCCGGGTTCGAGTCTGGGGGACTCGAATTGATGTAGGCTAGTAAGGTTTTGCCCAAGAGCAGTTAATGGTCCCGATCCGTCGAGTGTACCAGGCCTACTATGTCATATCCCCAACGCATGTCTTAAAGGCAGTAAAACTGTTCAAAGCATTTGTCGACTTAAAAGTTGGCTCCAGCGTATTCTTATGATACAGCAATCAGTGGTCAGTCGAAATGTGTGTCGACTGGTAAATACTCAAGCAAGATAAGACGTGCACTTGCGGAGGAGTTCCCTGCCCGAATCTTCGAGTCAGCCAGGCACTCGGGGGTACTGATGTGGGCCTACCCTTTCGGGTGACCCCACTGTAGGGTACCTGGTGCAGTATACAAGGCCCATCAAGATAAAAGACCACAGGCCCATGAAGGGACCGCAAGGAAAGATTACTCCCCAAGTTAAACTAGATTGAGTCGGTTTAGGCTTGCCATATCTGTAATCCTAGTCGGTTACCGAGACCAGCCACCTATATAGTGCTGGGAGTCCCCGATCAAGGACCAATAGCATACGCAGCTCTAGCCTCAGAAACTCTTGGCGAGATCGACATCTCGCCAGACCCTTGTAACACCTGTGTTCACCCGATCAATATTAGACAAGCAGGACGTAGGGGGTTTTACCTCCACCCGAGGGCCCTGAACCTGGGTAAATCCTGCTTGTCAGCCGTAGATAATCGCCGGTGCTACCAATCTCGTTCCTATTCTCAACCCTAGGTGCGTACCATGGGATTTGCTGAGTTAACACCTCGTCACCCATATTTCCATATTTTCCCGATATTGCCTATGGTTTTAATCGAGGCTGACATTGCTTCCACAATCGTCGCCGCCTGGCACACCATGCCGGCGTGCGCCCTGTACCCCCCCCCCCCCCCCCCCCCACTACATTTCCTAACTAGCTCATCTACCTTTCGGACTGGTTCAGAGCGACGACTGCATGGCTACTGATGCCGATCATGATGGCACACGACACAGAATTGCGGGGGTGTCATGGACAGTGACCCGAAGATGAACCTGGTCTTCAATGCCGGCATGGATCCCACACTAATAGGTTTGCAATGAACTTTGTCATCAATAACTATGCGAGATGTTCGAGGGGATAACCTCGCTGGTCGATGTTGCTGGAGGGACAGCCCGATTCCATGACCCGTTCTTAGACAAAATCCAAACCCAACTTGCTCATTTGAGTCGTGCGTTATTAGCTATTTTCTTGTAAAAGTGGATTATAATGTAGTATCATGTTTGTAGGAACCTGATGCATCACCTGATGCTCAGATCACTTCATCTCCTGCAGAAGTCGAACTTCCTGGACTTGATATGTAATAAACTATTGCAAGAGGACGGTGCGCACAACAATGGACACAGAATGATTGCAAGAGGGAGTATTTGTGTAGGTTGCCACGCATTTATGGTGGTGCACACAAAATTGGACATGGTGTGTTGGGGGGAGGCAATGCCCACCCCCCCCCTCCGCACCACACCCAGAATGGATGTAAACCCTTTAATATAAATTGACCTGCCAAAAGAAAATAAATTGTGTGCACCTCCCTCCATGTTCGGTTTTAGGCATGATTTTGTTTAGTAACTAATTTTGTTTTGAATTTGTTTTTCTTATTTTGTTTTCCAATCCAGACATGCATTTCAAACCTATAAAGCAAGCTAATTTTCTCTGACGTAGGTGACAACTAAGAAGATCGTAAACTAATTTGGTGAACCAAAGGCCCATGGGTGTAGACCCCTGTCGATGGAAAGCAGGCGTTCTCCCTGGATGAAGCTCCGAACGGTGTGAGTTGCTAGCTTCACTAAGCAAAACATTGTTGCCGACGGCTTATTATCTGCGCCATCGGCATATGTGCTATATGAAGCCGTCAACATATAAAAAGACGTCGGCAAAAGTGCTTTTGCCAACGGTATTCTCAGATCTGCCGTCGGCATATAGAAAGCCCTCGGTAACAATGGCGGCTACTGAGGTGGCCTATCAGCAAACATAAGGCCGTTGGCATATTGCCCTGCCGCGTAGATTCGACAGAGCCAAGGCATATATCTTTATTTGTTTTTTCAGTGCTCCTATCCAATTAACAAAACCCAAAAAAAAGTAAAACAATTGAAACAAATCTGTATAAACTTGGTGATTACCATTAAACAGCCAAAGTTCGTGGTGAATAACATTTGTGGTGATGTACGCAAAAAAACAAATATGTGGCCAAAATAAGATTTCAAAAATATAGGATGGGTTTCTTTATCATCGCATCCCTATGATGCTGCAGATTGATAGCATTCAGAAATGACAAGAATCATCATTCTCCTGAGATCTTTCAGATTGTGGTCATTGCCTTCAAGTGTATGAATCCCATATTGTAACAGAAAAACACATTTTACTGGGGGGGGGGGGGGGGGGGGGGGGGGGCAATGCCCTCCTCCCATGAAAACATACAAAAACAATTGGGATGTTACACCAGGCCATCGTTGTTGTATTGATGGTTATAAATCATTGTTGACCAATGTGCTGTTGTTCTGCTTGAAAAGCACTTGGGGTGTACGATCGCAATCATGGTGAACTCCATGAAGACCAGCGTGATACAATGCCCATGGACATTTTTGAAGACCTGGTATGACAAGGTTGTATAATGTGTTCCAAGGAAATGCATTTTATATATATCTTTAAGGGCGTTGAGAAGAAAATATAATATATGGTCCATAGACATGACATTCTTGATCGGATAAACAAGTTGTCATTCATCAAATAATAAATTAATTTATAATCTTGCTTAGTAGCTGCTTTTTTAGTTTTACTTTGGACTGGGGTTCAACTGTAACATTCTGCGACTAAGTATACTGCTCACTCCGTTGCATAAAAGAGGTTTATAATATATAGTTTTGTTAAAAGTTAAAACCATATAAAGTTTGACCAAACTTTTAAAACTTAACTTTACAATATGAAATCAATCTTATTGATACAACATGAAAATATATTTTATAGTATATCTATAAAATATTATAATTATTGATTCTTATATAAACTTGGTCAAAATTTCATTGTTTAATTATAAAATTAAATTATATGCTTTTTTTTCATAAATGTATGTTGTATATTCTTGTTCTTCGTGGATAACATCAGGGTCAGTAGTATATATACAGTGGGCCTGCCCTCCACTGAGAGATTATCACAAACATCGACACATAGATGGGTTTGCTAATTACAGTTGACTTGAGAATTCTTAAGTCGCGAGTGAAAGAATTTAAATTTTCTGAAATCTTAAGAACAATAGTACTCATTTGTTGCTGTGTAAACAAATTATTACATCAAGGTAAACATCATATTTACATTACATACGATGACACATGAAATCAACTGACTAACTGAGATTTAGTTTTTTCCAGTAGACTAAGACATAGACACTCCCCCACCAAAAGTACATTAATGTTGCTTTGGTGACAGAAGTCTGCAGTTACAGCCAACTGGGCCAATTCTGAAATTTGAGAACATTTTTGTTAGAACCATGCAAGAGATTGCATTTTTATATTAGAAAGGGAGGAAAAGGAAAAGCCATCAAAATGGCTACAGTCTTACAGAACGACAGAACAGAACGGAACGGACACAAACAGCGACCCAAAAGCTAGAAAAAAAATCCCTAACCAACTAACAACGACCAACACAAACATGAATTAAGCCTCCGGGAGAGAACGAAACTACCAGCGCTCGTGATCGACCATTGTTTTACTTCCTCCTTGATCAGGGCGATCAGAGCGTTTCATTGGTTTGGGGTCATTGTTAAAAACACGAGCGTTCCTCTCTCGCTATATAGACCATGAGGTTAGGATCATAATGGAGTTTAGTCTTGCTCTGTCTTCTTTGCTAAGCTGGTCTCCTCCACTTTGCCATCAAATCCTGAGCGGTTGATCCATGGGGGCATGACTTGTTGTAGACCAGCCAGTTAAGAATATTACTCCAAAGAATATTTACGACCGCACACCCCTGAGAAGAGATGCTGCACATTCTCCTTGCAGCATTGCACATAAACACATTTATCATTGTGGGGGAGCCCTCGCTTGGTAAAACGATCAGCAGTCCAGATTCGCCCGCACGAACAGCCAAGCAGCGATCTTGCAACGAAGGGGGGCCCAGTACTCCAGATTGCCGATGCAGAATCCAGATAATGTTAGTTTTAAAGTGAGCTTGATATACTGATTTGGTGGTGAAAATGCCCTTGTGCCTCCCATGGCCCGACCAGAAGTCTTCATCTTCAGGTTGGAGCTGTACCAAACTTGCTCCTCACAAATCTGAAGGATTTGCATAAAGATTTGAATTGAGATTGGTTTTTAATATCTGTAGCCAAGCATAGTTTTGTAGAGATTTGAAATTTGATGAACATGAAACAGCAGCCGAAAAATAACTTTCAGCACCACTTGAGTCTCGATGGCATCGACCTCAGAACCACGTCTTATAGCTGATTGCAATTGGCCAGAGCAAATCGATTCGAAAAAAGCGAAACAGGGAGAGCACACATAGGCCACTTCCCCTTTTCAAGATGCATCGTTACAGATAACGTTCAGAACGGTTTTGGCCATGAGCAGTTGCTTATTGCTATTACCAGGTAGGAGAGAGATAAAAGCAATATTCACTCTATTTTTGTTTACATACAACCACTCACATACGTATTTGCAATATATGGTAATACTACGGATGCATATTATGTGTATTTACACGGCCAGGACAATTAACGAGTGATGGTGCACTTCCACGCCGTGCGGATAGTCCATAACGCAACGTCGCACAATCCTGTACACTCTTCGTAACTCCGGTCAGGCGTTCTAGGTGGCGATCCGGCCGCCGCCGCGGCGACGTGGAACTGCGGCGTGTAGCTGTGCGCCTTGCCTGGCGCCTCCTCACTCGGCGGCTCGTTCAGGAACGCCGAGTTGCTCCTGCTCACCTGGCCACCGATCCAAACAAGCAAATCAAGATCGAAAGGAATGACCGTGCGCGTCACAATTGCAGCGTCCTTGTCGGCCGGCCGTGTGTTTCATTATTAATTGGTCATGCTTACGTACCAGTCCCGGCTTTCGCCGGCGGCGTCGGCGTCCCCGTGTCGATTTCTTCGTGCCATGAGCCACCGGAGACCAGCTCCTCTGTTTCGGGCTCCCAGCGGGCTCTTTCCTGCATAACCAAACAGAACCAGCTGATGTTTTAATTGCGCAAGATGTATACAGTGGCTGGACGTACGTACTGCTGGAGCAAGTGCATACCATGGTTGGACGTGGGGAGGCAAGCGGCGAGGTGATGTCGTCGCCGGCGCCGCCGTCCTTCCCGTGCTGCCTCCGGAAGGCCTCACCTCCTCCTTTATCGCGACCGGTTCCTCATCCTTACGAACTTGTCACACGGACGCCATCGAGGCAAGAGTTAGTTAAGCGGAAGTAGTTGCATCCATGCATAGCGCAAGCGTAACTGAGCTGGGTTCGTGCGTACCTTTGGCGTCGTCGCGGATCACAGGCGAATCCCAGCCGCCCATCAGAGACCCCATCTTCTACAGTAGGATATACTAGCAACTTCTTCTTTCCAACGAGATCGCAGAATATGTATGGTGAAGTGGTGAGTAGTGAAAGTGAGTACTGAGCTAGTGTTAATAATCGTCGATGGATGTGGTGGCCTTATATCGGCACTGGACTTGGGCAGGGTTAGTTAAGGCGGTAGCATATACCGGAACGGCAGTAGATTGTCGGTAAATATTCGGCACTGGAGTAGTGCAGCGGTTTGAGTTCCAATACCTGGGGCCGGCCGCCGAAGTTGTGTCATTGTGCTTATCTTAACTCGCAAGTGGTGTTGGTCACGGCGTCGCTATCACTTTCCATTCTCCAAGCTGAATTACTTAATTTTAATAGTACAACTAGCGATCGATCGAGCAGAGGATTGGTGACCTGGTTCAGTGCTGGAGCAGTGTCTTTAGATAGAGAAACGTACACATATGCGTATCCTTATCCAGCGGAGTTGTCATCGCATCACTCGCCCAAGTTCCGGACCCATACCCTGGCGCCAAAGCTACTAGCCAAATTTTATTTTAAAGAAAAATATCCGTTTTAGGTCATGCTTATCCTACATCGTGTCCCCCCTTCCCAGGTGCATGAATCACCGTTAGCGACAATTAATGGAGATGTCCTTTCCATATGGGTATCCAGCCCCTTACTCTCTCGGTAGGATACCGCGCCATCGGATTTTTGGATATTTTAAAATGACGAGGATATTGTATATTTACCAAATTTGGATAGTTTAAATTCAAAAATTTCAAAAAAAAGGGATTTTTTGACCGGTAATGCTCGGGATACTCGGTTACCGGTCAGTAACCAAAACCCTTGTCGGTACCGTGTTTTTGCCCTTCTCCGTTAAAATTGTTAAACAACCAAATGATTGATTTTTTTTAAGAAACATGATTTTTTTAGTCTTTAAACTCTAGAATAATACCGTAAGCATAGCCATATAACTTCGATATCAAACAAAGGTATTGGAGGATTTGTTTTACCTATACTGGTTTTGCTGATGATCTTGACATGAGCAACAACTGAGGGATGTCCAAGAGTGCAAAGAAGAGTTCATCGATCGGACTGGATAAAACTTTAGAGAAAATTTGTATATTTTAAATGTCCATATTCAAAAAATGTCCAATTTCAAAATTATTAAAAGATAAATGGAGGTGTCCTTTTCATACAAGGTATGCATCGTCACTCGGCGGCTCGGTATTGTGTTTTTTTCCCTTTTCCCTTAATTTTTTTAACTCAACCAACTGACTGAGTTTCTTGAAAACGTTATTAAGTTTTTAGTTGTTTAAACTCAAGAATACTATATTAGTATAACTTTATAACTTTGATATCAAATGAAGGTATTGGATTTTTATAACTCATATATTTCTAGCAGTATATACCTTTCTTGACGTAAATGGTGTACCGCTTCATACTCCTGCGCGGTGCAGTTGCGATGGTCGAGCAGCCGCAACGGCGTCAAGTGCATGCACCACGTCGACCGGTGCACCATCACGTTCCATCTAGATCACTTCTCGGATCAACAAATCTAAATGTGCAATGGGAAGTATTGTTTGCTGCTTGTAAATTTAACGCTCGGTCATAGCCAACAATTTATACTAGCGGAGAGTCGGGGGGCCACCGCCCCCTCCCTCCCGCACGTCCCAACCACCGACACTTGGACATTTAGTTTCAGAATTAACTCTCTAATTCCCACCTTCCTGCCCATTTGCCCCAAGGATTTGGCACAAACTCCGCCGATGTTGATTGAAAGGATTAAGCATCTCTTGGCTTACCAAGTTTTTCTTTCCGTGGCTAGCTTAGCAAGGTTAACTTTGTACTATTTCGGTGTTCCATTGCGTGTTGAACAGCTAGCCAGCCGTTATGCGCTATCTATATTAGTGTGATATACACGTAAATAGTATTGTGCTCTCGGAAAGATTAAACACGCACTTGTTGCGATATCAAGCTACTTGGATATTAGAGAAATCCGTGTTAAACTCGTAGGTGTATATACCCACTATTTAAAAAATAATATCTAAAAGAAATATTTTTTAAATAAAGAGAGTGTACGTCAAGACATTTTATGTTCCTCTTTTCGCGAAACATTGTGCACAAGCGTAGAATTTCTGGATCTACACCGTAATTTTTGTCTGAACTTTCATGACATTCAAAATCATTTTAAATGCATTTTTCACAACAGTCAAATCTATACATATGAGGCAAAATATCGTGTCCAGATACTAGTGTCTTTATCGATGGATTGGGTGTATTTACCACAAAAGTGCGTACATTATGCACATTCATCTTAATCTTGAACTAACTTGAAACTTCTCCTCCAGTACTTCTCTTCTAAGTTAGCATTAACCACCTCAACCTGTATGCGCCAATGGAGCTTCTTCTATTTTGCACTAATGGCATCGGTGTTCAACGTGTAAAGTTGATCAAGGGCAAGAAAGATGATCCCCAGATGTCAGGTAATTGGATAAAAATAGTTAAGAAGTTGAAATCGAGGAGGGTGCCATATGTGTCCACACCTTCTTTGATGGCAGATATGGATTTGTGTGTTCTGTTGTCTGCCTCAAGGGATGTCAAACTCTGTTGATGTGTAATTAGATGATGTGAACCTTTTAAGTACTATTTTCAGATATCGAACTTATGTTGTATGGGTTGTATTGTTTTTTTTTTTGGTATGGGTTGTATTGTTGGAACCTGTTGTAATGATAATATGAACCAGTTAGTCTACATGTTCTCTAATGATGATAATTGGAACATTAAGTGCAAGCTGCGCATTCTTGCTTCCTTTATTAGTTATGGTTTTATATTTCCAGTAACGTAAGCATGTTTGGAATATTAAGTGGAAGTTTTATTTTTTTTCTCAAAATTGTCGAGTGTTCATGATTCTGAATGCAAACTTACTATATCGTCACCTGAATTGTGATCATGAAGACATGGAAACATGACACTACAAGAAATATGTCAACTAGTGACTCACAAATTTGGTCACTAAAAGGTCATAATTTTTCATCTATGACCTTTCTATGACCAAAATCTGAAGGTCACATACAGAGCGTCTCAAACGGTCATATGTGACCTTTTTTCGAATTGGTCATAACCATCTATGACCAAATTTGATGGTCATAACTCTTATGACAATTTTTTTGGTCACGCTCTGTCTGGCATAGCCACGTCAGATCCTACGTGGCCAATCCTACGTGGCATTATTGTGACCAAATCAGAAGGTCATAGAACAGATTCAGCCCAGTCCAGTTCAGTGTTTTACATGGCCAAGCCCAACAATTGAACCTATTTAAATTTTTTACCCTGTTAATTCGGTCAATTACATGGGCCAAGCCCAACATTTTAGTTTTTATTATTGGGCCGGGGCCTTTTTGGCTCTAACAGATTCAGATTTTTTTTTCAAAAGCAGGGCCCAGTTGTCAGGGTCAAATTCTAGATTTCAATTTTCCAGAAAATAAAAATAATAATATTCAAATAGAAATTGACAGAAAACACACACGTAATAATTCAAATATTGTCAGAATCAGTTTGTTAGATCCTATTTCACGGATACAATGGCAGAATCAGTCTATTACATCATATAACACAATACAATGACATCACAGTATAACAAGCTCTAAGTTTTAATAACTAGATACTCCAAGTGTCTTCAAACTTCTTCAGCATGCAATGAAAGATGGTATCGGATCCAATCAACCTACAGCTCACTCTTCCAATTCCCCAGCGTCCAAATCTTGGTTATTGCTGATCTGCAGCACAAATCAGCACCACGTTAATACACCAAACTTGGCATTACAACCAAAATGTTCTATTTTTTAACTAGCATGCTACAAAGTGTAAGAGTACTGAGGTGTGTTGCAACTTTCAACAACGGATGAATGAATGTGTGGTATCTTCTTCAAAATAAGTTCAATTTGTTGAGATTGAGATCTAAATTAGAAGCCATCCACCCTCTAGCAGAATTGCCATGCATATGTTTAGTTACTTGAGTTTAACTAACCTACGGGAGCAATGCGAGTCAAATTGCCATCATAACAAGTATGAACATCGACAGCGAGAAATAACATGACTGGAACCCTCAGAGGCAAAACAAGAAGTAGCATTGTACAGAGACTACAAGTACTCAAGGCAAGTAAATATGGACCTAGTTTCAGTGCAGTTAAGAGTATGACATTGCACAATGGGGCGACGAGGTCCAGATGTCGGGCGCAAGAAGATCTTCACATCCTTCTTTTGGCCAGCTGTACATGAAACAAGAAAATAAGACGATAGTTCTGGAAATAGTAAACTTGCAAGTCAATATGACCACAAACATCCTATTCGTTCACAGTTATTAGTAATAAAGCAGTGACCAAAACTAGTGATAAATGTGCGTCTTGATCGATAAATGTGCCAGATTTCGTATCCAGCCAAACTCTAACCAAATGACAACATTATAAATAATTTATTTGTTATCAGTTATCACAGAGTACGTGTTTATATCATGCAGCTCGTAAACTTCAGATAAATCTGACACTTGATACCACAAACTAAAAGCATCTAATGGTCTATTAGCATGATCTGAAAGCAGACAACAACCATCTTGTCATAATAAATCAGTAATGATGCATTAGCTGTGATGATCCTACTACCATTTAGTATAAAAGTAAAAAAATCAAAGATACAAAGTTACAAACAGCTAGAACATGGTTGTGACTTATAATTATAACAAATCAAGCAGTGACATTTTAAAGGGCTGGGCTGTTGTTTACAAGCTGTTCCGCGGCCTACAATTCAAATATTAATGAAACAAATAGTCAAACAAAAACAACAGAACAAGTTCGTTTGATAAGGAATGTGCAGGGCAGCACATACATTAAAAGAGGTTCAAGCAATATATCAAGTCATTATCAATAAATAAATCACTATATGCAGGTTGAGTAGACGATTTTGGTACGATAGATACAACTGCCATTGCTCTATTATAGTTTACACAAAAAGATAATCATGCAGTAAAGAAGCTTAGTTGGGTACCACAGCAGTTAGGTACATCGCTGATATAGACCAGGATCTCTGTAGCAAGAAGAATTAGAGAGAGATTACCGAATCCGAAGCTAAGGGAGGAGCCAATCAGTTCGGCGCTTGGGGTCGAGGTCAAGGGATACCGCAGGTGCCACCATCCCCAGCGCCGCCGTCCTTGTCATCCCGACCTCGTCATCTGGGAGCGCGTTCTTGTGGAATGGCCTCATCCGAGGAAGCCGCACCTGACAAACAACCAAGAGCGAGAAATATGTCAGATCGGTCCCGTCTCTGCTGTGACAGGACGGAAGAAGATGGAGAAAGGGATCAGATGCATGGTGTGAAGGGCTATAGTGGATGGGGAGAGACGACCCCCGCCATGGCCGCCGGCCGCCGGCAGATCCCGCCGCGTCGCTGGCACCGGAGAGGCAGGGTGGGGACGCAGGTGGTCGGAGAGGACGGCGGCGTCGGCCTTGTAGGGGAGGAGCGGATCGGCTGCTCTTCGGAGCCATCGTTGTCGAGGACGAGCAGATCCAGATGCGTTGCTGTCGCTAAAGGAGGGCGACGTCTTGCAGTGAGGAGAGGCAGACGCGGTGGACCTAGGGGCCCGACGAGGCGGAGGCCGGAGGTGGCCTGGGAGGCTACGGCGACGGCACTCCAGTGCTCACCAGCGGCGGGATCGAGAGGGAGTGGCAGCGCAGTGGGGATGCTCGTGCAGAGAGAAGACAGAGATTGCGAGAGAGAGAGAGGCGGCGCTCGAGGAATAGCGAGGGAGCGAGGGCGGCCGAGGGCGTGGGTGGCTGCGGCGGATAAGGAAGGGAGAGGGAAGACGGGCGTGTGGAGGCGGCGGGCTGGGCGAGTAGTTTATATAGGGCGCGCTCCCGTAACCTAGAAACGGATGGGCCTCCATCCAGTTCTCCGCAGCCACAGCCCAAACCAGTTTTTTTAAGTTTAGCTCTCTTATTTTTCATTTCTTTGGGGCCATATTTTTGCTTATTCACATTTCTCAAAGCTGGATGTTTGCAATTAAATGAAATTTCAACATATGGAATTGGCCTATGTGTTCATTGTGGGATGACAAGTAATGTTGCCGAACAAATATTTCGATATGTTTCACAAAAAATAACCTACTTTTCATTTTTCAAGTGCTTAAAATAGCATTTTTTGTGAAGCGGGTACCGAGAAAGTCATCCAAAATGGCACCGATAAATTGTTTTCACAAAGTAGACATCATTTCATGTACAATCACCAAAAGGCATGCATTTCCGAGCTCTCTGACTATTTCCGGCCATTTAAACGGCTTCCTGCCGATTCAGCTGGAAACGGCTAGATTTTGAACTGCAGCTGCCACACAGCTTGCCCATTATTTTTCCTAAATTTCATTTTTAGATTCACAAGTATCCATTTCATCATAGATACATCAAAATATCCATATGATTCAAACACTAGACACGAACGGTCACGGCCACGAATTCAACTAGATTTTCAAATGAGCACATGAAATTAAAAAAAATCAAAATAATGGAAAACCTTCGCGTAGCGTCATCATATGTGACCTAGTTACCACAAAAAATTATAAACTTGCGTTGCGGAAGTTTTACTGGAAAAGTGTTCTCGGAAACTTGCTATCACGAACGAACATTCATAGCTTTCAAGATGAAGGAGCAATGTTTTGGCCACATTCGTGACATAGTTTGTCCAAATGAGCCCAAAATTGGCACATGTGTTCATTGTGGGATGGCAAGCAATGTTGCCGAACAAAGATTTCGACATGTTTCACAAAAAAACCCACTTTTTATTTTTCAAGTGCTTAAAATAGCATTTTTTGTGAAGCGGGTACCCAGAAAGTCATCCAAAATGGCACCGATATTTTTTTTTCACAAAGTAGACATCATTTCATGTACAATCACCAAAAGACATGCATTTCTGAACTCTCTGCCTATTTTCGGCCATTTAAACGGCTTCCTGCCGATTCAGTTGGAAACGGCTGATTTTGAACTGCAGCTGCCACACAGCTTGCTGATGACTCCCAAGTGCAGGAGATCAATTGTAGTACATTTCGATTAGAAAAGGTTGTTGAACCCACATGGAGCTGAAGGTATTGGTAACACAGAATGATCAATAAAACAATGAAAGATGCAAGTGTTTTTGGGATTTTTGGTAAAAGTGCTGAAGGTAAATGGTAGCAAGTAAAAGTTCTCAAAGAGAGAGAAAGCCCAATCCTCTATGCAGCAAGAGGACAAGCTCAAGTTTGTGTTTCTTATAGGAACAATGGACATGGGTTCATGGTTTCACTCGTCCTCTCTCTCATCTATGGTGGTGATCATGTTATAGATAATAAAAGTACACACAATTGTCATGCTTTAATGGTAAACTTCTATAACGGCTACATGTCCTAAAACACATAGTTGAAAGAAAGTAATCATGTGTGTTGCTTGTGTCACCCTCGTAAGGCTAGCGTGGTTTGCTGTCACTCCCAAATCATACTTCTCCCTTTTTACCCCCAGATAAAGGATGTTGGGCTGTATTGTGTCACTCAATACATATGCCGTTGTCACACCGGCCATCCCTTACCTACATACATCATACTTCATAATGGACAATATTTTAAACACTAGTGCAATGATTCATATTTCGTGTGCATGACCACATCTCTCTCATCTATCCATACTTGGTGGTGTCAATCACCTCATGACAAGGATAAACAAGGCATTACTGATGCATGTAAAATGCATACATGAACTTTGCATTATTTTATTCATATTCCCATCATATTTGCATCATATAAGGGTTATATTATTGATTTATAATGATTTTGGGAATAATTCACAAGTTCCCCTATTTTTATGGAATTAACCCTGCGCAGACAGAAAACTCTATTTCTTTCCTTTTATGTTTCAGGGACCCAAACGACGTCCAAAAATTATGGAAAAATACAGGCGTCAGTATTTTGGAAGGAGGAAGACCTAGGAGCGAAGGAAGCAAGCAAACGGAGCCCAGAAGGCAGAAAGGGGTGGCCCACGCGGCCAGGTACTGTGGCCGCGTGGGGCCCACTCTTTTGGCCCTCGTGGCTCCGCTGCCGTCGATCTTTCGTCCACCGACTCCGTCTTGACCTAAAAACGCCTATAAAAAAGGTCCCCTGGCGTTTCGAGAAAGGAGCGCCGCAGAAACACAGAAACACCGAAACAGAGATCAGGAGCTGCAGATTGGAGGGGGAAAACTCCGGCGGGGCGCTGCCGGAGAGGTCTCCACCTCCTCCAACGACATCTCCATCAACTCCATGATGAAGAGGGAGTAGTCCACCCCTGGACTATGGGTTTGTGGAAGTAACTTATGTATCTCTCTCTCTTGTGCTTCACTAATTAGCACCGTATGAGCTGCCGAACATGATTACGGTCATCTATGTAATACCTTTGTGGTGGATCTTTATGAGTTAATATATGTGTGAGATTGCAATTGTTTTACTTCAGTTATGAAAGTAGATGCATATTATGTACCCCGTTCTTGTTTACTTGTTATGATCAAGCATGTTTATGAGAGCGTGTGAGGGGGAACGTGTGCATTAGATGGAGTAACGGGGGGTGGCTAGTGCGGTGAACGTGAGAGAAAGTTCCGCGATCCACTTGGGTATTTTACCTTACTTTGTTGCCTCACTAGGGATAAAAAGAAATACCTTGCTACCGGAGATGTGGGTGTGACCATGCCACTACTCCATGACTAGATCTAGCATGTTCTTATTTCAACTTCATGTCATGAAACTTATTGCTATGCTCTGATTTATCTTAATACTAAGGTGTTATGATTTAGTTCGCATCTTAGTGGAGTATAAGAGAGATTAATAACCAAAAGATCTCTATGTTAGGACGTGATGCCCATATGATTATAACTTGTCATGAAACTTTGTTGCAATCTCATATGTTAACTTTTGTGTTCCATTGTCCACCACATCATTAAAGAGAGAGTGCATTTGTGAAACCATGAACCCCGGTCCATTTTTAATCATAAGAAACACCTTTCCAACAACTTTCATCCACTTTTTATTTTCAGCCATAATTAAATCCGAAAATACAAAAATACTTTTGCATCTTTCATTCATCATATAAAACCCAAAAATATCATTTATCATTGTTTCCATCATCCTTGCATATTTATTTCTTATCATTGCATTTTTTTTATTGTTTTGTATTCATAACTTACTCACACCTTGTGCTTGACAACCACTTGGTGAGGTTGAGGGCACAAAACAATTTATCTTTGTTTGCAGGTTTCCAAGGGAAGGATAAGGAGGTAAATCTTCACTACTGATTCCCCGAGAGTTCGATATAAACCCTCGAGTCACCTTCGTGGGGAAAATTGTCTTGCCCGTACTACACACTCTGCTATTGGGGTCTCAACCTACGCCTTTGAGGGCTATCAAGACATATTTTCTGGCGCCGTTGCCGGGAATCATTGCTGAAAGTTTTATCCAAGGGTATCTCACAACAAGTCAACTTCATCACCTTGTGCAAACACCTAAGCTTGGGGAGGTTGCACCTACGTGAGCACCATCTTATCCATCTTTACTTGCAAACCATTTTATTTTGTTTTGTTATTGTCTTGCATTTTGTGTTGCATATTTTATTTTCAGTTTTGCATAAAAAATTAAAAAATACATAAAAACTTGAAAATGGGAGACAGAACTAAGTTGTGTGACTACACAAACACTCCAAATGATCAATTTATTGCTAGGCCCATTGCCACACCTGAGATAAAGCTGATAGTTATGAAGTAAGTCCTAGTTTGTTGAACTTGATAACTAGGGAACAATTTGGCGGTAGTGCTATGGAGGATGCCTCTATGCATCTTCATGATTTTGTTGAAATATGTGACATGCAAAATTTAAAAATGTGGAAAGTGATTCTAAAACTGAAGTTATTTCCTTTCTCACTTAGAGGAAAAGCTAAAGAGTGGTTGCATTCATTACCTATTGATAGCATTAAAACTTGGATGATCTAAAAGAAGCTTTCATTAAGAAATACTATCCTCCTGTTAAAATTTTGCAAAATAGAAACAATATTCTTTCTTTTAGGCAAAATGAAAATGAACATGTTGCCATGGCTTGGGATAGGATTAAACTTATGCTTAGAACTTGTCCATCACATGGGGTTAATGAATGGACCATATTACACTCTTTTACAATGGTCTAAACTACATGTCTAGAAATATTCTTGATTCTGCTGCTGGAGGTGCGTTTATGGGAAAAACTGTAGTAGAAGCTAAAACATATTGGAGAGCATTTTGCAAAACTATAGTCAATGGCACTGATAGAGCACCTACTTCATCTAAGAAAGTAAACTCCATAGAAGAAACAAATGATTTGTCATCTAAAATGGACACTATTCTTGCTTTCATTAATAAACAAAATATGAAAATGTGCCTTTGCAAGAACTAGTTGGTAATAATTCTGAAAATATTGATGTCAACTTCATTAGGAACTATGGTAATAATGGGTATGGTAACAACAATTATAATCTTATAATAAACCCCCATATGTGCCAAATAAATATGCTACTAGTGGTAATGTTTCTAGTGATTTGGAAAACACCATTAGATCATTTATATCTACTCAAAAGGAGCTTAAAAGGAATTTATATCTAAGTTTGAAAAACAAACTCTTTGTTTGAAAGGGTAGATCAGCTCACTAAGGAAGTTTCCTCATTAAAGAACACCATTATAGCTCAAAAACATGAGGAAACAATTAAATATTGCCAAGAGGTTATAAATAAATCTTGGGAACATATTCATGAGCAAGAGAGAATTGCTAAGGAAACTATTATGGTAATGAAGAAAGAAAGTTGAGAAGTTAAAATGCTTAGTGAAGTCAAGGAACCATTGCTTGACTTAGAGAATTGTAGCTTGCATGAATTAATATCTATCTTACAAAAATTTGCAAGTGATCCTTCTATTAATGCTAACCAAGCTGGTTTTGGTTCTTATATTGCTAATCATGTCTTAAAAGAAAAGATTGCTAGGTACAACCAAGAGCTATGATACCACCTAAGCTTGGGGATGTATGGATTCCCAAAGTACTAGTAACCATTGGAAAAGAGACACACCATGCTATATTGATCTAGGATCTAGTGTCTCTGTTTTATCTAAAGAACTATATGAAGTACTTGAATTAAAAATCTTGAAAAATGCTCTATTGAACTTGCACTTGCTGATGATTCCATTAAACATGCTTAGGAAAGTAAGTGATGTTATGGTAGAGTTACATATGACTTTTGTGCCTGTTGATTTTCTAATCATGGATATGGGGAATAAAACCTCTAGTCCAATTATTCTTGGAAGACCTTTTCTTCGTACCACAGGTGCTATCATTGATTCAAAAGAAGGGAATGTGAAGTTTCAGTTTCCACACAAGAAATGCATGGAACACTTCCCAAGGAAGAGGGACACA
The DNA here is from genome assembly GCA_947311845.1 of Poa pratensis. Classification (NCBI taxonomy): domain Eukaryota; kingdom Viridiplantae; phylum Streptophyta; class Magnoliopsida; order Poales; family Poaceae; genus Poa; species Poa pratensis. The sequence continues at coordinate 110,651,307 of CAMZMU010000117.1, forward strand.
CCAAAGTTCAAGCTCCCTCATGAGCTTCGTCCACAATAACTATCAAGTAAGAAGCCTAGCTATATGGCTATAAAGAAAGCGCTTTACGGGAGGCAACCCGGTTGTTTTTATTTTTGATTTTCTTTGTGTCCTCTTGCTGTAACAAGAGACTTTGTTTTAGTTTGTTTCTGGAATTTTTAATAAAGTGCCAAGTTTTACCATTTTGGTTTGAAAAAGTTGCTTATAGCATTCGGAGATATTATTCCAGCACAAGTCTGTGCACGGTATGATTTTTAATTCTATTCTGTAACTCCGAATGAGCTCATATTTAAACTGTAGAAGCAACTTTTCATCCTCTGTATGCATGAATTTTTCAGAATTTTTGACAAAGTTAAGTAGGGTAGAAAAATACGTTTTGCTGCTGCTGTTTTTCTGGACAGATTCTGTCCCATTTTGTTTGATGCATGCTTAGAACTTTTAACTTGAATCTTTTTGATCCAATTGAGTTTATGAGTAGGCATACAACATATATACTTCTGGACATTCATATGAATTTTTGTCTAAGGATTATATGCAGCAAGAAACTATTTGTTTATCACTACTAATGTCACCCCACAGAAAAGAAATGGGAGAAACGGTGTTTTGAAGTTTTTTCACAGGGATTAGAGGAGATGCACCAAGAGCTAAGGATGGTGAAACCATAAGCTTGGGGATGTGAAGACAACCCACTGGACCAACACACTCTCGGTTTGCACACGTCTAACTTCTGTTTTTCGATCAATGCACTTTATCGCATAAACTTGGAGCGTCTTTTTGTTTTGTTTGTTTTGATTTTTATTTTTGAGAGACCACCACATTATCATTTATATATGAGAGAGCTACTGGAAATATGGGTTGAATTATGTTGGATGCATTATAAGATTGGGAAAAGGGATGTTTGAGTTGATTTTAAAAGATATATATAGTTGCATGATTCATGAGCTTGTTAATGAGTAATAATGTTAGTGTTTTATCAAGAGCTATCTTTTATTCATGTTTTGATGCTGAATGTTACTTTACTTTGTTTAACATGATTAGTTAGTTCTATGGACACTCATGCATGCATTTAGACGGTCAACTTTCTCCCTCTTGCTAGCCCAAAAATTCCAACAAGTAAAAACTTGTTTCCAACACCTTCAACCAAAGTTTTTCCAGTGAGTCCACCATATCTACCTATTAGCTTTATGCTATTCCGAGTATGTTTACCATGTTATTTGTATCATTTATACCTCTGAATTAAAATGCTTATGTTGTTGATTGTTATGGGAAAAGTTGGTTATATAGCTCTCACGAACTTGATGCACACTTTATTTTATTGCACTTAATAAACATGACCCATTGTGATTAAAATTATGATGTTATGAGCTTGACAAATGTCTTTGGTTGAGAGTTAGCAGAAATGTGCTGTCACATGGAACGCTTTCAACATTGCACTTCATTATATTAGTTGATGTCATGCACTTTTGTTTATGGATGCTTATCATGGTGAAATAAAAGGTGAAATGAGTAAGTTTAAATGAGTTTGTATAATGGTTAGAGAGACGCCTGGGCCGCTAATCTAAGCCATGCATCCATGGTGGAAATTTACAGCGTACCATAGTGAACTTCTGTGATGCACATCACAATAAAAAGCTACACAATGGTAAATAAAAGAGTGCTGAGATTGTTCATTGTTGTTTGTCTTGTTTTTGATATGGGCTTGTTCCATATCCTGGGACAAGAGGTACCCCAGTTGACGCTCTTGATGATACTATTTTACTTACAATGATATAAATTGAACTTGCTTTGTTTCCCGAGTTGAGTAGCACATGGTGTAGGTACTCGTATTCAAGGGGCATGAGACTTTCAACCATACTTTGTCAAGCACATTACTCATATTTGCTTTCACTTTAAACTTAATCATTCAAGATGCTATGATAGGGGCAATGAGAGCTTGACACCAAGGAGTACCATATTACAATCATTAACTTAAGTAGAGAAGTTCAGAAGTTAGATGAAACTTATTCATGTTTACCTCTACTCATATATATCTTTTCAAAGTGTCCACCTTTTATATTCAGATTTCCATCTACACTCTATGACCATTATAGGATGTTCTTACTTATCATTATGCATACTTGAAGTCCATAGTACTTTTTCATTTATGTTACACTTTGTGAATTATCATTGAACATCCTTACATTGAATATTTGATATCACTTCATAAACTATCTTGCATATTGTTACATCTTATTAAGAATGAACCATTTGACTCTATGTAGCAATAGTAATCATCTTTGATATCATTGATAATATTGAAATGCAAAGTCCATGTTAGTTTTATCACCTTCATACTCGAGGACGAGCATGGGTTAAGCTTGGGGATGCTGATGCATGTAAAATGCATACATGAACTTTGCATATTTTATTCATATTCCCATCATATTTGCATCATATAAGGGTTATATTATTGATTTATAATGATTTTGGGAATAATTCACAAGTTCCCCTATTTTTATGGAATTAACCCTGCGCAGGCAGAAAACCCTATTTCTTTCCTTTTATGTTTCAGGGACCCAAACGACGTCCAAATGACTTGCAAATTTAGGAGCATCAATATTTGGAAGGAAGAAGACTGGGAGAAAGTAATGAATAGGTCCTTTTATATTTCTCACTTAGAGGAAAAGCTAAAGAATGGTTGCATTCATTACCTATTCATTACTTTCTCACAGGTCTTCTTCCTTCCAAATATTGATGCTCCTAAATTTGCAAGTCATTTGGACGTCGTTTGGGGCCCTGAAACATCAAAATATAGAAATAGGGTTTTCTGCCTGCGCAGGGTTAATTCCAGAAAAATTGGGGAACTTGTGAATTATTCCCAAATCATTATAAAACATTGATATAACCCTTATATGATGCAAATATGATTGGAATATGAATAAAATAATGCAAAGTTCATGTATGCATTTTACATGCATCACTTGCCCGTTATTTTTCCTAAATTTCATTTTTAGATTCACAAGTATCCATTTCATCATAGATACATCAAAATATCCACATGATTCAAACACTAGACACGAACGGCCACGGCCACGAATTCGACTAGATTTTCAAATGAGCACACGAAATTCAAAAAAAAAAACAAAATAATGGAAAACCTTCGCGTAGCGACATGTTCCACAAGTGCTTCGTAGTTTGCTCATGATTTTTTGAGAAAAATCATTTTTAGGTATAAAAGTATCTATTTTATCAGAGATGCACCAAGAGTATCTGATTACACACTTTCAAATCTATAAAATATACAAGATTTTATCATTATTTATACCCCGCAATATATGTGTTTCTCTATTGCATATCAAAAGCGATAAAAGATAAATTACATTGAAAATCCCAAAAAAGAAAAAAATATAATAAGGTATTTAGCTGTCGTGAACATTGTTACATAGGTGTCCTTTACCATTCTCTATTCTAGACCCTCTTGACGTATTGCCATTATCTTAGACTCACTTCTTGTACCACCATTGTTATAGAATAAATTATGATCTCGATAGCCGGTGGCAACGCACCGGCATTCAGCTAGTTGGATGCATCTTTGCCAACATTCCGCTCCTAGATACGAACTGTCACGGCCGCATTTTAAAATCGGCGTAACAAATTTGAAATTAGCGTTTCAACGCCTAGCTATGAATGATCATGTCCGTCGTTTTGACCATAATTTGAAATTAGCATACGAAATTCAAAGAAATTCAAATAACAAATGTTGTGGCCACATTCATGGCATAGTTTGTTCATATGTTCACATATTGGTCACAAACGTGCATATTGGAACCATGAACAATGTTGCCGAAGAAAGTTTTCATTTTCCTTGCACAAAAATATCATTTCATCACAGATATAAAAATAGTTTCGCAAGTTTCAACCCCTAGCTACGAACGGTCATGTCCGTCATTTTCCGAGTGCAAAAAAGATTTTTTTTGTGAAGCACCTACCAAAAATATGTTGCAAAATTGGAGAACTACATTTTTTCACCTATTCAGGCGTGTCTAATGGTTTCCATACACCTCTCGTCCAAAAGACAATTTTCGCCGATTCAGCTAGAAGCGGGTCAAATTTGAACTACGGGTGCTTCGTAGTTTGCTCATGATTTTTTGAAAAAAAATTAGGTACACAAGTAGCTTTTTCATCGGAGATACTCCAAGAATTGACGTAAGAAATTTAGAAACAAATAATGGCATAATTTTAAAACCCAAAATTTAAAAGTGGATGTTTTCATTTTTTCATGGCAAAACCATGCATTTAAATTTGAAAGAATAATCCCAAAAATTTATATCAAATTCTGCCAATCCCTATATAAAGCAATATATAAGCTTAGGGATATTTTTTATTTTTGACAAAAAAGTCCCTAATAGTATACAATGATGTAAGACATCTTTACAGTATTTTTTAAATTTATTTGGGATAGATTGGAGTTCAAAATCAAAAGTTATAAAAGAAAATAGAAAAGAATAAAACGAAAAGAACAAAAAAAAAGGACCAGCCGAGATGGGCCGGCCCAGCCCAGGACGATTTACCAGTACAAAAGACTGTCCTGCTACACTAAGACACTCACGTACGGTTGGTCTGGTGGCTTCTGTGTGGGGCATGCAGGTCGTGAGTTCGATCCCCCTTGTTGCACAATTTCTTTTACCTTCCAAGGGTTGTGGTGTACACATGTCAGGTCGGTGGTGGGTCCCACTTGTCATGTTGTACATAGGTCCCGCATGTCAGGTTAATGATGGGTCCCATGTGTCATGTGTGTGATGGGTCCCGCATGTTATGTTTGTGGTGGGTTCGACGTGTCATTGGATAGACGTGCATGGTCAACAAGTCAGTATGGGGTCCCACCTGTCAGTGGTAGGTTTAAATTGACACATGTACATGCCATGTAGACCAAAATTGACACATGGAGCTGACACATAAGCGTACTGCTGAGGTGGCCGCCCCGTCATTTCAACGCATCACAAATTAGCGAGTATGACCATTTATATTGGTCGTAATCGATCAAAAGTAAGTGGTAAACCACAGTTGACTGCATTATGACCATTTCGTGTAAGGAAACTATGACCTTTCTGATCAAAATGGTCGTTATGTTTTCGTGTTTGGACCTTCCTAAACAGCTCGTGACCAATTAGTTTAAAATGGTCATAGATCTATGACTAATATTTTTAAGGTCGCTGTTAGAAGGTCATAAGTTGACATATTTCTTGTAGTGTGATACACCATGCACCAGGCCAAAAATAACTACTAAATAATGTGAGCTCGTATAAATTATCAATAGCATAACATAAACTCAGTGATAATGCATCTCTATTTTTTCATAAGGCCGTGGGTTCAAAACACATCGAACCTCTTTTTTTAAAGTTTTATTTAACTATCTGACATTTCGGTCCCAGAAAGTATATGACGGACAGATGCATGACATCCTAAATCTGTCACGAGGGATAATCCGTGACGCAAATCTATGACAAAAAAGTTTTGTGTCATGCATTACCGATAATGCGTGACAAAAGTAAAAATTCCGTCACCTATTAAGGCTAATCCTCAACGATTTCGAGTTTGTCACGAGGGTTTTTGTTACAAATTAAAAGGTCCGATCTGTTGTATTGGATGTATGCATCACACGGCCGAGTTGCCTCCTAGTGAGGTAGGAAGAAGAAAACCCTAGCCACTCTTTGTGGTTGTAAACAAGCAAGTGAGAGAACTCAGAACGTGGCTACTATTGTGAGAGAGTGAGAGATAACACACAAGAACACCACACCCAACCGAGAAGAGAGTAAGAAGGAGAGGTGATTTCTATCTAGATTGGTGCTGCTGACCGGTATTTGTTCAAGCCGGTGTTTGTAGGCTCAAACATGCTTGGATCGGCTCCAAACTCGGTGAGCTTGTTCCTTGCTTTTAGTACTTTGATCTCGTTAGCTGGTTTGAGATTTGGGTCTGAGCATCATATTTGAGAGCTGTTTTGTCAGTCCATACTGCTGTAGTTTCATTACAGAGCAGTTTTGGTAGAGGTAAAGTTTGAGTAGGCAAACGGTGTCCGTTTGAGCTCATCTTCGGTGAGTATGTTTGAATTTGTGGTTTGAGCGCAGTTTGTTGATTAACAAAGGGGAAAGAAACTGAGATACTATGTGTTGCTGAAATCTTGCCTCTTGCGGTTGTTATTGTTGCCGGTTGGCAATAAGCTGAAGTGTGTTTTCTAATCACTAAATGTTTTAGAGAAGACTTTTGATCATAATCAATTTTCCGTGGATTGGTTGGTTCACAGTCGTGGTTTTTCCTTCTCACATTTGGGAGGTGCTCTGTTCGGGGTTGTTGTTAGGAGGAGCCGCACCTCCCCACCCCGAGCAGAGCACCTCGACTGTGGCCCTCGCCTTCCTTGCTCCAACACGCCGCCGCCCAGTCCCCCACTCCTGAATCTGCGTGCCGCCGACAGCTCTTTGCCCCCACCGGGATGTTGCCAGTAGCGCCTCTCTCCTCGCCTTGTCCCCTTCATCGTCCCCAGTTGATGCCGCTCTTCCGCGCCTTGCCTCCACCACGACCGGCAGTGGCAGACACATCATCCATGCTGCCCGGGTGCTTGCCCAGGCTTCCGGCCACCGGCACACCTTATTTTGATTAAAATTTGATAAAAAATAGCATGATAAGTCTTTGATTAAGAGTTTGCCCGGGCTTTGAAAAATTCTTGGGTCCACCACTATCGACCGGTTGACGCAGCGCGGCGGCCGTCCGCCCTCCTGGATCCCTCCGGCCGACTGCGGTTACCTATGACATAAATTATGTTCTACGCGGTTACCTATGACATAAATTATGTTCTACGCCAAAGCTCCTGTGGTTCACGTTATTTTATCTAGTCACGTTCCCCAAGCTTTTCCCCTCAAGGCACCCACCCTAGTAAGAACAACTCACACCGTGCAAGCACTCTAACCAGCAACGCAAGTCATATGGCTATATTTGCATGTAGTGGAAAGGTCTACACTGTAAAGTAGAAAGCTCCACCATGGACGGAAATCCGTTGCAGCTCCCGAGCACCAGTGCTCTCGGAATTTGAAATTTTGAAAATTGAACTTTTTTGCTCCCAAAAATTCTGAAACAATTTACACAAATATGTATACATATTCCGCAAGTACGCCAGAAATTTCGTAAATAAATTCATTATATTTTGGGCTAGGAAAAAAAGAGAAATTTCTGACAGATTCAACACACTTTATACACTTTATACTGACTAGAATTTTGTTATTTTTATACAGCTCGGAATACGACGTTTTTTGCACCGAAAATTGGCACGCACGTAAGAACCATGCATATGTATTATATGATTTTTTTTCGGATTTTTTTGAAACATAAATTTAAAATTTTCGAATTTTCAAAATACCGAGAGCACTGGTGCTCGGGAGCTGCAAATCAGCTTTAATGTATGCTGTTTTCCACAAGGCAAGTCATATGGCTATATGTGGCCGTAGTGCAACACTCCATGCTCTACACTGTAAAGTGAAAAGCTCCACCATGGAGCCTTTCAATGCATGTGACTATTTGGGCCTATAAATAGATCCTCCCGCCATCCACGCTCACAGAACGATCTACACACAAGTATCTTGCAAGTTAACAATACCATGGAAGAAAACCACCCCATGATGACCTCTTCCAACATGGAGCTCGTGGAGGCGCATACTGAGCTCTGGAACCTCACCTTCAGCTACCTCAAATCCATGGCCCTGGAGTGTGCCATTAGCCTCGGTCTCTCCAATGCCATTCACCAGTGCGGCGGCTCCGCGATGCTGTCGGACTTGTTGGACACCATTCCCGTTCCGGAGAGCAAGAAGGCCTACCTTCCTCGTCTCATGAGGTACCTCGGGGCCTTAGGTATCTTTACTATTGTTCTACCCGACAAAGGTGAATGTGGGAATAAGGAAGCCACGGAGATCTACCGCCTCACGCCGTTGTCTCGCCTCCTCGTGGATGAAGCTGGTGCAAACCAGCCTCGCCCGAGCCTCTCGCCGTTTGTGCTTTCCCAGACCACCAAATACCATGTGGCGGCGGCCATGCACCTGCCGGACTGGTTCAAGAGGGACGACGGCGCGGCTGCTGTCGAGATGCCGTTCAGGATGGCGCACGGCACAGACTTGTGGGGTGTCATGGACCGTGACCCGAAGATGAACCAGGTCTTCAACGCCGGCATGGCGTCTGACACCCAGTTTGCAATGGACTTCATCATCAATAACTATGGTGAGATGTTTGAGGGGATAACCTCGCTGGTCGATGTCGCTGGCGGGACAGGCTCCGCGGCGAGGGCCATCGCCAAGGCCTTCCCGCACATCAAGTGTTCGGTCCTGGACCTCCCCAATGTGATCAATTCCATCCCAGCTGATGACGTTGTCGAGTACGTCACAGGTGACATGATGCGTTCCATCCCACCGGCTGATGTTGTGTTCCTCAAGGTAGGGTACCCACGAATTGGTGACTGAATTTTGTCTAAGCTGTTAGATTAATTTACCAAGTTTTGATTACAGTATGTGCTACATGACTGGAACGATGAAGACTGTGTTAAGATCTTGACACAGTGCAAGAAGGCGATCCCTGAATCTGGTGGGAAAGTAATAATCGTGGATATAGTCGTCGGGTCTCCTTCAAGTGCCAAGTTAGAAGCTCAAGTCACGTTCGATCTGTTGATGATGGTGATCACATCAGGAAAAGAGCGTGATGAGCATGAGTGGCGCAAGATATTCATGGATGCAGGGTTCACCCACTACAAGACAAGGCCTGTTCTAGGATTCATGGCCATCACCGAGCTGTATACTTAGCCATGCATGACTGCAGCAGATATTGCTTATGTGCAAGCATGGCTCCCGTGAAGTTATTGTGGGTTATTTTAGCCAAAGTATCTTTGTTTGTTCGTATGCCTTTCATGGCTTCCATATCAGTGTGACAAGTTGCTTGACGACATGGAACTTTATAAATAAGATTACTGCACAAATTATTTTGATTTGTATTATTATTCTTATTTGATTTCATAATTCTTAGTCATGTAAGATTTTCTTAATTGTCAGTCGACTTCTTTTTCTAAAATACACCCTAGGAGGCATATAATTTACGCAGATGGTGAGCAAATACAAGGAACCCGTGTAGAGTAGTTATATATTCACATGTATTGCATACTATAAACGTACAGCAATCTGATATATATCTAATTGATACCCTTGTCCACCAGCCGAGATGACTCGTAACTTTCGTTCCATCGTTTGATTCCACGCCAGCTGTGAGATGGGTCGATTCGCCAGGAACACCGTCGACATCGTCACGGCCAACGCCTCCACCACTGCCACTGTGAACCCCGGCAACCACATTTGAAAATCCTAGGCTACTCACGAACCACACTACACGGCATGGCCACCTAATCCTGGATATTCAAAGCAGCTGGGTCACTAGTGGCGCATCATGCACTATCCAATAGGGAATTTGTGGTAGGCGACAAGCCAACGACAACATATCACACAACCCCTAAAAGCTCGCCACCAGTCAGCATGTCCCTCTTCCAGTTGGAACCAGTGTTCGGTTACATCACCATGACAAGCCGAACACGAATGAGCCATGAACGCACGGCAACACCACCCGGCTGGCGTTCCAATACACGGAGATTATTGTCGTGACTAGTGTCATCGCTTGATCTGAAGAAAAGAGATCGAGTGGTCGGAGTAGATCGTGGATGATCTGCCTCCACAGTGTACCTTGAAGAGGGTAAGAACTGTTCGACAAAGTATCACATGCCCTTTATATATGCTAAAGAAAATAATCAAATCAATCAACTTTCGCTGGGCTACACTACTCCAAACAAAAGAAACCACAGGTTCTCTTCTTGCGGTGTGTGTACTCCACCTTGTTTTCCATATGCTTTACGTGTCGTTGATATAGAGACCAATCGATCCCCTAGGTTTTCTTAGAAATGCAAACATATATCCGGTTCCTTTAGTTGCACTAACTATCCCTTTTGTTTTCTGTTGTATTCAAACAAGAAAATCATGGTGGCCAAACATTTTTTAATTCCACCACAAAAACAACAAAATTTCAGTTGTGCTACAATTAGTGTTGAGTATCGTGATTAGTTAGGAAAGATAGGATAGCGTAGGATTTGATTCTACCTTGACTTGTACTCCAAGCAGATCATGTACTCCTTTATATACGCCCACGAGGCTCAAGCAATACATCCAACGATTCCACCAATCCCTCTCCATCCTTCTACATGGTATCAGCCTAAACTCGATCCAAAACCATAGCCACCGCTTCCGCACCGCGCCGCCCCCGGGGAGGTCGATCTCCATGATCTCCGCCGGGGGCCGCGCCGCCCGTACCTAGGGTTCGTCCGCCGGTCCGGTTGATCGGCTGCCCTAGAGTCTTTTTTCCCGATCCTTTGATCCGGGTTTTCTCTCTCTCGCCGGTCGTTTGATCGGTGTTTCTTTTTGGTTTTTCCGATCTAAGATCGGTTTGCGTCGCCCGCCGCCGCCATCGATTCTCGTGCGCCTCTACTCCGACATGGCGGCCTCTCGCGCTACGCTGCGGCCCTCGCGGCCGCCGTCCGCGTGTGCTCTTCACCGACTAGGCGGCCTCACGCGTCGCGGCGGCCCGAAGCGGCCGCCCTCCGCGCGTCTGCCCGCCGTCGTTTTGCGCCGGCCGCCGTCGTCTACCTCTGAACGGGACACCTCCATCAGCACCCCGCCTCCACCGTGGCGGCCCGACACGGCCGTCCTCCGCGCTTCTGCCGCTCGGGCGCTTCCGCTGTGCGCCTGGCTTCCTCACGCCGGTGCTGCGTTGGCCGCCTGGGCGCCGAGGCTACGTTGGCCGCTCGGCTTCTTCGCCGCCCCGCCTCCCGCCGAGCGGCGCCTCCTCCACCTCGCAAGCGATCGGATTGATCACCCGCTCGCCCGTGATCCACTCCATCCGCGCCGCGCGGTCGACCCGTACAGTCGTCTACGTGCGCCTTCGCAGGTTCCCGTGAAGATCGTCCTCGAGTTCAGCGCGCCTACCACCGATCGAGCATCGGGCTGCCGCTGCGTCGCCCCTTCGGGCTGCAGCGCCGCCTCCCTGTGGTTCTCCCCGCGGCTGCACCGAACCGCACGTCGCCGCTGCGTCGCCCCTTCGGGCCGTAGCGCCGCGGCCCGCGGTCCACGCCGCCGCCCTGAGGCCGTCCCCGCGGTTGCACCGTCCCGCACGTCGCCGCTGCGTCGCCCCTTTGGGCCGTAGTGCCGCGGCACACGGTCCACGCCACCGCCCCGAAGTCGTCCCCGCCGTCGCCCTGACACGCGCGTCGCCGCTGCGTTGCCCGTCCGGGCCGTAGCGCTGCGGCACGCGGTCCGCTTCGCCGTCCTCGCACGTTGACGTCTCCGTGGTATGCGCCGCGCCGCCTTCCGAGGCGCGGGAACGCCACCGTCCGTGTTTGGTCTTCGTCATGATGTTGGGCTCTTCTTCGCCTACTTCGAGCACCGTCGTTGCGCCTCTACACGCGACCGCCATGGCCTTTTGCAGGCTATCGCCGCCGTCGTCGCGCTTCTACATGCGACCGTCGTGGCCCTTTACGGGCTACCGTCTTCGTCGCCAACCACAACTTCGTCTCCGTCCAGTACCAGCTCATCGCCAGCGTCACCGTCATCTTCCCCGACCACTTCATCTACTCCGACAACCGCGGGCGACATCGGCACCTTCTACCCCACGCCGTTTGGCGCCGCAACCGTCGTCGAGTCCTCCTCTGCTGGCCCCTTCGACATGGCATACAGCTTGTACTGGTCCCCGTCTACGCAAGCCCGGTGCTGGCAACACCGACGCGTGCCTTCATCCACGACGTGTCCCCAGGCTTGGCAAACCTGGAGCGGCGCCTCGTCAACACCGACTGACCTTCTGTCTACGCATGCTCGGTGCTGGCAACACCGATGCGTGCCTTCGTCCATGACGTGTCCCCGGGATTGGCAAACCCGGCGCGACGCCTTGTCCACGTCATCTTCCACTCGGCGCACCACTGCGCCCTGACTACCTGGCGCTACCTTGCGCCCGTGGCTCCTGACGGCTCCCTCTACACCGGCAACCCCGACTCGACATCGACCACGGCGCCCCTCGCACGGCTACTTCGACTACGGCTACACCACCCTACGCTCTCGGCTACATCGACATCGGCACAAAGGGCTACCGCCTTGCTTGAAAACCTCGTCAGTTTTTTGCTCCAGCCACAACTTCCGCGACGCGTCGACCGTTACGACTGTGGTGGGGATGTCCGTCGGCTCCACCTTCGGATTCTTCTCCAGTCTCACCGTCTGCGTCGCTACCGCTGTGACTGCGGGGGGATGTTGAGTATCGTGATTAGTTAGGAAAGATAGGATAGCGTAGGATTTGATTCTACCTTGACTTGTACTCCAAGCAGATCATGTACTCCTTTATATACGCCCACGAGGCTCAAGCAATACATCCAACGATTCCACCAATCCCTCTCCATCCTTCTACAATTAGTACTGAAAATCTCTTATAATGTCCTTATGATCAGCTTGGAGGAGGTCACACGGAACTAAACCGATTCCACTCTAAGAACAATGGAGTCGGTTCCAAGATGAGTAAACACTCCTTTTTCAGTTCTATATTTTTCTTCCAAAACCAACTCCGATTGTCGTACTCGTTCTTGTAGTGATGCATTCTTATTTCTACTAGTTGAATTTCAGCGCGGCGGTACGCCGCGCCCTGGGTGGGAATTTCTGTGAATATAGCCTGTTTTTTGTTTTAGTTACATAAATTTTGTAAGTAGAAGTGGCGGCTTTGTTCGTACAATGCGTTGTTTTAGTCACATAAATTTTGTAAGTAGAAGTGGCGGTTTTGTTCGTATAATGCATTTATCTTTGCAGGCATTGTGGCTTATAGGGAAGTAGCAAAGTTTTTTTTTAAAGTACTACCATTAGCTAAATTGAGGAATTTTATTAATTACAGATGAAGAGTTATTGATTTTACGATTTTTGGATATTTTTCTGAAATATTTTGGAAAAACTAAAATTTTGTCAGCGGGACCTACATGGTAGGGTTTTATTAATTCCCAAAACCATTTTCATAAATGTTTAAAATTTGACAGGCCAGGCCCACAATGAAGTTGTAATGACGTCAGCATTGGGCACCTGGCCAGGAAAAGAAAAACAGAGAAACATGCACGAAATATATTTGAAACTTTGCTGAATATTGTTGAATATTCTCGGGAAATTAATTTCTTCGTGTTGTTGAATATTTTCTTTGGAAAAATATTTATTGAACAAATCTCCAACAAATCTTGTATTTAAACTTTTTTAAACTTATAGAAATTGTTGAATATTTTCTGGGAGGAAAAATTATTTGGAAAACTAATCCAACAAAATCTTCAATGAAATGAACATTTCTTAGTTTCTGTGAAAGGTTTGAAAAATTTCTTGAATTTGCAAAATTTCATAGTTTCACTTTTGTACACAATGGATATTTGGTGCAACTTTTTTAAAACTATATTGGTTTTGAGATTATTGCGATTTTTTGAATATACTGTTATTTCATATTTTGTAGAATGTTCTGTCATTTTTATGGAAAGTAAAATTGACAAAAACTGTGATTTATGAGTAGAGAGAAAATTAGAAACTTCTAAAATGTTGGAAAGGTAAGGAGCATTCTAAAAAATACGTGTTACAAATTTCAACTTTTTTTGTATTATTAAAATTGTGGCAGATGGGTCCCGCATGTCTGTCCGTCAAAATAAAACATGAATGTTGTTTGGAAGGGTGATATCCATCTACTCGTGAAAGGAAAATTCGAACGGATGACCGAGTGCGACGAATTTGACAAAATTCGTCAAATATTTTTGCGAATCTGGGCCCAAAATTAAGGAGCTAGAGTCGACCAAACTCGAAATCGATCACGGAAATGAAACCTACCCGTCGACGCACATATATTTCATGTATATGTTTTCATGAAAAGGAGGACCGTCGGATATAGATCGGACGGCGCGGAGGCGGCCGCGCACTGTAAAAGTGTTACATTGCTGGGTATTGTGTGCGCTACAGTAACCGGCGACGCTACAGTAGCAGAGGCGATAATAATATGCACGAAACTCTCACGGTATTTACGTCACAAGGTAAACTAAAAGGGGGGAGAAATCTGTTAGAAGGGAAAAAAAGAAAAATATTGTTCAATTTTTCCAGAGGATCGATCCGCTATTTTTGGAAAATGCGGGGTCTTTTCTGCAAGAAGATGGCGTACTGTAGATGCTATAGTGACCGGGAAAAAAATCAATTTTACCGTCGGACTGATCCGCTATTTTTAATTTTACCGTCGGACTGATCCGCTATTTTTGAAAAATGCGGGATCTTTTCTGCAAAAAGGACATACACTGTAGATGCTACAGTGTCCCGGGGTACTGTAGCATGGCGCTACAGTACCAGAGTGCGGAGAGGCCGCTGATTCCTTCGTCCTTAATATAGTTAGTAATTTTGGAACTTGCTACGTAGCGAACGTGCCCCAGAACACCCCTCCCGTACGGCGCCCGATAACCCGCTAGCGATCAGTCAACGCGCGCAGCAGCCAGCCCCACGCACGCCAGCCTGGCAACAGCCCACGCGTGCCAGCCTGTTAACAGCCAAAGCACAAAAAAGGCCGCGCGCGTCAGCGCGTGCCAGCGATCTACACGGCCCAAAAACAGGTCCAGCAAAACACAACAACTCCCAACTAACACGCACCCAGGTTTTAGACCATAAAGCACCTGATCTAACTACCACGCATTCCCCACCTAGGGATCGGGGTAGCTTCTTCTTCCTCAAGACATGGACGACGAAGAACACGTCCAAGATCCTGACGCCCTGCAGCAAAATCAACAGAGAAACCAGCAGCAGGTATGAAAAAAATCCCAGATCCATCCACCCCACACCCCTCCCCCTTCTCCTACACTCAGCCCCCTGTGCAGAAAACTAACCACAACTCTGCCACTCCTTGCTCAATTCAGTAGTTCCGAAAATTTTGTTCTACAAACTCTGTAACAGTTTCCCACATGCAAAGAAACTCCAGAAACACCAGAACAAGACCACCAGATGCATAGTGACAGAGGCAAAACAAGAAATTCAGTGAGATATATGTCTGAAACTGACTAGCATCATAGATATAGTAGAGAAAAAAAGTAGTAGTAGAAGAAGGTAGATAGATAAATTTGCTGCCTGTGTAACTACTAACTACAAATCTGGCAACTAGGAAATAGTGGCCTGGCAATTTGTGTGCTTGGTAAAACTGATGACCAACAGCTTGAACAAATCTGGCAACTAGAATCTAGATCAAAATATAAGTGGCAACTAAGGAAATGCTGCCTGGTGACTAGTAACTACTAGTCTGGCAACTATGACATGGGGATCTGCCAACCTCCATACATTATGAAAAATATGATGACCAACCGCTTGAAAAAAATCTGGCAACTAGCATTTGTGAACCTGGCAACTAACATCTGTGAACCTGGCAAACTAGCATTATAGTAATTGTCTCCCGCACAACCTCCATCCGTACATACACATGTGTTTCTTTTATACTTGATCTCCAGCTTGTGAAACCTTCATCAATCATTGGCGCAAAAACAAACGGCTCTGAAACACAAAAAAAAGGATAAGTAGTTGTTAAGTTGGTAACTTTCTGAAAAATACATTGCAGGTTGAAACACAAAACGTGTTTGAATGTGGAACAAAAAAGAATGTAAATAAAAGAGCATCAATCATTATCTCAGATGACAACACGCAGCGCAACAATGGGGTGGATGCATTTGCACAAGCAGTACACAAGGTGAGTTGTTGGACACGAAAAAAATCTAATATACATGTAAGTTTACTGCCTGCATCTTATGCCACCTTGTGTCTTTTGTTTGACCAAAAAAAAACCACAACAGAAACCCAGGATGCCTGTAGCTACTTCAGGAGTAATGGTTGGAGTGACCAACAACCCAACAACACAACTTGCCCTGCTCCCAAGCACAGGTTTGTATTCCCCCTTATATATATTGTTTGCCAGGACACTTGTATTAGCTTGCCAGATTATACTGAGCTAAGTTACCAGATTACTAAAAAACTTCATAAAATATTCGTTGGAAATTTCAGGTGATGGCCTTGCTGCCCCCACTGCTATTGCTGGCTCCTCTGCCCAAGGTGCTACTAGTACATTGGTCAGAAACACTAATTCAGAGGGCGGAAACTCATTGTCACAACAAGTGTCTGCGGGGGCTTCAAGCCAGAATGCCGAGTCATTTTTTACCCTAGGTGAATCAAGTTGTCACACGCCTAACACTGCTGATGATTCAGCCATCGAAGGAATCGCAGAGGTGAATTCGCCTGCTCAGCCACCATTCGTGATGATGAGGTTTGATACACTAGAAGAAGCTGAAATGCATTACAGAATGTATGCAAAAAAGAAGGGCTTTGGCATAAGGTATGACTACAGGAGGAAGTCAGATGTAGATGGTGAGTATGCACGAGCATCAATCGTGTGCCACAAGCAAGGCAAGAAACAAGTGCAGAAAGAAAACCCTGAAAAACCAGTTCTTAAAGAAAGGAAAAGGAACATTGTGGAAAGATGTGAGTGCCCAGCCAGGATGTTTGTTAAGCGTAGACAGTTTGGATGGCTAGTTACCGAGTTCAATGACAACCATAACCACCCTCTGCTACCTAAATGGTCATTGACTCGATACCTAAGATCACACAAGAACATTCCAGAGGATGAGGTTGAGTTCTTGAGGTTGCTGCACTCATGCAACCTAGAAACAAGCCGTCAGATGCAGATAATGAGCAGATTGGTTGGGAGCATTGAAAATATGACGTATGGACCAAAGGAAATAGCCAACCTACGTGCTTCTTTCCGCCATGAGGATCAATACAAAGACATGGAGGGCGCGCTTGAGTACTTCCTGCTGATGAAAGACCAGGACAAGGACTTCTACTGTAAATTCCTAAAGGATGATGAGGGCATGGTAGAATGCATGTACTGGATAGATGGTCCTGCAAGAAGGGAATACAAGCACTACAATGATTTCTTGGCATTCGACACGACATACTGTACTAACACTTACAAGATGCCATGTGCTCCTTTTATAGGCATAAACAGTCATGGTCAGTCAATTCAGTTTGGTTGTGCGTTTCTGAGGAATGAGTTAACAGATAGCTTCATTTGGCTATTCCAAACTTTCCTAGAAGCTATGGATGGGCTGGCACCACTCAACATTATCACTGACCAGGACTTTGCTATGAGGGCTGGCATTGATGAAGTTTTCCCACAAGCAAGACACAGGAACTGCAGACTTCACATCATCAGGAAAGCGCAGGAACTGATTGGGCCTCTCATGGCAAGGAACCTCGAACTGAACGATGAGTTCAAAGATTGCCTGAATAACAGCTTAACTCCGCAAGAATTTGAGACTAAGTGGCTAGCAATGCTAGAAACGCATGGCGTTGCAGGCAACAAAGACCTAGCAGCTCTGTATGAGAAGAGAGATTGTTGGGTGCCAGCATACTTCATGCACAACTTCTATCCATTCCTCCAAACAACAGGAAGGAGTGAGGGTTTCAATGCAGTGCTTAAAAAGTATGTGAACCCCAACAATTCGATCTCCGAATTTGTTCGTCAGTATGCAGACATACAAGAGAAATATCATAATGCTGAAAACAGGGAGGAGGCAGTCACACTTATTACAAAAGCATCAAAATGGTGTCACCACCCAATAGAGTTCCAAATGTCGCAAACTTATACCCGTGAAATATTCTATAGGTTCCAACATGAAATGGAGAAGCTTATGTCCTACAACTGCAAACATATCATGGGCGACATCTACGAGACGATTTGTATTACAGATTTTGTGCCTGACTATGGTGACAGGACATATACTGTGCATGCAAATGTCGGTGCAGAACACTATGAGTGTCAATGTAGTAAAATGGAGAGGGATGGCATGGTCTGCTGCCATATACTAAAGGTACGAGAAAAATGCTTATGTAATTGCCATCCTACTAAGACTAAATTGCCATATTACTTACACCCACTTGCCAACCTACACAATGTAAGTTGCCAGATTTTTAAAAGGCAGGTTGCCCACTAGCTAGATGCAAGTTAACAGCTTATTTAGACCCCCCCCCCCCCATCTTTCCAAAATGTATTTTACAAAGGTGATGCCACGTTTTAACTAGCAAAAAAATATTTACCACAGGTTATGATCCATTTGGGAGTTACCAAGATGCCGGATGCCTACATCCTTAGAAGGTGGACTCCTAATGCAGAGCTTAACCCATCAACCGTGACTGCAGCTGCCCGACAAGGTGAGATGCCGGATGAATCACGAAGAAAGATGAAGTATGCGGTATACTGCAATGACCTAACAAGCCTAGCAAAGGTTGCATGCCAATCGGATGATGGTCAGCGCATATTGTCGATGCATATAAAACAACTTAAGACTGAGCTAAATGCACTAAAGAAAAGACAACAGCGTGCAGCTGCGGCTGCACGATCTACAGGCCCGTCTAGGACCAGAGGGCCATCGGTGTCAGTGCGCAAGTCTGTTGTACCATCTGCAGGAACAGCGCCAAGGCAGGAGGGATCTAATGCATCCCGGCCCAATGCCAGAGCTACCGCGTCACGTCCAGTTGAGACAGTTTGCCCGACTGGCACTACTATTGTGCTTGTTAACAATTCTATTGTCGAGGATATTAATGCAGATACAGCAGTGTCAGAAAGCTCAGACACAGTAGTGCTACATGATCCGCCCATGTCAAACACAAAAGGTAGAAAAAAGGCAACAGCATTCCAAAATCCTCTGGACATACAAGTTAAAACCAAGAGGAAATGCAAAGTGTGCGGTTCTGTTCGCCACGACGCGCGCAACTGCCCGGAAAGATTGAAGTAGGCTTGATCTTAATGTTTATTTCTCTGAATAAATGAACAGAAACTTGTAATTTAACTTAGTGTGACTCAGGATGCCTTCTGCTTTCTAGCTTATTTATAAGCACACATCAAAAAGCTATCTCTTATGCAATTATCAAAGCATGGTGTATGAGCTTGTACCTTCATAGCTTGTTGTTGTCCAAGTGGAATCTCCACTTCCTTGTTTCATTCAACTGCGAAGATAACAGCCTGAGTGGCCATTTTTTTTTGCATATTCAACATGGTGAGGCTGCATGTCTGGTATTTCGTGACCGAACCACCTTTCAAGAATGTTGAGCATGTGGAATCCACAATCATTCCTAAAAAACAGGATGGGACAAAACACTTTAGGGACTCAAAAAAACAAAAAATATGAACAGACGGCGTAAAAATGAACTGCTGTGTGTCGCATTACTCACGTCGTTCCTTGGAGAGGAACCTCGATTATCCTGGTCTCGAAAGGTTCAATCTTGTTCTTTGCGTTTTCGTAGAAAACATCCCATGCTTCCTTCAGCTTGTTTATAACCCTACCGGAATGCCGAATAAGGCTTGGACTGTTGGGTCCACGCAGTGAGTCCAAAACCTCAAATCTTTTGGCCACCATGTTAATACCCACAACATACCAATGATGGGGATCATCTGGTTTTGTTCCGAAGTTCTCCATCACAGCAAACAACGCCTACAAAAAAAACGCAAAAACATTAGAGAAATTTGCCGCGATACTAGAACAGAGTTACCAGATAATTATTTCTTATTTACCACGGGGGGTTAGTAGCAGTTGCCAAGATAAATTCAGAAAGAACATGTGATGCCTCATGGGGAAGGGACAAAAAAAAGACAAACAAGATAGTTGCCACATTATGAAAACTCAATTACCAGATGGAGTAAAAGCAGTTTTGCATGCATAAAAAAATCTTTTAAAAAGGCATAAACACATGAGAAAATGGAAAAAAGGAAATGTGGTTACCAAATTCATAACAGTTAATTGCCAGGTGAGACACAAACAGTTGCCAACTATTTTTTTTTTTTAAACACAGTTGCCAGATTAGTGACTCACAATTACCAGTTTGGGTTATAACAATTGCCACAATGATATATTCCTAGTTACCAAGTGAGTTTGCCACAGCCATGACAAAAAGTGTTAGGGGATTATACCTGATTTTGAACAGTCAGTGAGTAATCTTTCTGCTTCCTGAAAGCCTTTGTTACAATTCTCTTTGCGAACTCATTGGCAAGCAAATGGTCGACCACCAGATAAGGGAAGACAACCCTCTTTTCAACTCTGCAGTTATTCCTTATGTACTCTACAGCAACGTCGCACACTCGTGTTGACAGCTGAGCCCTTGGCTTCATAGAGTCAGCCAACTCAACAGTGTGTATCCAGCTCTGTGGATATTTAACAATGTCCATTCTACAAAAAATATGTAGATAAAGGATTTTATGGTTACAAAACTGAAGCTGTTTTGTGCATAGAAACTTTAAGAAAAAAATGAAACCTAAAAAAGAGAAAACGATAGTCAACTCGTGCGTACTTACTTCTTGATATTGGATGCCCTTGAGTTTGTGGTACTCATCATCAGCTTGTTGTACACATCTTCTTCATCTTCAGATACACTGAAAAACTCATCATAAGGCGATGACTTGAACCGAGATGGTTTCATTACTCTTGTTCTCCTTGCAAAAGGTTTTGGTGTTACACTCAACACCCCCTTCTTCAGCATCTCCTCCATTGGCAGCGGCAGTTTCACGCATCCTCTTTATGTCTTCTCTTGCATCATTCTCCATCTTGTCAAGCAACTCACCTACTTCATCGTCGACTGTTTCGATGGTTCCATCCAAGTAGGCCCCAAGTTTCTCCTCTTTCCTAAGCTTGTCCACGGGATCTGTCGGAGGGAAAAGAAACAACGTAAAGAACACAGTAACCCAAAACAACCAACTACAGCGTCGGGGGGGAACCCAAAAGTTGGAAAAATGAAAAATTACCTTCATTTCGTGCCCAGGCAAGCGGGGGTGCGTTGATTGGGGCTGATATACCACATACAAAGCCATCTCTGTCAGGGCTGCTGTCGACATTCATATCATCATACTCGCTGGAAGATGGTGAGGACTGTGACAAAAAATGGAATGATGGAGGTGTAAACATGCCCGGACGCGGATCCCTTGGTTTACGCTTCTTCTTTTTCTTCGACCCACTTGCAGCAGAATCAGAAACAACTGTCTTTCCTTTTTCCTTGGCCTTGACCGCTGCCGAAAGTTCAGAAACAATTCTTCGTAGCTCGCTGGAGACTACAAACGGTGAGCCATCTGCATTCCGTGCTAAATTTGATCTTGGTAAGGGACCATGCGGACTAGGTGTGTGATATAATGATGCCAACACATTCTCCCTTAATGCAGTGCTCACCAAATTTGATTCTGCACGGACAGTGGGAGAGATAATGATCGCTGTACTAGTACTCTTGCCAGCCTCACATGCTCTTCCCTCACCTCCATTGCCTGTAATATCTGCTGTTGGTGACAACAGAATTGCACTGCTGTAGCTTGACCCGGCAATGTCGTTTGCTTTGCCCCCGCCAATTGGTGCATCAGCTGAAGCAGGGTTACCTTGTCCTTCTGTCAGTGCCTCCTCAACATTGTTCAACCTATTTGCCTGGTCTAGGCCACCATCTATTACGGCATCAGAACTTTTAGCTTGCTTATACAGAGGGCCTTCAGCATTTACTTGAGGGGATCCCCTTGGGTAAACTCTCTTCAGTCTTGTTCCTTTAGGTGTCCCGCTGCTTCCCCTGTTTTCATGCACACACAAAAAAAGCAACAAAAAAAAAGGTGTAAGCAACCAGATGAAGAATGCCTTCTGAAAATTACCAAGTATCAAGCATCTGATTGCCAGGTGTGAAACAAAAATCAAATACCAGAACATACATACTTAATTGCTATGAAAAAAAATAGGAAAAAAATGTAGAACTGCCAAAACTAAAAAAATTATTACCCTGCTGTTCTTGTTAGTCCTGAGGGCGGCGTGCTTGGAGTATCCTTCAGCAATCCCAGTTCGCATGCTACCATACGCTTCACCTCTGAATGTATCTGCTCATCATGGATGTGTCCTTTGCCTTTATCTGTAGTTGCTTGACGGCCCTTCAAACCACTTAACCTCATGGCCATGGATGCAGCCTCGCTCCTTATCTTGCTGTCAACATGTTGACTGCTCGTCTGTGACTCAGTAATGACATAATCGTCGACGCCAGTAGCAGTTTCAGACAAAGAAGCGTCACTGTCCATAAGAGGGATTATCTGCGACCCGGTGTTGTCAGTCGGCAATGTTGCAAAATCCGTATCCGGATGTCTGCTGTTCTCAGATGACTGAATGCCGCCATCAATGCTTCCTCTATCCATGTCGATCTGATCAGCCCCCTCTCCCAAGTTCATATTGCTGGTACCAAAGCTGCCTGCATTTTCAGTATGCTTGGTACTGTTGCATTGGGATGGTGATGCCCCAGCAGACTTCTCCCGTGAGTAACGAGCAGAACGGGGTGTAATCCTAGTTGATGCCCCAATAGACATTTCTCCTGATGCCGGATTGAGACGGGGGCTACGCCTAGGTGAAGCCGGATTGAGACGGGGGCTACGCCTAGGTGATGCCCCAGAAGGCTGTCTTCCTGAGGAATGAGTTATATGGGGGCTACGGCTTGTGTTCTGGATAGAACTGGTTCGTACCATTTCAGTTCTATCAGTCCTGTCATTCGAAGACTCGGAATCAGAAGATGATTCTTCAGCAAGCGAATCATCTTTCCCCTGCTGTTGACAAGATCTGGGTGGTGGCCTTGCTCTCGGTACAGACAAAAGGTTGAATGAATCTTCCATACAAGCGCTTGCAGCTGGACCTAGAGCTGTCCACCCTTGCGCAAGCTTGCTCAATAGACCATTTAGCCCGACCGTGTGATCAAAAAGCAGTGAGCCAATTCTTTTCTTTTCCTGCGAACACAGAAGATGATAACAAAAAAGTAAGAACCAGTTGCCCTAATCGGGGGGGGGGGGGGGGGTACCGTCACACACACACCTAGTTGCCACTTTGTCGGAGAATGACTCCCACGAAACAGGGATAGTCAAGCTCACGAAGAGAGTTCGTGTAAGGGGTTGAACACGTTGGTCAAACAACCCTCAACCTGCACGGCGACGGTGCTCGTCGAGCAAGTGGAGGGACATCACGACAGAAATGAACACCAGCCCGTACCCAGGTTCACGGCCCTCGTGTGGAGGTAATACCGCTACTCCTGCTTGTCTGTATTGCACTGCTTGTAGAGGTTACAGTACAATGAGCTTGCGGAAGGCTCTCTTTTGGCAATGGTGTACACAAGGAAGGGAAGCAATGGTCTTCTTCTTCCTTGCGCGTAAGTGGCTATGCTGGAATGAGAATGCGATCCTTTGATACGGTGCACCTTGTCCTCCTTTTATAGGCGCCCTGTGCTCCCTCCTTGCACTCGCACTGTGGTAGGGCTGTCACGTGGCGCAGAAGGTGGAGCGCGGTGCATCGCAGCCCGGGTGTCCATGGACGCGGTCCATGAGCGTAAAGCTGACTCCTGTAGCAGAGTACCCACCGTCCATGCTGGACGGCCAGCTGGGGCCGCAGAGGAACGTGGGGGTGCCCACGGTGACGTTGGCCTTGGAGCGTAGCGCCGGCCGGTCCCCTTAGTGAAAATTCGCCACCAAGTGTCGAGGGCCAGAGAGGACAGGCCCAGCACACCCTGGATTTCACTGGGCCGACAGTAGCCCCCGGGCCCATGATGGGCACGATGTAGTCCAATGGACGCAGGCGAATCGTGATGGGCCCAAAGTGTCTGGCCGGCCTGAGACACGTGCAGGGCAGTTACGCCGCGATGACACGTTCTCCTTGGAGATGATGGGCGTAGTGGGGGGTCCCACCACGTCTCGGTAACTGCTCTGAGGGGAATAAAGCCTGCAGCGCCGGCTCAGGCAGCAGTTACTGCATCATTTGCGCGCCCGTCTCCTTGCTCTTGACGCCTGCGCTCCTGTGTCTCCGACGCTTCCCCCCCTCGCAATCCTGCGGCAATGGCGCCCAAGAAAGCTTCCGCGGCCTCGAAAGGCAAGGTCGTGGTGCAGGACGGCGAACCTGCCGCGGCGCAGCAGGTCGGCGACTTCGAGCCGGCTCTGACCGGCTTCCGCTTTAAGAAGAAGGCGCAGCTGGAGAAAGTGCGTCACATGGCGGCTTCAGCGACCAACGAGCACGGCGCTACGGTGCTTAAGATGGCGGACAACTCCTTCGGCGACTTCTACCCCATCTTCATGCACACCCTATTCGCCGGGCTTGTGCCTCCTTTCTCCGATTTCTTCCTGGCGGTTCTGGAGCGCTACCAGATCCAGGTCCTTCATCTCCATCCTAACTCCATCCTTGTCCTCGCCATCTTCGCCTACCTCTGCGAGGCATACATCGGCATTCCACCCTCGGTGGACCTCTTCCGCAGCTTCTATGCGCTCCGGTTCACGGCGAACAAGGAGCGGTCAGGGTGCGTGTCCTTCCGCATCACCGAAGGCATGAAGGGCACGTACATCCCCATTGCGCGGAACGGCGAGAACATTGTGACGAATGTGACGAAGAGGGTGGAGGACTTCCGCAAGCGCTGGTTCCTAATGAAGTTCGGCAGCCGGAGCGCCTTCTTTGACCTGCCCGAGGCACCTCCGATGAAGAGGGAGAGCTGGTCTTCTAAAGCACTCAAGGGAGCCGCACTTGGCCCCGTGATGAGGCGCTTGAAGGACCTCCGCGAGGCAGGCCTCACCGGGCAGATGGTGGCCAAGGACTTCGTGAAGCGCCACATTGCTCCGCTCCAGAGGCACGCGGACGCAATGTGGCTTTACTCCAACCAGAGGGACAAAATGCGCCTGAGCGCAACCCTCTTCACGCAGCAGGAGGTGCGCACCATCATGGAGACACTCTTCACGGCTCCTGATATCCCCAAGCCCGGCGATAAGGCGGTCCCGCTCCACAGGATTGACCTTGGGCGCCGCGTCTCGCTCGTGCAGACGATGCCGAAGTTCGACCGGTGGGGCCTGGTGCCCAAGGGACATGCGGGGCCCCGCGAAGATCCTGAGTCCGCGGCGCAGGGGGCGCCAGCTCAGGGCGACGAGGAGACGACGGTAACGCCGGTGGAATCCGACGCAGGCGCAACCGGCGCCTCGGGAGGCTCTGCCTCTTCAGCGGAGGACTCGAGCACCTCGAAGAGCGCGGCGCCTGAGGTTGAGGCCCACGAGGCTTCCTCAGGCAGCAGCGGCCAGTTCGTGGTCGCTCCCTCGCAGCGTGCCGAGTGGCAAGAGGAGAGCGACGATGACGGAGCTTCATCAGGCCATTGCGAGGCCCGCTCCAAGGCCGTTCATGACCGGGCCGCCGGGAGCCCAGCGGGCATATCCCTCAAGAGGAAAGCCGAGGCCGCTCTCGAGGGGTCCGGCGCCGGAGCCGCACCACCGAGGCCATGGCGGTCGTCAAACACGGTGTGGGTCGATTCCCGCGCCAAGACATCAGGGTAAGAACCGACTCCCTTTTCTGTTTGGGCTTGTTCTTGCGTAGGCTTCTTGCGGAGTTTTTGAGTTTTAGCCTCTCCAGGGGCCCCGAGGTGCCGAAGAGGCGGAGACTTCGGAGGCTTGGAGAGATCCCCAGCGCTGCAGCGGCGCCTGCAGCGTGTACAGTCGACGAGGTGCCTCCCGAGGGCACTGCTTCATCTCCTGAGGCTGCGGCACCGCCTCCTGAGGCAGAGGAGCACTGCGAGGAGAAGGAGGGGGAGGCAGAGGTGGCGACGCCTCCACCTATGCGGCCTGATGTCTCCCCGTGCGGCCGGAGGGGACGCCAGAGGTGGACGCGGCGAGGTTCCCGCCGCCGGCGAAGTAGCGTGCCGCGGTGACAGGGGCGTCTGCGGGAGCATGTACTGACGTCGAAATGGAGGAGGCCGCCGCGTCATCGCCCCCACCAAGCACGAAGCTTGGAGAGGCCACAGCGGACTCTGAGGCCGCTGGGGAGGCGGCCTCAGCTGAGAAGACCAACCCTGTCCCTGGAGAGGAGAGCGCTCCCCAGGGGCAGAAGAATGACTTGGTTGAAGATGAAGGTGCCCCGAACCCCCAGGAGGCCTCCAGCGCGGGAGGTGAGGGGGTTCTCATCAAAGCCCCCTGAAGACTCCTCGTGTGGACAAAGAGGGGGGCTCGCACCAGAGCCCCCAGGCGCGCCTTGAGGCCACACGGAGCCCAAGGTTGGACGCTCCGGAATCCTCAGCAGGCGCCGGCATTTCCAGGCCCTCAGGCGAGCCATGGGCCTTGGTGCTGCGGGGGCGGCGCCCCGTTGCAGCCCGCCGTGGGGCTGTCCTCCGCTCGGCGAGGGAAATTCTCGACGGGCTCGAGGCCCAGCTTGCCGAGGAAGATCGCTCCAGGGCGGAGGAGGACGCCGAGCTTGCGCGGGGCTGGGCTTGTCTTCATGAGACCGTGGAGAGCTGCCGCCAGAAGAATGAAGCTGCCCAGGCGCAGCGCGAGGCTGCGATGCGCTCTGCTGAGGAGATCCGCATCAGCGTGGTCCGCGAGGTCGAGGAGACCCTTGCGGACCTGGGTGCTAGGCGCGAGGCTCTCGAGGCAGAGACCGAGGCCAAACACCAGGAGCTGGCGGCACGCGAGGCGGCGGTCTCCGCCAAGCACAAAGAGCTTCTAGACCGCGAGGCGGGGATCGTCGCTGAGTCGGAAAATGTGCGGCAGAGTTTGGAGAAATTCCGTGAGAGCTTGAGCATTCGCGAAGACTTGATCGTGCAGCGTGGAGCTGACCTCGACGCCCGCGAGACCGAGGCGCGCAAACGCGAAGAACAGGTTGAGCAGATCGAGAAGGAGCAATCCGCGCAGCGGGAGCACCTGGAAGCCCGCGAGAACAAGGTCACTCAAGACGAGGCGTTCTACCAGAAGCGCCTTGCGCAGACCAACGAGAACCTTCGCAAGAAGGAGGAGAAGATGGCGGAAGAGTCTGCGACGAAGGAGAAACTCTTTCGCGATAGCTGTAGAAAAGACTTCGCGGACAAGGCCAAGAAGCAAGAGGATCGCTTCACGAAGAGACGCAAAGAGCTTGAGGCTCGCGTCAAGGACCTTGAGGCCCAGAAGAAGTGATTCGACTCTCGCCTCCAGGCTGCCGCGGAGGCTCGGGCGCGCGCGGAGCAGAACTTTGCCTCTTTGATGGCTGACATGAAGGAGTTGACCACTCAGGTGGGCCCTGTCGTGGAGCGCGCCGAAGAGGCTGAGCATTGCGTGCAGGCGGCACAGGTCTTGACGCAGCAGCGGGAGCGCATGTTCCAATCCTTAGTGACCCGGGGGAATACTCTCGCGGGGCAGCTAGGAGTGGATGCTCCTGTTGTTCCCGTCCATGGGAACGCTGACGCCGCCACATATCTCGCCTACTTCGATCAGCTCTTCTCTGTGCTCGAGGGCCCTGTGGCGGAACTTGGCGACGTTGTTGATGAGGAGTGCCACAAGCTCTTGACCGTGGCGATCGATCGCGTCTTCGCCAACCTCCAGCGCCTTCACCCCGGCTTCGACAACGAGTCGGTGACCGAGCCCATCGAGGGAGATCCAGCCTGGGAGCTCTCCAACTTGGTTCGAGAAGAAGTCAACGATTACGTCGACCGCTTCAAGAGGGTTGAGGCGGAGCAGGCCGCTGAGGAGGATGAAGGCGCCGAAGAAGAGAAGGCTGAAGAGGACGGCGATGGTGAACCCTCTGCCTAGGCCACTCCTGCAACAAGATGCGCTTGGCGCCATTATCTTTGTTTTAAGACTTGTTTTAATTCACGCTGGCTTGTAAGATACTTTGATCGTATGCAAACATGTGTGTGTGCCCCTCGAAGGGTCCTTTATCCCTGTTCCATGTCTTTCTTCGCTCTACGTCGTCAGGACCCATCTCTTTGCGCTATGACACCGCCGCTACGGTATGCCGGAGCGTGACTCGGCAAGGCCGGGGGTGTTTAAGGCTTGGAGAGGTAAGGGCTCTCGAGTCGCGGTGCTCGAGGGCTCCCCTTTGACGCACAAGCAGTCCATGGAGTGTGAGAGAGAAAAAACCGCTCGAGGGCGACAGGTGCCCGTGAGAGGGAGAAAAAACTTTTGAGGGCGTGAGCGCTAGACTTAGCATGGCGAGTCTTTGGCCTCGTAGAGGGCGTTGGCTTCCCTGAAGGTGCGCTCCCTCTAGGGTCGGAGCGTGACTTCTCGACCTTGGGGAGGACTCTTGTTCCCTGTACTGGTTAGAGAGGCAAACCCAAAGCAGGCACAAGGTAGTAAACACTCATGCGCGCTTATAGGCTTCCTCATGAGTATCTCGCGAGGAGAGTAAGTACCAAGGTCCTTTGGTGAGGTGCCGTGTTTTGGGAGCAAGCCCATGGATTCTTGACCGGAATGCCGTCCTCCGTTTCGAGGCGTACCGCGCCAGGCCTGGCGATGTGTGAGACCCTGTAGGGGCCTTCCCACATTGGCGAGAGCTTGTGGAGACCTTCCCTGGAGAGGATTCTCCTGAGGACGAGGTCGCCTGTCTCGAGAGTGCGCGGACGTATGTGGCGGCTGTGGTAGCGTCGCAGGTCTTGCTGGTACTTGGCTGCCCTGAGGGCGGCACGGCGGCGCAACCCGTCAAGGAGCAGCAGGTCGTCGCTGTGGAGGTCTGCTTGATCGTCCTCGTTGAAGGCAAGGACCCGTGCGGATCCATGCTTGATCTCTGTGGGGAGGACTGCTTCAGCTCCATACACGAGGCAAATGGCGTCTCACCAGTGGGCTTCGTGGGGTTCGTGCGGATGGACCAGAGCACGGACGGGAGTTCGTCTATCCAGCCCTTGCCGTAGCCCTTCAGGCGATTGAAGCTTCTTGTCTTGAGGCCCTTGAGGACCTCAGCATTTGCTCGCTCGGCTTGGCCGTTGCTCTGTGGGTGAGCCACCGAGGCGAAGCAGAGCTTGGTGCCGAGGCTCTCGCAGTAGGCCCTGAAGATGCCGCTGGTGAATTGTGAGCCATTGTCGGTGATGATGCGATTAGGCACACCAAAGCGGCAGACCAGGCCTCTGATGAATTTTACTGCTGCCCTGGCCGGTATGCTGCGCACTGCTTCAACCTCTGCCCACTTGGTGAACTTGTCGACTGCCACGAAGAGGAAGCGGTAGCCCCCTTGTGATCTCGGGAAGGGTCCCAGAATGTCAAGGCCCCAGACCGCGAAAGGCCACGAGAGCGGGATGGTTTGGAGTCCCAGTGCAGGCTGATGAACTTGCTTGGCGTGGAACTGGCACGCATCGCAAGACTGGACGATGGTGGTGGCATCTTGAAGCACTTGGGGCCAGTAGAAACCGCTCCTGAAGACCTTGCCTGCCAGGGTGCGTGCAGAGGAATGGTGGCCACACTCTCCACTGTGAATGTCTCTGATCAGCATGCGGCCTTCCTCGGGGGGGACGCACTTGAGTGCAATTCCATTTGGGCGCTTGCGGTACAGGTCTCCCTCGAGGATGTAGTATGACTTGGCTTGTCGAGCCACTCGTTCTGCCTCCGCGTCTTCTTCAGGAAGGACTCCCTTCAGCAGGTAGTCTTTGAGTTCGTCAACCCAGCCTGTCTCTTGGTGCACCATAGCCAGCAGCAGACGCTCCCCTGAGGATGGACCGCAGTTGGGTGCCCCACCTATAGGAGGTGGTGGGAGTACTTCGTCTGTGCTTGCGGCTGCTGCTTCTTGTGGCTGCTTTATGGACGCCTTGGAGAGTCTCTCTTCAAAGACGCCGGCCGGCTGGGCCTGCCTTCGTGATGCTCGCTTGGCGATGTCATCTGCCTCTTGGTTCTCCTTTCGCGGGATGTGCATGAGCTCCATGCCCCTGAAGTGCTTCTCGAGCTTGCGGACCTCTTCAAGGTAGGCGGCCATGTGGTCGTCTTTAGGCGTGTAGCTCTTGTTGGAGAAGTTAACCAGGAGCTGGGAATCACCCTTTATGAGTAAGTGCTTGACGCCAAGGGCGATTGCGGCTCTGAGCCCGGCGAGGAGGCCCTCGTACTCGGCGATGTTGTTGGAGATCTTGTCTATTGTGAAGCACAGCTGGATGGCGTAGTAGAGCTTGTCACCTTTTGGTGAGGTTAAGACAACGCCAGCCCCACCATTGCGGCAGGCGAAAGCTCCATCGAAGTGCATGGTCCAGTGGCTTGGCATTGTATCTCCCGATGACGCGGTTTCTTCTTCGCGAGGCTCTTCAGGAGTTGGGTCTGTCCACTCGGCGACGAAATCCGCCAGCGCTCTCCCTTTTATGACTCTTGTGGTGTCGAAGCGCAAGTTGAATGGCTGCAGCTCAATGTTCCATCCTGCGACGCGGTCAGTAGCGTTGGGGTTGCGCAGGATCTGCTCCAGGGGGAAGGACGTGACCACCGTGATGGGGTGACCCTGGAAGTAGTGGCGCAGCTTCCTGGAGGCGATGAGTAGCGCGAGGAGGAGCTTCTGCTGCACTGGGTACCGCTCGCGAGCATCTCGCAGTACAGTACTGACGAAGTAGACTGGATGCTCGACGAGGGTCGTTGATGGTGCGGCAGCGTCGGCTCCCTCGAGAGGCTCCTCAGGACCTTTGGCGAGGTTTGCCTGTGGAGGAGCCTCGGCAGGGGGCTCGTGGAGGGCTCGACTTGAGGCTGTGGGCCTGGCACTGGGTCTGGAGAGACTGTTCCTCGTCGGGAGGTTCTGGACTTGGTGTGGCAGTGCTTTTCTTGGGGAGAACTGGCTCTTCTCTTTCCACCACCAGGACGGCGCTAGCAGTTTGTGGAGTGGCTGCTAGGTACAGCTTCAGATGCTCGCCTGCCCTGGGGGCTACCATGACTGGTGAGCTAGCCAAGTATTTCTTCAAGTCCTCAAATGCTTTGTCAGCCTCTGGAGTCCACTTGAAGGTGCCGGATTTCTTCATGATCTTGAAAAATGGCAAGGCTCTCTCGCCGAACTTGGAGATGAAGCGGCCTAAGCTGGCCATGCATCCTGCTAGGCGCTGCATGTCCTTGAGGCGGCGAGGTGGCTGCATGTCTTCTATAGCCTTGATCTTGTCAGGGTTTGCTTCTATGCCGCGGTGGGACACGAGGAACCCGAGGAGCTTGCCTGAAGGCACCCCGAAGACGCACTTGGCGGGGTTTAACTTGATGTTCACCTTGCGCAGGCTGGCGAAGGTTTCCTCGAGATCCTTCAAGAGAGTGTCTCCCTCGCGAGACTTGACCACGATGTCGTCGACATAAGCTTCTGCATTTCTTCCCATCTGAGCCCCCAAGGCGATCCTCATGAGCCTCTGGAAGGTGGCGCCGGCATTTTCAGGCCAAAGGGCATGCAAGTGTAGCAATACACACCACAAGGGGTGAGAAATGCTGTTTTCTCCTCGTCTTCCTTGGCCATTTTGATCTGGTGGTAGCCTGAGAAGGCATCCAGGAAACAGAGGAGATCACAGCCGGCGGTGGAGTCCACAATCTGGTCTATCCTTGGCATGGGGTATGGATCCTTGGGGCAGCCTTGTTCACGTCTGTGTAGTCGATGCAGAGCCGGCCTCCTCCATTGGGTTTTGGGACAACCACACCGTTGGAGAGCCAAGTGGGGTGGGCAACTTCTCGAATGATGTCTGCTGCTTTCAGCTTCTCTACTTCTTTGATGATGAACGCTTGCTTCTCGGGGGCTTGTTTCCGCGCTTTTGCTTTACAGGGCGTGCGTCTGGACACACGGCTAAGTGGTGCTCGATCACCTCCCTTGGTACACCGGACATTTCTGACGGAGTCCATGCGAACATGTCAGAATTTGCCCGAAGGAAGGCGACGAGCGCGCTTTCCTATTTGGGAGGCAAGCCAGCGCCTATGGTGACGCTAGCCCCCGAGCCGCTGGTGCTCAGCGACACCTTCTTTGTAGATGCTTGCTCTTGAGTGAACAGTTGTTTCTTCTTCTTGGGCCTCTCGAGAGGCTCCATGTCCTCGTCAGCGGGGAATGCCATGGCAGCGGCCTTGTAGGCGATCTCGACGCGCGCGTGGCGTCCTGTACGTGACCACGTATGGTGATGGTGCCACCGCTGCCAGGGATCTTGACCATGTTGTAGGCGTGGTGCGTGACGGCCATGAACTTCGCGAGGGCGGGGTAGCCGAGGATGGCGTTGTAGGGCAGGCCAATGTGCGCGACGTCGAAGTCAATTAGCTCGGTGCGGTAGTTCTCCTGCGTGCCAAAAGTGACCGCGAGCCTCACTTGCCCCAGAGGCGAGATTGAGCCGCTGGTGACCCCGGTGAAGGGCCTGGAGGGCATGAGCCACTCGTAGGGCACTTGAAGCGTCTCGAAGGTCTCGACAGAGATGACGTTTAGGCCTGCACCCCCATCAATGAGCGTCTTGCCGACGGCGATGTTGTTGATGGTGGGGGTGCACACCAACGGGAGGGTGCCCACAGTCTTTGTAGACTTGGGGTGATCTTTGGCGTCGAAGGCGATGGTGTACTGGGACCACTTGAGGGGGCGGGACGTCTCGACCCCGGGAAGCGCTGCGTTGAGCTCGCGAGCGAACTGCTTGAACTGGTTGTTCGACTTGGGCGCCTGGGATCCGCCGAGGATGCATGCCATGGCACCCTTGGGGGCCTGGTAGCCTCCAGGCTCTTCGTCGGGCAGATTGTTGTTTTTCTCGGCGGCATTCGCCTGAGTTCCCTGAGGCCTCTGGAAGTTGCCCTTGCGTCCACCTTTGCGGTAACCACGGCCTCTGCCGCGGCCACCGCTGCCTCTTCTTGCTCACGCTTCTTGCTCAGCTGCTTGAGGTCATAGCAGTTCTCCGTCGCATGGCCGCGCCTGTTGTGGTAGATGCAGAACGGGCGGTTGTCCACCTTTTTCTCGCCAGCCTCTGGAGAGTCCTCGCGAACATGCTTGGCGTCGGGTTCAGCTGCCAGGACTGCGGTAGGCTTGCGCTTGTCTCGTCACGCCTCTTCTGGGTCTTGGATCCCTCGACAGGGTCGTCTGTCGAGCCCACCTTGACGAAGAGGAGCCCTTCTCTGCCTTGGCGCATTTGTCTGCGATGTCGAAGAGCTTCACCACGGAGGAGAGGGTATCATGGATGCCGAGCTTCTCGAGCATCCTGTGGTTGGTGACGCCCTCTCTGAAGGCCGCAATGACGTGCGAGTCCGGGATGTTCGGGATCTTGTTGCGGACTTGGCTGAAGCGCTGGATGTACCTGCGGAGGGTCTCGCCAGGCTTCTGGCGCACAGCTCGCAGGTCGTTGTAGGTGAGGGCGCGCTCGTACGTGCCCTTGAAGTTCGCAACGAACTGCTGGCAGAGCTCCTCCCACGAGTCAATGGAGTCCTCGGGAAGGTTCAGGAGCCACGACAAGGCGGAATCCTTGAGAGCGTGGGAGAACCAGTTGGCCATGACCTTGTCGTCTCCCCCCGCAGCTTGGATGGAGGTGGTGTAGAGCTGCAAGAACTCGATGGGGTTGTTCGTGCCGTCGTAGCCCTTGGGTAGGTCAGGCCTGAACTTCTGTGGCCAGACGACGCGACGCAGGTTGCGGGTGAAGGCCGCGCAACCTGTGGCGTACGAGGCGATGCCACCCTGAAGAGCACGGCGGTTCTGTCGCCCTGCTGGCCGATTTCCTCGACGATGCGCTTCTGGAGGTCCTTCTGGCGCTCCATTTCCACCCGCGCGTCTGGGGGTGTCCGCTGCACGATTTGACAATCGCGCGGCGAAGACGCGTGGGATGCGGCCTTGTGCGCCGCGGCTGGAGGCGGACCTGGCGGAGGCGGCGGCGGAGGTGCGCCATGCGCGGTGGTTCCAGCGCGTCCGGAGTTGTGGTGCACCAGAGAGCGCGACGCCGCAGGAGCAGCGCGCGGTGCTGCCGCGATGTCGACGAGGTGCTGGAGGCGGCCGAGCCAGTTGTCGTGCGCCTCAGCTGTGGGGCGGTAGCGGAAGAGTTCCGCGGCCATGAGCAGCGCGGTGTTTGGGCTGGGCGCTGGACGCCCAAGAGTGGAGGCGCTGTGGCGCTGGGACGGGTGCGAGGACTCAGCGTCCTCGCCGTGCCCGTGGTCGACGTCGTCGTCGAAGCGGTCGTCGTGGTGGCCGTCGTCGTCCTCGGGGTGCTCCACCCGCGGTTCAGCGGTGTTGCGCCCCGTGGCACGGCTGGCGCGGGGACGGCCGCGAGGGTTGGTGGTGTTGGCAGCGGGCTCGGTGGTTGCCCTGCCTGACGCCCGCCGGGTGGCGCGAGCTGCGCGAGTGTCCGCCATGGCGCAGAGGTCGATGAAGGTTGAAGACGCGCCTCAGCCCCCTACCTGGCGCGCCAATTGTCGGAGAATGACTCCCACGAAACAGGGATAGTCAAGCTCACGAAGAGAGTTCGTGTAAGGGGCTGAACACGTTGGTCAAACAACCCTCAACCTGCACGGCGACGGTGCTCGTCGAGCAAGTGGAGGGACATCACGACAGAGATGAACACCAGCCCGTACCCAGGTTCACGGCCCTCGTGTGGAGGTAATACCGCTACTCCTGCTTGTCTGTATTGCACTGCTTGTAGAGGTTACAGTACAATGAGCTTGCCGAGGCTCTCTTTTGGCAATGGTGTACACAAGGAAGGGAAGCAATGGTCTTCTTCTTCCTTGCGCGTAAGTGGCTATGCTGGAATGAGAATGCGATCCTTGCTACGGTGCACCTTGTCCTCCTTTTATAGGCGCCCCGTGCTCCCTCCTTGCACTCGCACTGTGGTAGGGCTGTCACGTGGCGCAGAAGGTGGAGCGCGGTGCATCGCAGCCCGGTGTCCATGGACGCGGTCCATGAGCGTAAAGCTGACTCCTGTAGCAGAGTACCCACCGTCCATGCAGGACGGCCAGCTGGGGCCGCAGAGGAACGTGGGGGTGCCCACGGTGACGTTGGCCTTGGAGCGTAGCGCCGGCCGGTCCCCTTATCACCAAAGAGGAAATCCTTGTAGTCCGGAGCGGGTGGCACAGCTTTATTGACCCCTTTAATCACCAAAATGGCAACTGCGGCGTCGTCGTCACCGCGCGCAGGGGCGCGCGTCACTCTGCGGCCGCTGCAGAGCCCATGTGCGCTCTGCAGAGGTTGCTTTGCAGCGAAGCGATCTCCACGAGGGCTTGGACGCCCTGTAGAGAATTCGGCGTTGACCTCTCCCCAGGGGAGATTTCCTTGAAGAGGGGGCAGCAGTGGAATGGCCTCCGCAGGCCTCTGCTGCCTCAAAGCCCTCGCGAGGCAATCGCCTCGCGAGGCTCTCCAGGCGTAGGCTTGGTCCTTAGCGAAAATTCGCCACCAAGTGTCGAGGGCCGTAGAGGACAGGCCCAGCACACCCTGGATTTCACTGGGCCGACACACTTAAAAATATCTCCTTAATTACCACCACATGAAAACTTGGTTGCCAGCTTAAATATACTTAATTACCAACACACCCATACTTGGTTGCCAGCTTATGGATGCACACAGAAAGAGACAAAACAAAAATGAAAAAATGCCTACTCGGGGGGTACCGTCACACACACACCTAGTTGCCGCTTAATATCTCCTTAATTACCACCACATGAAAACTTGGTTGCCAGCTTAAAAAAACTTAAATGCCTACTCGGGGGTTACCGTCACACACACACCTAGTTGCCAGTTAAAAAATCTCATTAATTACCACCACATGAAAACTTGGTTGCCAGTTTATAAAATATTCACAGAACACAAAAAAGGTTTTACCAGTTTTACACACACGTGGGGGTAACATCATGCAGAAAACTAGTTGCCAGTTTTAAAAAAATGCTTAATTGCCATCACATGCATAGATGGTTGCCAGATTATGTGCACCTACCTCCGCGCTGCAACTATGGTGTGTATTGTGGGTCATCCACTTCTCAAACCCAGCTGGTCCACCAAAAAGCTCTAGCTTCGCAGCGAACTCTTCCTTTAGCTATAGAAAAGAAATTTCGCAGTGTGAACAGATGAAACTCAACAAAAAGTATCACAAAAAAGTTGTGCTCCGCCTCATCCTTACCTGAAGTTTGCCAAATGAATTAGGATCATCGTCCTGTGTGTCCAAAGCAGCTATTGCCTCAACTGCCTGCCTCATCCATAGATTAATCCCAAACTCTGATTCCCCCAAGTCAACTACGTAATCATCGCAATTGAGGGAGGAGATGTATTTTAACTGAAAACATCATCAGAAATCATGATTAGTAAAAAAAGTTGCCCCATGCAAAAAATCTTCACAGACATAACTGAGTGTGGGATTGCATTACCAAAATGCAAAGCAAGCATGCATTGTTGAACTTCCCACTTGATAAACTCTCATGCATGTAATCGGCAACAAATTTGCATAGATTATACTCTCCAAAACCAGCAACGTTTACCTGAAAAAAAAATTGAACACACTTGTCAAATAACTTTGGGGTAAAAATAATGCAGATTAAGAAGAAAAACATGTTCACTGACAAAAGAAAAAATGCTCACCAGCATGGGTAAACTTTGTTGCTAATTCTGGTTCCAGTGGTCGGTGCCAGAAAACCGCAGGTAACATATACCATCCACAACCTCTTGAATTTGTCATCTGCCTCCTTGTACCCAGCTAAAAGCTCGGCAACCCTAGTTAACTTTGGCCTGTTGCCGTCATTTCGGAATAGCTCCTTGACTAACCCATCCTCTATGTTATAGTCAACATAGTATGGGACAGTGAGTCTGCCCCTAGGTAGGCCTGTGGTCTCATAGACAACCTGCTCGTTAAGAGGATGCTTCCACGCCCAGGATAATAAGAGCCCTATCCTTAGGACAATACAACTTGGTCACCCATGCTAGTAAAGCATTGCTCAGCTGATCACATTTTATATCCAGTAGGGTACCCTGCTTCAGATCATCTCTAATCATGATCTTCTGTTTATCCTCCAAATGAGGATAGAGCTTCACAAGTCCAAATGAAGAAGCCCTATTCCTATTCACGCCAGCTTTCGCCTATGTACACATGGGTGAAAAAACAGACCAAAAAAGGAAGGTAAGTAAAAACCTAAAAGCAAAAAGCATACAACTGCCAGAATTTAAAAAGAAGGATATGCTACAAATAACATGGCTACCTACTCAGAAAAAGTGGCCACAAAAAAATATGAATACTATTGTTGCCGTATAATACACAAAAATTAGCATTTATGATAGGAAGTTGCCACCCCATGGTTGCTTAGTTACCAGAAAATAACAATTAGGTAAGCATGATGAACTTACATCGTCACAAAAAAACTTATGTAAAAAAATCTTACTAACATAAATTTCCCCCCTGGTAAAAATGTATGTACTGTTGCCACATATTGTACACTGAATTACCATGTAACAAGAAGGAAAAGGTGACAGGAAAAAACAAAGGTAGGCCAGAAAACTAGCGTAAAATAAAACAGTTGCCATCACTTGCGCCTATCGTTGCCAGACACATTGTGCTTAGTTACCAGAAAAACCCAATTAGGTGGCATGCTGAATTTACATGGTCACATAACTAATGTCGAAAAAATCTTCTGTCAGAAAGTTCCCATGGTAAAAATATGGACAACTAAGGTAGACAGGTAACTTATGGCCCGGGTGTAGACAGGTAACTTATGTATGCATTTGCATGATTATGCATGTTTGTGCACATACCTTCTTCAGCATTGGACCCATGACTCTTCCATTGCATTCGTCGTTGCTCGAGCTTTCCTGCGTCTACCCATTATGAAACAGCCTCAATTGTTGCTCTGCAAAAAACCATACCAAAAACCGTGAGCACAACAAAACACATCCAGGGACTCAGCATCCAGGAACCTATCTCTAGTGCCGAAAAAACAGAGAAATCCTCACTGTTTGACGCGCATGCACAAGCAAAAATTCCCCCCAAGCTGCTTCACCCCACGACAGCAACTCACCTCGCTACCGGAAACCAAAAAATCGACGCCCCCAAAATCCCATAACATCGCCCCAGATTCCCCGCCGTTCGACGTGCATCACGGCACGCACATCACCGCTCAAGGCGAAAACCCACCCCCGAGACAAAATTCAAAAGCAAAAAATCCCCACCACAGCGAGACAGATCCACTCGCGGGGGAGCTCTGCCCGTCGATGGCGAGCACATGAACCATATCGGAACAAGCTCTACTCACCACCCCCAAATCCCTCTACTCACGGCGGAGCTCTAGCAGTTAGGAAGCAAACAAAAACGGACGCGCGCGTGCGAGAGGAGGAGCCGGAGAAGAACTACTCACCGCGCCGAACCTCCGTTCGACGGACCGCCGGCCAAATCCGGCGAGCTCGCAATCCCTCTACTCACGGCGGAGCTCTAGCAGTTAGGAAAGCAACAAAATCGGACGCGCGCGTGCGAGAGGAGGAGCCGGAGAAGAAGTACTCACCGCATCCGAACCTCCGTTCGCCGGACCGCTGGCCAAATCCGGCGAGGTGGAAAACCCTAGCACGAAATTGCCTCTGCCTCCGCCGCGAGAGCAGAGAACAGTAACGGCCAGGAGAAATGGGGAATGGGGGCGGCGAAGCGATAACCACGGTGCTTTCTTTGCACGCATCCCAAAATTCGAAACACACAGTCGCTGACCGGTGGGACCACCTACACGGTCGGGAAAGTAACGGGTCCACCCCGCCCACGCGCCCGTTAATAGCGGGAGACGGTCCTCTTGACGCACGCGACGTCCGATCGCGCGCAGCGCGCATCTTGGAACGCCGGACGGGATGGTTTCCTGGGGCACGTCCCCTACTTAGATAATCCGATTAATGAATTGATATCTCAACATTAAGGTCATTAAACCTGCCTAGATCTGACTGATTTGGTACAGATTTCAAACATAAATACACGTCGCCGGCCGTTGCCATCTGGGAGTTACGAGGATGTCCATGGCGATCCAGCGAATTGCTCTACTCCTCACCGTCCTCCTCGCGGCTGTCAACGGTGGCCTTGCCCTCGGGACTCCAACGGCGCTTATCACCAAGACATGTGCCGCGACGCACAACTACAGCGGTGGGGTGTCCTACGACTACTGCGTGGGCGCGCTCTCTGCTGACCCGGCAGGCGCAGCCGCCAAGGACACGTGGCGTGCCGCGGAGCTTTGGTCCCGGTTCGTGCCAAGAACCGGGACCAATACCCCTCCCCTGCCTATAAATAACCCCCACCCCCCCCCCCCCTTGTCTCCTCTGTTTTTTTCTTGAATTGGTGGGAAGTGGGTGCTAGTTTTTTTTTCCTTTGCCACGCACAAGATGTGTTCGATGAAATGCCCGACCCACACTTAAGTTCACACAAAATGATATCCTCGGCCGAGGTTAGCAACTTTATCCTTTTCATCTGTAATTGATACAGAAATATTGCATGTGTCGATGTACGGTGGTCATTTCACTATTCAAGATGTTATTGTAATGGTATTTGATAAACTTAATTATATGATACAGATGGATGCACGGATGCGATGGATGTACGGCGAACGACGCAGTTCCGAGTTTATTACAGGCCTGCATAAATTTCTCGAAGTGGCTGAGGCAAACAAAGTGGATAATTTTATGCCTTGTCCATGTGAGAAGTGTCGGAACGTCAGGGAGTACTCTAACCCGAAAACCATTCAAGACCACGTGCTTCGGAGAGGTTTCATGCCCAGCTATAATTGTTGGACCAAGCACGGAGAAAGAGGGGTTAGGATGGAAGACAATGAAGAAGAGGAGGATGATGACAACTATCCTATGTTCCCTGAAGAATGCCGTGATACTGTAATGGAAGACGTTAAAGAAGAAGGAGGTGAACATCGGGCATCAGATGAGCCCGCTGATGGTCTTGGTGGGGTCATTTCTGATACAAAGCGAGAATGCGATACAGAAAAGGAGAAGCTAAAGTTGGAGGCCATGCTTGAGGATCACAAAAAGTTGCTGTACCCAAACTGCGAAGATGGCAGCACAAAGCTCGGTACCACACTAGAACTGCTGAAATGGAAGGCAGAGACTGGTTGTTCTGACAAGGGATTTGAGAAGTTACTGAAAATAATGAAGCCGAAGCTTCCAAAGGATAACGAATTGCCCGAGACTACATACGAAGCAAAGAAGGCTATCTGCCCTCTAGGATTAGATGTGCAGAAGATACATGCATGCATTAATGACTGCATCCTGTACCGCGGTGAGTACGAGAATATGGATAAATGCCCGGTATGCAATGCACTGCGGTACAAGATCAGACAAGATGACCCTGGTGATGTTGAGGGCGATGACGAGCCCCCCCGGAAGAGGGTTCCTGCTAAGGTGATGTGGTATGCTCCTATAATACCACGGTTGAAACGTCTGTTCAGAAACAAAGAGCATGCCAGGTTGTTGCGATGGCACAAAGAAGAGCGTAAGAAAGACGGGAAGTTGAGACACCCCGCCGATGGGTCCCAGTGGAGAAAAATCGACAGAGAGTTCCCGACATTTTCAGATGACGCAAGGAACTTAAGATTTGGTCTAAGTACAGATGGCTTTAATCCTTTTGGGGAGCAGAGCTCCAGTCATAGCACTTGGCCCGTGACTCTATGTATCTACAACCTTCCTCCTTGGTTGTGCATGAAGCGGAAGTTCATTATGATGCCAGTGCTCATCCAAGGCCCGAAGCAACCCGGCAACGACATTGATGTGTACCTAAGGCCATTAGTTGATGAACTTTTGCAGTTGTGGTCCGAACCAGGTGTACGTGTGTGGGATGAGCACAAACAACAGGAATTTGACCTACGAGCGTTGCTGTTCGTAACCATCAATGATTGGCCTGCTCTTAGTAACATTTCAGGACAGTCAAACAAGGGATACAATGCATGCACGCACTGTTTAGATAAGACTGAAAGTATACATTTGGGAAACAAGAATGTGTACCTGGGGCATCGTCGATTTCTTCCGAACAGTCATGCCGTAAGAAAGCCCGGCAAGCATTTCAACGGTGAGGCAGATCGCCGGAAGAAGCCTAACCTCCCTGATGGTGATGTTATATATGACATGGTCAAGGATTTAGAAGTAATCTTTGGAAAGGGTCCTGGCAGTCTATCTGTTCCGAATGACGCTGACAACCACGTACCCATATGGAAGAAGTGCTCTATATTCTGGGAGCTACCCTATTGGAAAGTCCTAGAGGTCCGGTCTTCAATCGACGTGATGCACGTGACGAAGAATCTTTGCGTGAACCTGCTAGGCTTCCTGGGCGTGTATGGGAAGACAAAAGATACACCGGAAGCACGGGAGGACCAGCAACGTATGAAAGACCCATACAACAAGCAGACGGATAAAGGGCGTCAATACTTAAGCAGCTATGCTCTTACCAAAGCAGAGAAGGAAATCTTTTTTGAATGCCTGAGCAGTATCAAGGTCCCGGCTGGCTTCTCGTCAAATATAAAGGGAATAATAAATATGGCAGAGAAAAAATTCCAGAACCTGAAGTCTCATGATTGCCACGTGATTATGACGCAGTTGCTTCCGGTTGCATTGAGGGGGCTTCTACCGGAAAATGTTCGAGTACCCATTGTGAAGCTATGTGCATTCCTCAATGCAATATCTCAGAAGGTCATCGATCCAGTAACTCTACCAAGTTTACAGAAGGCTGTGGTCCAATGTCTTGTCAGTTTCGAGTTGGTGTTCCCCCCATCATTCTTCAATATTATGACGCATCTCCTGGTTCACCTAGTCGACGAGATTGCCATTCTCGGTCCTGTATTTCTACACAATATGTTCCCCT
Organism: Poa pratensis; assembly: GCA_947311845.1. NCBI lineage: Eukaryota > Viridiplantae > Streptophyta > Magnoliopsida > Poales > Poaceae > Poa > Poa pratensis. Next base: position 110,692,919 of record CAMZMU010000117.1, read on the forward strand.
TCGAGAGGTTCATGGGAGTCTTGAAGAAATATGTTCATAACCGTGCTAGGCCAGAAGGAAGCATCTCAAAGGGCTATGGAACAGAGGAGGTCATTGAGTTCTGTGTTGACTTTATTCCTGACCTTAAGCCGATTGGTGTTCCTGAATCGCGGCATGAGGGGAGACTGAGTGGAAAAGGCACGCTAGGAAAGAAAGCACTGATATGTAGGGACGGGCATTCTTTAACTCAAGCACACTACACAGTTCTACAAAGTTCCACCTTCGTGGCTCCGTATATCGAGGAACACAAGAATTATGTACGCTCCAAGAACCCGGGGAAGGCTGACTCCTGGATTAAAGAAAAACACATGGAGACTTTCGGCAGTTGGTTGCGATTACAGCTCATGAATGACACCACTGTCGGAGATCAGCTCTACTTGTTGGCCGCGTCACCATCTTCGACTGTATTGAATTTCCAAGGGTACGAGATAAATGGGAATACATTTTACACGATCGCCCAAGATAAAAAGAGCACCAACCAAAACAGTGGTGTCCGCTTTGATGCAACAAACGACGATGGGCAAAAGGACACATACTATGGTCGCATAGAGGAGATATGGGAACTTGACTATGGACCTACTTTTAAGGTCCCTTTGTTTCGGTGCAGTTGGGTCAACATGAATGGAGAAGGGATAAAGGTAGACCAGCTGTACGGAATGACAACAGTGGATCTCAAGAATCTTGGTTGTTACAGGAACGAACCATTCGTCCTAGCCAATGATGTGGCTCAGGTTTTCTATGTGAAGGACATGTCCTCCAGACCGAAAAAAGAAAAAATAAGCAAACGAATACATCAGACGATGAGCCAAAGCGTCACATAGTTCTTTCAGGGAAAAGAAACATCGTGGGAGTCGAGGACAAGACAGACATGTCAGCAGATTATGATAAGTTTGATGAAATTCCGCCCTTCACAGTGAGAACTGACCCAAGCATCCCGTTAAATAATGAAGATGCTCCATGGTTACGGCTGAAGCGATCATAGGCCAGGGACATACGCGAAGAAGGGTTCATGGCTTTTATGTAAATCAATGTAATGTATTAAACCTGTATATGATGTATAGTAATGTATTAAACCTTTATGTGGTGAAAACCATAATACATAGCTCGGGTCCATTTTTATTTAACCATTATATATCACGAATAATATCACTAACTTTTGCCGGGTCCTAAGCCACGGGGTGCTGAGCGGCTGGCGCTGCGCACCCAAAGAGTAGGAACCATCACAGGGGCAATACTCACGTGAGAAGGATCCCTATGAAGAACCATCCATCTACTGTTATACACCGCTGGCGTATCCAACATAAACACATAGCGATAGACGTGCTCGTCCTCCTCCCTGATACGGCGACATACCACCTCCTCGGGGCCGGCTCCCTCTGGAACGAGAGTGGCCCACGCGACTTCCACCAAACAAGATCCGGGTCGACGATGTCGCCCCTCGCATCGAACAGGCCGGACATTGTCGCCGAGATCTGAAAAAATGAGTGGGAAATTTGATCAAACACCTAGGTAGGGGAGGACGAGGGCAGCAACCTGGGGAGGGGACGGAGGGCGGTGTGGAGCCTCCTTATATATAAGCAAAACTGACCAAAACACACGGTTTCCCCGTCATACAGCCCTACGGTGCCTCGTGAGTGACTGCATATCAAATGCACCGTAGGGCTGTATGACGGGAATCCGAATGCTTTGTATACTGCAAATCATCGTGTGGTCATGAGACGACAAATCGGCCTTCGATCCAGACAGCGGCAAGACGTCTCTGATGATCTGCAACCGTCCGAACAAGTGTTGGGGATGTTGCTAATCATCAGAGACCCTTGCCGCTGCTTGGATCCGACCGATGGGAGGGTTCACCTTCAGAAATCTTGCTCTCTGCTACCCGTGTACTGCCAATGATGGATGCTATATATAGGGTCGTGGCCCTTTTAGTCCCGGGTGGTATCACGGCCCGGGACTAGAAACACACCCCTGATCCAACGGTTCACAAGCCCTCAAAAGAAACACACCCCTGATCCAACGGCTCACAAGCGCTCGAAACAAATACACGATCCGTGTGCTTCTTCCTTATTGGTGGGTTTCCCTTTAGTCCCGGTTGGTGGCTCACAGAGTGATCCAACAGCTCACAAGCCCTCAAAAGAAACACACCCCTGATCCAACGGCTCACAAGTACTTGCTTAACAAAAAATGTCATTTTTGACAAACGAAAAACAAAAAACGATATTTAGATAAGTAATTTGAAAAAACTCAGTTCTGCAACATTGTTTGTCGTACCAAGATACACCTATGTGTCAAATATGGGCACATTTTGACAAACTATGACACGGGGATGACCATAATGAGGCCATTTGACCCGAAACTTATACATGTTTATAGATGATTGACCTTTTTGTGAAGAAGTTTTTTGTAAACTATGTCAAAACTCAAGTTTATCATTTATCCTACCAACTAGTACACATGAAAGTACTCCATGCCAAAGGATTTTATTTTTTGTGTATTTTTTCACTTTCTTTGACTTTTTTTAAAAAACGGTCAAAATGGCCGCCGTTACTATTCATTGTAAGGGATCGAATTATCCAAAACTATCGACGGTTTTGTGATATAACCACTACTTGTGCACCTTAAAATCATTTTTGAAAAATTTCAGAGCAAACTATCACACACTTGTAGTTGAAATTTGAATTACTTTCGAAAAATAGGCATAAAGTCGTTTAAGTAGGCGAAATTAGCTAGAAACCGGGAAAATTAACAATATTTGTGGATTATCCATACAATATGGTATACTTTGTGTGATAATTGGATGGGTGCCATTTTGCACCATATTTGTTGCACTTGCTTCACAAAAAATGTCATTTTTGACAAACGAAAAACAAAAAACGATATTTAGATAAGTAATTTGAAAAAATAGAAAATGATTTTGGATTATTTATTCAAATTTAAACACTTTTCATGTTGAAAGTCTTTTCAGATTCAAAACCATTTGAAATTCATATTCAAACACCTAAATAAGAAAAAAAAAGGCGGGAACAAAATTTCAGAACTGAAAAGTTCGAAATAATTTTGAAAAAGGACTCTTTGGTCCCGGTTTCTAGCAAGAACCGGGACCAAAGAGTCCATGGACGCGCGCCGCGGGATCTGCATTAACTGACCACTCTTTGGTCCCGGTTGCTGGCAAGAACCGGGACCAAAGAGGCATTGGTCCCGGTTCTTGCCAGCAACCGGGACCAAAGACCCCTGCTACTTAACTGCTCGCGCTCTTTCTTCTTCCCCATTCACGCAAATCGACTAAGGACCGGAGGCGCGACGCAGAGCGAAACGACGCCGGCAGGCTGCCCGACGCCCGCGCCGCCCCACGCCGCGCCCCGCCGTCGCCGCCGAGTTCGCCGTCGAGTTCGCGCTGAGGAAGCCACCGAGTTCGCCGTCGCCGATTTAGACGCCCCCGAGCCACGCCATTCACGCTATCCTCTTCCTCACCTTCGCCGCACCCGCCTCGACTCACTCTGCTGTCCCCAGGACCTCTAGGTGAGCATCGCGCCACCTCCCCTGTCTCCGGTACGGCGGCGCCGCCAAATCCTTGCGCGGGAAAAAAAAGAATGGGCCAAGCCCAGTGGGCTGAGGCGCCACGGCCCATTTACTTTTTTTTTCCTTCCTCGATTTAGGAGTTAGCAGAAATATTCCAGATCTGTGCACTTGTTAGAAATTAAATATCTTGAGATCTATAAGTCCAAAAATGATGAAACCAAATTCTCTATAGAGCTAATCAAAATGTTTAGATGTTGTCACAAGGCACATATAAATTAGATTAATAACTTTTGAATGGTAATTCAAATAGTACAGGAGGTTAATTTTACAAACTTGGTTGTTTCTGATACTCTGTTAACCCAAATGGAGTAGATCCAATTTTGTTAGCTTAGTAATTTAAAATGTTAGCTATCCCTATTTTTGTAGAATTATTAGAGCAATAGAGGCAAAATAGAAAATCAAATAGTGATGTATCCTTTTTTATAGTATCATAATTATAGTGGAATAAATAAGTATCCAAATGGACCTAGACCAATTTTGTTGGATCATAACCAATCAATGTTAGTTGTCCCTATATTAGCATAATTTTGTGACAAACATAACTTGAGTTGTGCATTAAAACTTGTTTAGTAAAAATGTTGTTTCTGCCTTTAATAAAAGAAAATGATTTAAGTGTCTGTATTATAAAATGTTAGTACTGTTACCCAACTAAAGTTTTGTGCATTGTTCTTAATTTGCAGAAACTATGGAACGAGACGAAAATCTGGAAAACATCCTCCAGGATATAATCCGCGGGCCGGAAGATATTGTCGATGTCACCTCGGAGTTTTTGAACAACTCCGGTGAGGGAGATGAGTCTCTTAACCGAAGAGATGGCTCCGGTGAGGTAGAACCCGATGGCTGGGGTGAGGGAGAAGTCGGCGAGGGAGAAGCCGACGAGGAAGAAGCCGAAGGCTCCGGTGGAACATTAAATGTTGCAAACTCCGGCGAGGTGCATATACATATATTAATGACGCCGAAGATTGTATTAATTAAGCCTCTGCTGTCTATATACATATATTAACGCTCTTTTTTCTTTTAGCCCTCCGGATCGAGCAAATCTTCTGTAAGGACAAAACGAGGCCTAGCCAAAAAGTTGGGCGACCAAGAAAGGTACAGGATCGAAAGAGTCGCTGAAGACGGCACACCGACTGCTCCCCCTGACGCTGCAAGAAAAATGGTAAAGCAATGCGGAGTTCTTGTTAGGGACTACATCCCGATCACCGTTCGAGAATGGCATCGGCCAAAGGATAGAGGACTGCTATATGTCAGCGATATGGGCAAAGAAAGACTTTTGAGAAAGCTCATGGTTAATTTCACCCTGCCGGCGCCAGAGGTGGATTCAGATGAGGAGGATCCAGATGAGGCAGAAAAGATTGCCCGGCAAAACATGGAGCAAAAAGTCAAGGCCTGGGCTCTTAAGAAGATGGCCGAGCTATTCAAGAACTGGAAGAAAAGATTGAACAACCTGTTTGTCAAGGAAAATAAGACTCCAGACTTCGATAAAGGGTATGAGAAGATAAAGGACTACTGGGAAGAATTTGTGGCGTACAAGAAATTGGAGGAAGCTTAGGAAAAGTCTGCAAAAAATAAGGCAAATGCTGCTCAAAACATGTACCACCATACTATGGGGCCTGGTGGCTACGCCTATAACATCCCTAAGTGGGAGAAACTTGAGGCGGGCCTGCTGGCTAAAGGTATCACTCCAGAGCCACTCGCATGGACCGAACGGGCAAGAAATTGGTTTTACGGGCATGGGGGCACGTTGGACGCAGAAGGGAAGTGCATATATAACAGAAGACACAAAGAAAATCCCCTACTACCCATCCAAGAAATTAGAAATACATTCAAGGATGTTGAAGAGGGACGGTTCATTCCCGATAGAGAGGATGACGAGCTCACACGCGCCCTTGGGAATAAGGAACACGACGGACGGTTACGAGGCGTGATAGGCTCCAAGCCCAAGACAATTGCGATTCCCGAGCACAGGAAGAAATTTCCTGATAGAAGCCATCAGAGGAGAAAGGAAAGGGAGGCAATGGAAGCACGCGCTGCTGCAGACCGGCTGCGTAATATAGAAGAAGAATTAAAGCTGCAGAAGGAACAAATTGCTGCACTTAGCCAGCAAGGTACTAGCGGCCAATCTCAGCGGCACATGGTAGAAGCTGCATGCGATGGTACCGGCGGCCCATCGAATCGGAAAAGCAGCGTGGCTTCCACGGAGCTCCAGGATGGTAATGATGATGCAGTGGCTCCTCTTCGTCGCTACCCAGTGGATGATATCACGGAGAGCACACCTTGTGAGCTGCATGTGAAAGTTTATAACTTATCCTTGAAGGTGGCGGTCGGCTATGCCGTACCAATTGGACCTAATCCAACTTATCATTTCTCTCCGGTTCCAAATGGCTACGCTGTTGTCGGGGTGGATGGAGTGATGAAAGATTATGAGGAGCTGAAGCTGCAACACCCTGCAGGTGAAGATGGGGAGGTGCTTGAACTTGGAGAAGCCAAGAAAGCGCTCATTCTATGGCCAAAGGAATTCATCGTGCTTCCGAACTGGCAGCCAAGGCCATCGACTCCTCACCAGTCTCCAGCGCAACAGTCCTCTTCACCGCCTCAGCATTCTCCAGCGCAGCCGTCCTCTTCACCGCCTCACCAGTCTCCAGTGCAGCCGTCTCCGCCGCCGCGTCACCAGTCTCCAGTGCAGCCGTCTCCGCCGCCGCGTCACCAGTCTCCAGCGCAGCCGTCTCACCAGAAGAAACGGACCAACGCCGCTCCCCCGCTCCCCACTCAGAAGAGAGGTCGCACTCAGAAGATAGTCGACATCCCGTCGGTTCCTCCCAAGAGACCTTATGACAGGACTGAAGCGGAAAACGCCGCGGTAGTGGCTGCCTACAATAAGGCTTTTTTTGCACCAAAAAAGCCCGAGCAAAAGATGGTATATGATGAAAAAACCAAAAAGTGGGCTAAGTCCTTCCTTGAGCAGCCATCCCAGATATCGATGAATCTGCCATCTGACTATGGTCGTGAACTTAGTAAGCTAGCACGTGCCCAGTCTGAGCGGAACAAGGGAAGAAGTGCAAAAAGCGGGAAACAAATTGCCCAGCTCGGACAGCAGAAAAATCAATCGGTCCCCCCGCTCATAGTGTGTTCCGATGTCGACAAGGACTTCAGAGCCGCTATGGATAAGGACCTGGAATTATTGGACCCCAGAGCCATAGCTGCTGCTAAAGAACTTGGTGTCACTGTATCGCAGGCCAAGGAAAATGCTACCGCCTTGGGTATGACCCTTGGTCAACTTTTAGGCTATGAATATCAGCCAATGTTAGAGATAGCACGGAAATATGTCCAAGGGGAGCCTATGGTCAGTAATGAGGAGCTCACGCGTCTATCAACACATATGCGAAATCTGCATAACTGGTACCTGGTGCACACATCAAAGAAGGACGTGAAACAGTGGTTTCCGGTGGACGTTAGAGTGGAGCATTTCTTCAAACGTTACATTATACAGGTTCAACTGACTGAACTGTTTCAGTTATTCCAAAAGCGTGCCCTCGACAAATCTATCCTCGCTTGCTATTGTCTGTAAGTGATTTATTTTCGTAATTAAGTCTCTAGCTCAGCTCGTTCATTGCCTGTATTATATTATCCTGACTATATATATATCCTTTTGTACGCTATTATGCAGAATGAAGATGATGGAATGCAAAAGATCTAGAATTTTTGAGGTTGGGTTCGTTGACCCATATATCGTTAATTCACATACGTTAGTCAATCACCCCAGAGACGTGGAGGATGACCTGACCACCTTTTTAATCAAGCAAAATTTCTGTACGGAAATACTATTTCCTTACAACTTCAGGTGAGTGTTTCTGTCTTGTACATATTTTTATTTGGCTTTCTTGATGTTAAGTGTAATTGATGAGCTATGCATGTCTGCTTTATGTAAACGTCCGCAGGTTCCACTGGATTCTGCTAAGCATTCAACCTGACAAGTCCATAGTTGAAGTCCACGACTCATTAAGTTGGGACCAAGCGACGTGGTCCGACATGAAAGAAATGCTCAACAAGTAATTTCAATCATTATCACATTATATCAGCCTCTTTCGTTCGTTTCCTGATATCAAGTAATTAATAACTCCTTTGTTCATTTTCTTTGCCAAAGCAAGTGTTGGACACTTTTCAAACAGAAGGTACCAGGTCCATTCAAAGATGAGCTAACTTATATATCGGTGAATAGTCCGCAGCAGCCACCGGGGAGTAACTTATGTGGATTCTACGTTTGCGAATTCATTCGCGAGCTGAACACTGAGCGGACAACAACTACTTTTAGCGAAATGCGGGAGAACCTCGACCCAGAACGGCGCGTACAAGCAATTCAAGAGGAATTGGCGGGATTTCTGCTTAGGGAGGTCATCGATGAAAAGGGAGAACATTATGCTTCGGACGATGAACTACATATGTGATCTATCTCCATGTAATTAAATAGTTGTATTCCCGCAAGAGATCGAATATTAATTATATATGCATCAACGTGTACTGTGTATATAGTAGAGCGTATCATATGCGTACGGAAGCGATGGAGAGCACGTCGGCGATGCGAAGAAGGGGGAGACGACGGAGGCACCGGCGAGAGGGAGAGGGGCACCGGTGAGAGGGGGCACCGGCGAGAGGGGGCACTGGCGAGAGGGAGAGGGGGCACCGGCGAGAGGGGGCACCGGCGAGAGGGAGAGGGGGCACCGGCGAGAGGGGGCACCGGCGAGAGGGAGACCCTAAACCCTAAATACAAAAACAAAACAAAAACACTCATTGGTCCCGGTTCGTATTAAGAACCGGGACCAATGAGTCTCCCCCATGCCCAGCCAGAACTGGCCACGTGGACCAGCATTGGTCCCGGTTCGTGGACCAACCGGGACCAGCATTGGTCCCGATTGGCCAGTCCCGGTTGGGCAACCAGGACTGATGTCCAAGCCCAACCGGGACTACAAGTGGTTTTTCTACTAGTGCTCTTGGGCAATGTATGAAACTTATATCACCAATGGTCTTCGCTCGCACGAGACAATTCGCCAGGATGGCCGTGTGGGGTTCTACACTTCAATTTCCGCATTGCAGGCCTGGATTAGCTCCAACGAATCTGATTCTATTGTGACCGATCTCTAAGATTCTTAATTTCGTGTCAATCTTTCGTTTCTGTTTCCGTTAGGCGTTGTCGTTCATCTAGATGGGCCCTTTCTCTTTTCTTTTGCCAGCATGGGCCTTCCATGGCCGTTTTCTAGATTTGTATTTTTTTTTAATTTTTTGGATTTGTGTTTTGTTGTTTCGTACTGTCCCAGCGGAAGATCTTCCTTCATTGTTGGTTCTAAACTAGCACAGGGGCCCTCGCAAATGCGAGGGCACCACTTGTAGTTTGTCGTATTTTTTTATTGTACAATCTAATGCTATGAAGATATTTCTTTCTCATGTTTACTTTATTTGTTGTAAAATACGCACTGTTCAGATATTGATGCTATCTTAAAGACGTGAAGTTTACATTTTGTTGTGTCAGTGGTTATATTTCAAAGAAATGAAATTAAAGAGTCACCACTTTTAGTTTTGTTGAAAGTTTCAGTTATACAATTTGGTGTTATGAAGATACTCCTCTCACATGTTTATTTCTTGAATTGTTATATTGCAAATAAATGAAAAGAATTATGAATTTTTTTGTATAAGAATTATGATTCACTTTTATCGATATCTTATTTATACTATAAGAGGTGAGGTTTCGATAACAGCAACCAAACTAATTTGTGCATGCTTGCTAGATCAATTTTGGCCTTTGTTTTAAGCTTAAGTACCAACTCATACTTAATATATAATATTTGGAATTTTTATTCTTGATAGAAAAGAGTTTCAGTATTTCCAAACTAAAATAAATTACGTTGGTAACATGTTGCGCATATTATGGTCATAGTATTAAAATAAATTTATTGTAACAAAAGAAAGTCTATGAACATGTATTATTAAAATGAAATTCCTAATTAGGTCACTTGGCTCATTCGAAAGGAAAAAGACACTAACTAAAGGGGTCAAACAAGCGATTCGCAAATGAAACTATCTAATCGATCATCAGAGAAGCGAAGAATTGAAGAAGTCACTGCTAACACATTAAATCCAACTCGGTCTTCAAAAACAGTATCTTTGGATCCGAGCTCCACTTCGGGATTAGTGGAAGAAACCGGCTCAATGAAGTTCTCGAAATCAGTATGGGAGGAGTATGGAAGCCGTGCAACTGGACCCACGGGAACCGGAAACTAGTGGGCTTCACCTCTTTCCTAAAATTAGTACTCGCACTAGAGAGGAGAAGCATGAGACGGGCGGTATTTATTTTCTATTGATCGAAGGGAGCATATATCAAATCATAGTGAACGAATCAATATTATTAACCTTTATGTTTTGAATGAAATTAATGACATTGTTGCTTCTCTCTTTATCATCTGGTCTTATTTTATTTCAACCTCTTTATGTTATATTACTCTATTTTCTCGATGATGTCTTACAAATAGGATATGTTTGGGTATGACTTGGCAAGCCATGTTTGTTATGTCACACGCTCAACCCTATATTTACCCATTATGGTGGGTGAAACTTGCGACCAAACAAAATATGACGAAGACAATCAAATCCCATAAAATATAAATGTGCTAAAAAAATATTGGGCACAAATGACATATATTTTTGTCTATACACTATTTTATTGTTTCTTTCTCCCTAAGTTTTTTGTCTGCACATTTGCTTGCATAAATTATTTCTAACTGGTTTACTTAAACCCCCAAACCAAGATTGTTGTGGACCCAATAGTGATATTTTCACAAACCAACCAAATTGTTGGCGGAAACCCACCTAGTTGATTAGTTTTTGGAAGAACATGTATGTAACAGTCGTCGGTCCCTGCCAGAAATCGAATTCATTTGTAGATGTCTAATCATGTTATTAGATGGCACTATAGGTACAGTAACCCTACGACATTCACACTAATTTTACTTTAGAGGTTGAGTAAACCAATTAAAACTTCACGAAAGATAGTATAGTAAGAATGTTTTTGGGGAAATAGCACTATTAAATTATACCAATAGAGGAGGCATGCGACCACTTGAAAATACAGACTATGATCTTTACCTTCGTCAAAAATACAACCTTACTTTTAATGGCAGAATTGGTAAAGAAAATACGTCACCTGTCTCAAAATAGTTAACATTTAGATTTTGAAGTTTCTAAAGTACAATATTTTCCATGACAGATCTAATGTATCCTTTTATTAAACAAATTATAATTCTAAATAGTTTTTCATGAATTAGCAATCACAAATAGAGATGCTCGACATCACAATTTCTAGGAAGTGTCTATAAGTCAATATCTATATTCAGTATTCAATCAAAATAATTCTTACACATGGCCAAAGAAATTGATTGCTTTGTAATGTGCTTAACATGCTGGGAAGTGCTTGTTGAATTCTAATTGGTTAAAGATGGGAGTCCATATGCGGAACTTATCTTCCCAACATTAGTCGTGTCAAACAGGCTATGTGACTAATATTTTCTGATAAATCTTAACCATAATTTTAGACCCAACTATCACGATCGATAATTGATATGATGTGGCTCAACGTGGTGGCTCTATTAGGAAATATGTATATTAAGATCTCAAACATATTTAGAGCTTCACACATCTATTGGATTTTAATAACTGGCCGGATGGGCTGAATTCCTCAAGCCCATCTTCGTTTTCTATTTTTCTTACTGGACCGAATTCCTTGGCCCATCTCCTTTTCTTATCTCTCATCTTCTCTTCCCTGCTGGCCCACCAAGGGCACCAGCGATCTATCGATTCCTTCAGTTCGATCGGTATTCGGTAGAATCTAGAATTTCCATGAAACGTGTTGTTTGCCTGTTTCCTTTCTTACCACGGGTGGTTTGACTAAAAAAAAAAATCACGGGAGGTTTTGCTGCTACGTGTTGAAAACCTTATTTGTACCATATTAAAGTTGTACGTAACTTTTTCATCTCAACCGTCACAATTAAAATCAACGGATTATATATTTCTAACCTATGTGGATTAACGTGGTGTCTCGAAAAACTCTCTCATTTTGCTTTTAGTATATAATAGATGTTGTTGTTTTTCCTTCTTGTTTTTCCTTTCTTGCGTAAATTGACTTAGGTTGAGAACAGGAGGAAAGCTGATGCCCGGCAAGTCTCTTCAACGTAATGTACGTGAATGTTTGCACATATGCAAGAGAAAAAAAACCTTGACAACACACGAGTATTCAACTAGTCTCAGTTATATTGCCTCATAGAGCCCGTTAACATTACGGATCTTTCCTTGTCTACCCTGGCCTACTCCATCATGGTACAGTATTTGGAGTTGTTCATTGATTCCTAAAATCACTCACGATCGAGGCAATTCTTTTGTGGGAATCATTTTCATCACTCGTATTGTTCAGGTTTGAAGAATGGCCGTTCATCTATTTCGAGGACGGAGAGTTTTTTCGTATAGTACATGCATGCATAAACCTTTAATTTCCCAATCTCATTCATCATGTCACCCATATTGGTCCTTTTAGCTAAATCAACGATATTTTGGTTGGCGCAGCGGTACACCACCGACTTGTCGGACTTAGTTCAGGAATAACGATCAAGACGCACGCACTGGAGGAGCTATATGTAAGTAGGGGGGCCCCGCCCCCCCCCCCCCCCCCCCAGATTTTTGAGAATCAGTGAAGAAATATATATTTAGGGACTTGGATGAATGGAAAATAGAATCTTTTGCCCCCCAGCCATTATCTCCAAGCTCCGCCACCGGACAAACGTAGAAAATATACTTACTCAGTGTCCCGGTATCGGCTGTCGTGTAGCCATCGTCGAAGCTCCGGTTGCCGGAGATGACCATGACGTCGATGTCGTCGTCGCCGACAAGCGTCAAGTTGCACACGTCCTTGTCGACAATGACCGGCTCCGCCACCGTGTACAGTACTCGTTTCTTCCCGTAAATGGTTTACCTCTTGCTGCTCATGCACGGTGCAGTCGCGAGAGCAGTGGCGACGGTGGTGTAGCCGCCGATGCCATCAAGCGCAACCAAGGCGTCAAAAACCGGCGGCAGCGCACCACCATCACGCTCCATGGCTTCTCGATCCGATCAAAACCTCTTAATGTGCAATGATGTGATGTTGGAAGTGTTTTTGACTTGAGATCTTCTCGTAGCCGGCCAATTTACCCTTCCATACAGCATGGGTGCGTTAATTATACATGTAAAAGATTAAACACGCTCGTACGTTACGATCGATGTGGAGCTAGATAGGATAAATTGTTTGTGCTACCTCCGGTCCAAATAAAGTGTCGTGGGACTTAGACTATGATAGTACAGATTACAAGTCCAAGTCACGACACTATTTACGGATCGGAGGGAGTACTTGTTTTGGAGATGAAAAACTTCTTATGACAAGGTTGTATAATGTAGCTGAATGTCCGTTGATTTCAATTATTTTCTTCATCGGTTGATTTTTCTCGAACATCAATATATTCCATCGGTGATCTGTAGATTTGATATAGTTGAATCCAGTTCATATGGTTTATCTGCACACATGTAAGGTTATGGTATAAGAGACAACGATTAAGTGTATTCTTTCTAGTAAACTATATATCCATGTAGTTTATTTGGATAATATTTTATATGGACCATCTATATATCTATAATGTTTTCCCAACATCAGCTACATAATTGTCTTTTTAATGCAAATATGCTTCCATCATGTTCTCCTATTGGCTCTGAAAGTAACTGGGTAGCACATATTCTTGTGTAAGCATCAACAACAATTCTAGCGTTAGGACCTTGTCATCCGTAATCCAAAGCACACCGTAATCTTATGGAGTCCGTCCTGCGGCTGCTTGAGACTGAGATGTGGTCGTGATCTCTATTGTCCAGTGTATACAATTATGGCAGCCATACATATGTAGGGCATGGTCGCGATCAGACCGTGAGAGCGCGCAGAAGGCGCAGGAGACCTCAAAGGATCAAAGGAGCGTACGTGGCGTATGCAGAAGGAGGCTATAATCTAATATTTGAAGCAATAACATGCAGCGTAGGAGCAAGCCGAGAAGAATAAGGAGATCGGTCGGAGCCCTACGAAGACCCTCTACATAAGTAACCGTCCTATCAGGAGCCTTTTTTCTCCTAATCCTGATTACCCGCTCTGTTCAGAAAACGATGTCTCAATCTATGTCAAATTTATATGTATCTATACATAATTTAGTGTATATCTACATACAAATTTAGATTAGGTCGAGACATCGTTTTATGGACGGAGGGAGTACATATTTTCTTGTACGCGTATAATTTTTGTCACGTCACGTGTCGTGGTGTAGGCATCATGGATAGCTGGGATCCGATTGGAAGCAGCGACGTGATGGCGCCGCACCCCCTTTTCCAAGTTGTTGTCTTGGTACTCATTGTCCCCTTGTCCTTTTTTTTTCTTGCTAAACACAGTACAACGCAAGTGCTCATATACACGCGCACACACTCACCCCTATGAACGCACGCACGCACACCCTACCCCTATGAGCACCTCCGAGAGACCGAGTCGGCGGGTCGAGTCTTGAGATTGACGAAGTCACCACGGACGCCTCGCTGTCGACGGGAACGTCGCCTCCCACTGAAGAATATTCCGCCTTAAATGAGAAACACCTGCGTCAAATCTGGGGTTTGAACTCTGGTGGGCTGGGGATAGAACCACCCTCCTAACCATCTTGTCACAGGCAAGTTCTCATTGTCCCCTTGTCCTTGAGGTGTGTGGTGTGGTACTATGCCAACCTCCGATCAGCCTATATGAAGCTCTGATTGGTGGTGCTATGTACTTGCTTCGTAGCATCGCGGAGGCATCAATTTCGCTCAGTTCTAGTCCGACGTTTTCCACTTGCCAGGGCTAGGCCCTCTCTTGGCATGCCTTCTATCTTGGGCAAACTCGTTGGATCTTTCATGTGGTAGTGTTGAGCCTCGGATGATACATCGTGGTGATGCAGCCGTTGCAACTCAGGGCTCTGCATCCTTTGACTCTTGGGTCTTGGCTGGTAGATGGTCACAGAGGGCTCGGTGTGCGTTTGGTTTTGGTGATGTTGCTATTGTGGTGTCGATGTTACCGTGGTTTGGCACATGCCATTGTCGTAACTTCGCTAGGTGTTGTGTGATTTTTAGGCCTTCTTAATATCAATGAATTGCAGGGCTGACAGCTTCTCGTAAAAGATACTTCAGATTGTTTGAATTCAGAAAAAAAAATATACTCCCTCCGTTCCAAAATAGATGACTTCAATTTGTCAAAAAGTGGGTGTATCTAGACATGTTACGTGTATAGATACATCCACTTTTGTACAAATGGAAGTCATCTATTTTGGAACGGAGGGAGTACATTATGTTTTTAAACATTGTTTTTAAGGATGGAAGTAGAATAATTTTTTGAGAAAAAAATGGGTTACATAAATTTTTGAGAAAAAAGGGGTACAATTTTTGTTCTTCGTGAAGTCACGATCACTAGTATATACATTAGGCTCGCCCTCCTCGGAGAGATAATCCCTGCCAAATATCATTTCATACGGGTTTTGTGCTAATTACGAGTCGAGTTGAAAATCCTTAGGTCGTCCGTGCAGGAATTTCAAATTTTCTGACATCTTAAGAACAAACCGTACGCATCGTCTGCACTATGTACATAATTTATTACATCTATACCTAATAATAAAAGCATTAAGATTTCTTGTGGTACGTCATTTTTTTGGACCGTTTTGTCCTCCCACCAGATCGCATAATACGCACCGATGCCACCGAGTAAGTTAGGTACCGCTTCGTGATTTTGTTGTCCCCCTCATGCGATTTTCTCTCCTGATCATGTCGCGTGGCTATCCGGTTGCTCGCCTGGGCCGCAACACGCGTCTCCAGTAGCCTACGTTGTGGCCCAACGAAGCAGGCTAACTTTGTCACGGGAGCTCGAGGTCGACGAGCCATGGTACGACTCATCAGGTTCATGGAATCATGCGGTCCGTCATCGCCCACGCCGCCCAAGTCGGAGCACATCAAACGAGGAGGAGGACAAGGGCCGGAGTTGGCCGCGGAGGGTGGCCGTGCGGTCGTTCCAGCTCGACCAACGCAAGGTACATACATACATGCGGTTCCTCCGTGCTTCACTATGGCAGCAGTTTTCTTTCCTTAATTTATTACCATACAGTGTGTACAACTCATGGCAATAGATCGTTGGAACAGATCAGGTGCAGAGGTGGGCATTGTTGTCGCCAAGTTCAGCCCAAGAAGATCGTTTGCAAGCTGCTGTGCCGCCACAGCGAAGACGATGCAAGCCATGCTCGCATAGTCGCATGCTACGACGCGAGGTACGATGTACGATACCCTGAAGATCGAGCTTAATTAAATCTTCGTCCTCGCAGTAGTACCATACCGACCGGGCCCCACCGGGATGCATCTTCAGTGGCGGCGGTGGACAGATCTTACAACAAGGTACTAACAATTTTTTTTTTTTTTTTGCGGGAAACCACTGAATTACAACAAGGATTACACAGAGAAGACCTCCACGAAGATGAAAATAACAAACCAGTCCCTCTGCAGAGCTAAGCCACCGACGAAGAGCAGCACATGCCGGTGACGCGCCGCCGCCGCATCTTCACCACAGCCTTGGAAACGAAGATGACCCCTGACGGACGGGAAGTCGCCGATCGTCGAGCTCCGGAGAGCCTCCATCCTGCGCCGCCAGTCGCTGAGCTCCCTTGCTGCAACCACAGAAGCCTCGATCTTCAGATCTGGAGTCGCCGCACCAAACTCCAGAGCGGGGAAAGTCGCACACGGCGGCCACCAGGGACCGCGAGCACGACGGAGGGGGTGCTCCACCATGGAGCAAGCTCCATCGCCGGAGAGGACGAGCACCTCCAACAAAACCCGACGCCGACACGCCTCCACCTCCAGGACGCCGCCAGCCAGGGACCCTACAGCTCCTACGCTATGTACAGCAGGGACACGAGGTTCCCCCACCCTCCCGCCGCCGAAGCGGCCGACGGAGGGAGGGGAAACCGGCGGATCTCCGGCGGTGAGGTGGATCTGCGGGGAGGGGGGAAAAAGTCGCCTCTACTGTGCGGGGAGAGGGGAGAGCGTCCAAGGTCGGTCTCGTTTTTAACAAGGTACTAACAATTACTAACTATCCCTGCTTAGAAGAAAGCACAAGGTCACAGTGCTAATTAAGATAATTAATCTGAATCTCCAAGTCCTTCTGTCTCCAGTTTGACAAGGGAACCTTTAGAGTGGAGCTACGACAAGATGTTCTAGGTAGATCCTTCACCAATCCTTTTAACTTTGCCGCCGCCGCTCCTGGCGGTGACGAGGAATTAAGGTGAAGAATAATCACAGGCAACAGACACCCAACAAACCGGCATGATCAGT
The DNA here is from genome assembly GCA_947311845.1 of Poa pratensis. Taxonomy (NCBI): domain Eukaryota; kingdom Viridiplantae; phylum Streptophyta; class Magnoliopsida; order Poales; family Poaceae; genus Poa; species Poa pratensis. Next base: position 110,709,974 of record CAMZMU010000117.1, read on the forward strand.
GTTGTTGCTCCCGCGCCGCCAATTGTTACTCTCCGAGAGAATGTATATAGTACAATAAAAACTTATTTTATGACCCTGTGACACATAATTTCGCTCTCCCGTTGCAACGCACGGGCACATCTGCTAGTCAAGGAAAACATTTGTTGGACGTACATGAACAAACTCTTGAAATCAACTAAGACTTGGTTTTTCTAGTAGACAAAGACTTGGACACTTCCCCGTTCCACATATTTACATCGTGATAGAAAACCTGTTTCACTTGGTAGCCTCGGCAACAGAGGCCTGATAGAAAGCGGCGTGGCCTTGCCCTAACATCACGGTAACTTGGGAGGACGCGCAGTGGCGCGATGGTTGGGTTGTGGCAGTGGCCACCCCACCCACCCGAGCTCGACTCCCAGCGGGAGCAAGTTTCGGGTGCCTCACCCGCGGGTACTGTTCACTAGGAACTGTACCCGTACTGTAGCTAATACACTGTAGCTGTACTGTTCACTAGGGCCGTATAATTCTTTTTCTGGCCTCTCTCAGCACGCGTTCGAGCCACAACGATAGGAGTCACAAAACGCGTGGGGTTTGTATAGATCTGTAGGTATTAGCTTGCACACTAGGGTGTGTGTGGTGTTGTGTGCGTGTGTGTGGTGTGAGTTGGTGTGTTAAGTTCGGATACTACAGCTGTATCAATCCAGAGGCATCAAAAAAAAAAAAAAAACAGCACGGTAACTGACTCATTAGCATATACATTATGCCTGCCCTTTTACTACCAAAAAAAATCATTTCAGGCGGGTTTGCTAATTAACAGTCTTACTTGCGAAATTCTGAAGTCGTCCGCGCGAGGATGTAAGATTTTCTGAAGTCTTGAGAACAAACAGTAAGCATTTTCTGCACTGTGTGCAAACCAATTATTCCATCAAGGCAAACATCATATTTACATACATGAACAAACTCATGGGACTTAGTTTTTTCAGTAGACTGACCACTCCATATTTACATGGTTATCACAACCTACTTAAGAAAGGTTGCACGTAAGCTAGTACTGTACATGGCATGCTGATTCGCCGTACGTTGCCGGTGTTGAGGCGCGTGGCATGATCGACCCATACTATCAGAAAGCGGCGTCGCCTTGCCGTCCCGGCGGCGGCTCGTTGAGGAACGCCCAGCTGCTCCTCGACCACCTGCGTGCAAATATGATGCAGACATGCACGCATGTAAAATATGTATGTATATACATGCGTCATGTACCATGTATGAACTCAATGGTTGCGTCCTAGCTACACGGACCAGTCGCGGCTGGTGCTGGGGCTAGCGGCGGCCTCGCCGTCGGCGTCGGTGCGAGCCATCTCCGGCAGCGATGAACGGACGTGAGACAGAACCGACGGACGCTGCAGAGACCTCCGGCTCTCCTGCTAATCAGCACATGCAACCATGCAGAGTATATCTAATTAACCAGAATAATTGACGATCTCGGATCGGATGCCTGTGATTACAAATCGGTTGCGTACACGTGGAGAGGAGGCAAGCGGCGGCGGCGTGGTGACGACGACGATCTCGCCGGCGTTGTCGTCGTCGACCTCCGTCCCCGGCTTCCTTTGCTGCCGCCAGAAGGCCTCCACGTCCCTGTTGGTCATCGACCGGTTCCTCATGAAACGAACTGCATAGATAGATACAGATATCAAGCTAATTTTTACGAATCATGTACGTATGTAATATGTACTTGCACCATCGATGGATGGATGTAATTAGATGGTGGCGCCGGAACCTTTGTGGTGGTCGTCGAGCGCGTGCGAGCTCCAGCCAGCCATGAGAGAACCCATGCCGCTCGACGATCAGCGAACTGGATTTTTATCTTGGAAATACTAGGAAGAAACGTCTGAACGAAGACCGTGTACACGATCGACTGATGATCGGTAGAAACAAGGCTCAGGCTCTCCCCTGATCGAGCTGGTCATGTTACTTATATCCGCTCGCACGTACGCATGGATAAGCTATAGGTCGAGGTGCATACGGACACATCGTCGTCGCCCGGTGCTGCGTGTGCGCCATGCATGCACCCACCCACGCGCGCCGACCTTGGAGACTGCGAGTCAGTGCGCCATGCATGCGGCTTCTCTTGTCGTCATCTTCTCCATCGAGCGGTCGACCGCAGGTTGGCAAAAATGGCGATGTGTACGTGTAGAGCTGTTGGTCATCGTTATCGGCAGCCATTTTTATCCGCTTTGGTTGGACGCTAGCTTCGCGTGCCATGCTTGCATGCGACACGAACACGACCAAGCGTCGATGAGTTGGTCGTGTACGGCCACTCCAGTTCCAGTGCCAACGCAGCAAAACCAAAACAAGAATGCGGGAGAGACGTGGGCTGAGGCCGGTCTTTTTTCTGCGGACTAGGCTCATTTTAGGCAGCCCTCTTGAGTTCATGACAGGCCAGATCGCTGATACTCTTCAACTTTTTTTGTCCCAAAATAAAGCACTCGCCACGGACGACTTGAAATGTTTGTTTTCGACGTTGGACAACAGTGTAATAGTAAAGCTTAGAGCACCTGTGAATCATGGTAAGAGGCTCGCTATGTAAGTTCTTCTATATCCACAAGGAAAAAGCGTTTTGTGTTTTGATGTGCATTGGTGTAGACCAAAACTATTTTTATGACTGTGAAAATTAGGGCTCGCAATCCAAACTCGTATTTGGAACCATACAAATAATCTTGTTTTCAGCGTAGATCCGATGATGGGGGGGGGGGGGGGGGGGGGGGGGGGGGGGGGTGCTCCTCTGCTCTGGTGTTGTCAAGCTGATGGGAGGAGAGGGGATCCGGCCATGTGCGAGTAGCGGTGTTGGACAGCCTGCACGATCTTCCTCGAGTGCTCCAAGGTGGAGAGCTGACGGGATAACTAGATCTGGCACCTGCATCTTCAATAAGCTTGGGTGTTGTCTCGCCTTACTCCAACTCCGGTGCCGCGCTTCTTCGTTGCTTCTCCTGGCCGGCCTTGGCGGCGAGGGGGAGAAGAACAACGGAGTGGTGCGGTGAGGACTTGTTGTTGGGCGAGGTTCTCGGTTTCTACTATAGCTCGGAGAGAATCACACGGTGGCCGTGCTTGTCGTTGTGATCCGTGACCGCCATGGAGGCCTCTCTAGACGCCAGTTTTTTCTACCTCCAGCGTGGAGGCCCTTCCACGTGACTCTCGTCGGTGTTCCCCGCATTCGTGTCGTCAAGTGGTGCGTCCCCGAAGGTGTTATGTGGCCGGCGATGGAGTTCCAAGCTCGGTGGAGAGGACCAGACCTGATCGCTTGTTTCGTTTCTAGTGTCCTCTATGCATAAGTCCAGGACTGTGTTGTACCATTTCTATGTCCCTAGGGTCCTGTTTGTAAGTTTTACACCACCGACGTTGTCTTTGCAACTCTCGGGGGTTCTTCAAGACCCCTCTTACCGTTAAAAAAGACTAGGGGAATATCACTAATATTTAAATTGGTTAGCACGTTTTCCATGGTAATTATCAATAAATGTTACAAGGACATCCAATTAAATAGAAACGATATAGACAACGATTTAGCATGTCCATGCCCAAGGATTGACATGCACAAAAATTGTTTAGGAGGAGTTTTCTACACATTTTAGTGCAAATAAACGGATTGAACTACAACATGGATCGGCCATCTTCAAAGATAACAATGTGGGTTATGGATTCACCTCAATATTGCACTTTCTACCAGGGTGGCTCACAGTTAGTTAAACTTGCAACATGTTAAGTGTAAAAAGATTGATGAATCCAATGGGGTCATTTCTTTCTCTGGAAATGGATATTACCAGTTGCAGTTCATATAGTATTGTCTGATCTAAAATGCGATGTCATCTTTAACGATGCCTTTTATCCTCTAGCTCGAATGCTCGATGCACGATTCTTCCTTTGTTTTTTGCGTTCTATTCGAAGAGTGTATCCAAATAATGATCAAGTACGAGGTCTTTTGTGTAATTCAGGCGAGCAGCAGAGCAGCTTAAAAACACGAGACGGTTGGATAGGATAAGGCGAGCCATTAGGCGCGTGAGACGACGAACCCCAGTGACGACGAGCAGCGCAGCGCGCAAGTGAGCCATGCTAGCCTCGCCGGCGCTCGCCGGCGCCACCCACTCCTTCCCGGCCTTCGTGTCAGGCAACCTCGGCGTCCACCTCCCGTCCGCCTCCGTGCCGTCGCGCTCGCTGGCACGGCGGTCCTCCCTCGTCGTCCTCGCCAAGGCCAAGGTGTCCACTCCCCAGGCCGACCGCATCGCCCGCCATGTCCGCCTCCGGAAGAAGGTAACAAACCTCCGCAAGGAATGCTATCATCAGATGTTATCTCGTATATATGGCAATGCGCGGCGATTTGATTAGAAGCGCGCACGCTCTGTCACTCTGTATGGTCCGTGCGCTCAGTTAATGGTGGCAATGTAATGCAATGCCGCTCAGGTGTTTGACGGAATGCCTCTAATTTGTTGCGGCAGTAGCTTAAACCTGGGTGTCTTCAGTTGCTAAACGTCTGCAAGCTGTATGATTTGTCACTCCAGCTCTGCTAACGCACTTACAGAGAAGTGTCTGTGCCGGTGATTGCCATCAGATACATGCAGAGTTAAAAGGATGCAATGTAGCAAGGGCGTCTATAATAGGACACGTTGTTTTTATCTAATTCTATGCCAGCTCATATTCTTGGTCAGATTGGAAATGTAGAGGAGAGATGGTTAACTTGTAGCTTGCTCGACATATGGGCTTGGCAGTGGCCAGTGGGCACACAAATTGAGTGTGTAGACACAAAATGGTATACTTCGTTGGGAAAGTTCGAACGATGAATGTAGAAAAGGACAGTTCACTGGGTGATGAATGTTGTGATGTGCATTCACACTGATATGTTTATGTTATTGTCAATGAATCAGGTCTCTGTGTTTTCTTTCAGGTTAGCGGCACCACAGAAAGGCCAAGACTTAGTGTCTTCCGTTCAAACAAGCATTTATATGCGCAGGTGATCGATGATACAAAGTCGTGCACTCTGGCTTCAGCCTCAACAATGCACAAATCTCTTTCAAAGGACCTTGAGTACTCTGCTGGGCCAACAACTGTAAGTTGGTTTTGAGTTACCCATAAAATAAAACAAATGGTTTATCAACTTGTTTTGTGGTTCCATGCTCCCTTTCGTATTAATTGAGACTGTATAGAACTCTATACCATTTTAAGTGGCAGCATCTTTAGAAAGGGAACTTGTGTCAGTAAGGACTTAATGTCAAATTAGGTGTTTATTGTACTCTCCGTCAGTACGCATCTAAGAAAATTTGCGGATTTATGATTGTATACTGAATGACCAAACCCAGGTTCAGTTAAGCAAGTAAAAGTTTTCAGAGATTTATCAACAATACACCATTCTCTCTGTTCCTTATTTATATGTGGCTGATGCGAACCATAGTGCATGAAAAGATTTTTACACTAGATGAGTGTACAATGCTGACATTGTGATATTTTTCTGATCAATCAAACTGCCGTGCTCAGTTTAGTCCATGGAGTCGAGGCTAAACCACGGCAGTAGGTTGTAGATAAACTATTGAAACTTGGATAATGTGAGGGGTCGTCGTACTGATCTATCTGTACTGATGTATCTCTGAGTAAAGCTTATAGAGGTCTATGCTCTCCACACAAATAGAATGGAAAATATGCTTATACCTTCTATGGTTGCTTTTACCGATTTCGGACATCTAGTTTTTCAGTGATAGAGCATGTTTCCGGGATGTACTCATGTCAATGATGCTCTACAAGTCAGTATAGTATAGGCCCATGATGCCTTCGGGACAAAAATATTAAATTGGTCAATTGGAATTCAGACTAAAATCAATAAACTGAAATATGCTTCTGCAGTTGTCTGTTACTCGATTGCGATTCTTAGTTTCTGATGAGAGCTCAATGTTGCATGTTTGGTTTCCAGGAAGTGGCACAAAAGATTGGTGAAGTGATTGCCAAGTCATGCTTGGAGAAGGGCATCACCAAAGTTGTTTTCGACCGTGGGGGTTTCCTCTACCACGGCCGCATCAAAGCACTGGCTGATGCTGCTAGAGAGAATGGGCTTGAATTCTGAAATTCTGTTGATATTTCCAGTATCGCCTGTAATATTCTCCTTTTTTTTCCAGCCTGTTGAACCAATTCTTTTTGTAGTCATTTGAGTCGCTCTGCAGACATGGCTATCGACCTTGCAAAATGATAGGTCACCTAGTTCAAATGGAGTATTCCTTCTGCTATTGCATTCTTCTGAAACCAGCACTTGCAAATGGAGTATTCATACTGCGGGCCTGGGCAAAATAATGGAGAAGAATCACGCGCTAAAGCAGATTTAACACTTCGACACCACTAATAGAGAAAAACTCAATTTCTCATTGGCATGCCAAGTTTTGAGTGCAGATGTCAAATGTAAACTGTAATGCACCTGGTAACAGTGCTAAAAATATTCTGTTTCTATTTTCCTGGAACTACAGAAATACATGGTATATTGTATCCTTCTGGTAGCTGATAATAAGAGATAATTAGGATACACTGATAGGTCACCTACACTACACTACACTACCCTACCCTACTGACGACATCACCAAGCATGACTAGGGCAGTAATTATGGTGACTGAGAAGTTTCAGTCTTTAAGAGCAAGACACACAGTGATAGCTTAGTATAAACGTGCTGATTGCAGGGATGTGCTATAAATAAATGAAAACACCATCAATCTGTTTCGGATATTCACAACGGGTAGTGAGTGCAGATGCACCCACTACTCAAAAAACAATTTTTCAAATGTCAAAAAATTCAAAATAAATTTTTTACATGTAGTCCAACACATTTCAAGTCAGCACGAAAAGTTACGCGAAGAAAAAACTTTTTTTGCAACCTGTGCAAAAAAGACAAATTCGGACATACCGAAATGTATATATACGTGTCAGAATTTTATCTTTTTTGTACAGGTTGCTAAAAAAGTTTTTTCACCATGCCAATTTTTGTGCTTATACATCACGCTGTAATGTACATCTGGATTTTTTTCTGCAATTTTTCGACATTCTGAAAAAAAACCAAAAAATAAATTACCTAATGGGTGCATCTAGACCCACTACCCAAATCGCCGCCTCTGTCTGTTTCGGCTTTTTTGATCTTGGTCGGTGTGAATCATAGTATGAGGCGCAGGTCATGCTGGTGGTATCTTTCTCAGTAATGGCTCGACACTTGTGGGACAAGGGGTGCTATATATAAATTCCATATTTTTTCCGTTAAGCGTATTTCCTCAAAATGGATTGGGAAGCCACTGCCACTTAATCCGCCAAACTGCTTTGAGTAGAGTGAAGGATCAAATATGTCCGGTTCTAGAGTTCGAGCGCGAGATATTTATGGTTTTAGGCTGGACATCGTAGGGAGTATCTTACACTACTAAAATGCATATGTTATTATTTTATGTTACTAACGCTATAGTACAGATTAACATGAAGGTAGTGTCATAAATGATCTCATGTATTAGTTTGTAAACTTATTTCTCTTGATAAGTGCTATGTGAGGTAACAATGGTAAAATTTGTCTCTCTCCTCCGTAATTAGCTAGCACATCATATTTTTTGCTAATGTTTCACGTATGTCACCAACTCTATTACTCCCACTATAGATAGTATTAGAACTTAGGAACCAAAAAACTTGATTGTGCCGATATTTGAGGGACTAAATTTTTACAATTTTCTTAAAAAAACAAAGTTATTTATTCACTTAGAGAAAAGCACAAATTGGAAGACAAGTCAATCAGCCACAAAGAGATTGTTCCTGTATCACGTTTATCACGAGATATCTCAGTTAATTTTAATTATTCATTACCTTGTCGTGAAATTTCTTGTGGTGTTGATACTGGATTATTGGATGACCCCAAGAATGATCTCGGAACAATCACAGCTACCCGCATTAACTTGATTCAGTTCATCCAACTATCAAAGGTCCCACGAGTGATCGATTTTGTATTCAAGCTCTAGAGCACATGCCACTTATATTTAAGAGGAATGTATGGTGATGCTGATGCCACGAGTAAGTTAGGTGCAAGAAAAAAACTTATTCTAATAGTTTTTCTAATAAAGTAAAAATTGCAAAAAAAATCCACAGCTAGTTCATTGTTCAGTATTGCTGCTCATGATTCACCCAGAAAACACGCACAACCGTTTTTAGAAAAAATAAAATCAATATTTTCAACTTTCAGAAAAATTGAAACTTTTCATGCATGTAGACAATGATGCATAGTACAAATGTGCAAAATCACAAATAAAACAATCATATTCTGGGATATACAAAAAATATAAAACATTGAAATGTTGTTTTAATTTTTTCAAATAAATGGATACATGGAGCCCGAGCTCCATTTGTCCGCTCTCCATCTTCATGTGACCACATATATCTCACATCGCAAAATGAGTTGATTTTACATTTAGCTCATTTTCTTGTTGATATTGACAGTTCATCTGAGAGAAAGATCACCCAAGGAAAAAAGATAAAAACTATTTGTGCAGAGTGAGACCGGTCTGAGATGACCCAAGGTGTATTTGCCCTGAAGCGACAGAGGTCCAGTCAAAAAGGAAAGCGGAGATGTGTCCCGGCAAACCATCCTCCATCCGTAGACAGCTCTGACGGCAAACTCGACACGATCCTTAGGGCATCTCCCCCCCCCCCCCCCCCCCCCCCCCCGCGCCCCCCCAGGGCCGATTTTAGCGCCGTTTTGGCCTGGGAGCGCCGTTTTTTCGCCCAGTCGGCCCCCCAGGAGCCCAAAAAGCGCCGGATCGGCGGAAACTAGCGCCGGCGTTCCCAGGCCAAACCCAGCCCACCGGGTTCGGCTTGGGGGGAGAAAAGCGCGCGTGGGCCAGCGCTGTCGGCGTGATAGCGCATATCCCACCCCCACGCCGTGTTCTTTCCCCATCTCTCGCATCGCCGCGATGTCGCCGCCGGTGCCACCCCTCCCCACCTCCGTCGCATACGCCTAGCTAGGAAGCCGCCATCTCGCCCAATCCTCCTCCGCCGCCGGCCGCCCCCCTTCCCCGCCGTCGTCTCGCCGCAAAGAAGGCCCTCGGGAAAGGCTCGCCTCCACCTTGCCTACTTGGTGTTCGGCGATTTGGCCGAGCCATGGACTCCGACGACGAGGAGCTGCTCGCCGAACTGCTCGACGAGGAAGCCCAGGCCGACATCGACGATGAAGAGCACCTGCTCGTCCTCGCCTGCCTTGCGGGCCTGCTCGACAAGGCGAAGCCGCGGCGTGGTGGCTCAAAGCCCGGCCGCCGCAAGAGCAAGCCGAGGCAGCGCTACGAAGGCTACTGCATCCTCTACTCCGACTACTTCGCCGAGAACCCCACGCAGGACGAGGCTGTGTTCCGGCGCCGTTTCAGGATGAAACGACAACTCTTCCTCGACATCATGCATGCCATCCGGGAGTTCGACACCTACTTCAAGCTGAAGACGGATTGCACCGGCACGGTAGGGTTTACCTCAATTCAGAAGTGCACGGTGGCGATGAGATTGCTTGCATATGGTGCTCCCGCTGACGCTCAGGATGACTATCTGCGCATGTCCGAGTCTTGCGCCATTGAAAGCTTGAACAGGTACTGCAGGGCAGTGGTGGCAGTGTTTGGGCCAAAGTACTTGCGATCGCCCAATGCGGATGACACTGCCCGGATCCTGGCCACCAATGAAGCAAGAGGCTTCCCAGGGATGCTTGGAAGCATCGACTGCATGCATTGGGCATGGAAGAACTGTCCATTTGAATGGCAGGGGATGTACAAAGGCCACAAAGGAGAGTGCAGTGTGATTCTTGAGGCCGTGGCTACACATGATCTATGGATTTGGCATTCCTTCTTTGGTATGCCAGGAACTCACAACGACATCAATGTGTTGCAGTGCTCGAATGTCTTCGCCAAGCTTGTTGAAGGTCATGCCCCTCCAGTGAACTATGAGATCAATGGGCACCAGTACACAAAGGGCTACTACCTTGCAGATGGCATCTACCCGAAGTGGTCAACATTTGTGAAGAGCATCTCCAACCCTGTGCCAGGAAGCGCGAAAGCTTGGTTTTCCAAGTGCCAGGAGGCTTGCAGGAAGGATGTTGAGCGGGCATTTGGTGCGCTGCAGTCTCGATTCGCTGTTGTCCGGTACCCAGCTCTGACTTGGTCCAAGGCCAACATGTCTGAGGTGATAAACTGTTGTGTGATCTTGCACAACATGATCATTGAGAGCGAGCGGGATGAGCCGGTGGCTGACACTGAGTACTACAGGCAGGGTCCTCTTGCAGATGTGGATCACCAGGTGCCGGCAACATGGGCAAACTTCATGACTATGCGTCAGGAGATTCGAGACTCGACGGTGCATACACAGCTGCAGAATGATCTGGTGGAGCACCTGTGGAGGCGCAAAGGCAATGGCCATGCCGACGCCTAGTTTGTTCTATTTGCTTGCATTGTTGAACTATTTGTCTATTGATTTGTATGTTGAACTATTTGTGTGTGGATTTGTATGCTGAACTATTTGTGTGTTGATTTGTATGCCGAAATTTGGCCGAAAGTTGGCCGAAAGTATTGATTTGTATGTTGAAAACTTGGCCGAAAGTGTTGATTTGTATGTTGAAAACTTGGCCGAAAATTGGCCGGCTGGGGGCGTCCTGGGTTCGGCGACTGGGAAAACGCCGAACCCAGGGCGTCGAATTGCGCCGGCGCTCCCCAGGCCGTCCAAAAAGGCGCCGTTTTTCGGCCTGGTGGGGCCGAACGGCTGGAGATGCCCTTAGCCTGAATAGCTTCGTCGACGCCGGCCATGGCCAATGGCGATGCAGAGCTGTACATGCCACGGAGCAGCAGAAACTTGCACATCGAATTGCAGGAGCGCGGGTCTGTAGCTTCCATCACATTTACTTTGGATGCCTTTCAGAGCTCTTTCCAATCAAGGATATCTTTGTAGATCGTGAGGTCGAAAGAGATCAAAGTTGAGGCTTGGGCTCTGGACTTTCTTCGCGGTGGAATTCGTGCACAAGAAGCTTGTTTGACTTTATTTTACCCCCTGTCCTGTCCGTGGGCTGTCAACTCGGTCGAGCAAACGTGATACTAACTGAGATGGTGAAGCTTTTGCTCATTTCACACAAAGTTAGAAACATGACAAGTGCCAACCTGAAAAGGGTTGCGCAATTCAGCGGTTGGTAGTTACGCTTAGATCGGAGAGGGGTCGATGTCACTGCCCTGCTACCGGGCTTGTAAAAGTGTGGAGACAGCCTTAGTAAAAGCCAGAGAGAGATTGAGAGAGTTATTTATTTTGGAGACGAGATACTCTGACACTAGCGCGTTCCAAAGATTGTGTGCATTTTTGGCTTCGCTTCGGTTGGATGTTTGCCGAGTGTAGTATCTCGATGGACAGTTGTGACTTGTGCAGTCACCTTTACAGTTACTGGGCACGGCAGACATCCCCTGTTTCTCTCGGTCCGTCCACTAACCGCATACGATACTTCATTGGTAACAACCAATCAGTACATGGTGATTGGTTTCAATAAAAAAATTCAGTACACGTTGATGATGATGGGCTCTGACGGTAACGACCAATCACAGTGACGAGCCAACCGCTAGAGTCTTCCGCCACCGCCACTTCACCTCGCTTGCTGGTGCTCGCTTTTTTTTCTTGCAATGCCTTGAGAGTAGTAACTTAATTTATTTATTTTTTGGCTTTGGCTGGTGCTCGCTTTTTGGTCTCGTAACGCCGCGAGAGTAGTAACTTTATTTTATTTTTTGGCTTTGGCTGGACGCCTTGACTGTGTGTAACATAAAAACCTTTTAAACTCTTCTATATTAATGAAAGTTCAAAGTTTTTACCCGTTTCAAAAAAAAAAACACCGAATGTTAGTTTTGCTACTCTCTAATCCTAAATACTCCATCTATTTATTAATGTAAGATGTTTTACGTTTTTTTAAATTCAAATGTATCTACATGCATTTAGACACGTTCTAGTGTGTATGTTCATTGTTCACTGATTTGAGTCTGCACCTAATTAACATGTACTCCCTCTTTTTTTTAATATTTTTAATATAAGATGTTTTAGCATTTATGATTTGTCCATATTCATCTATATACAAATGTAGGTAGACATGTTTTAGTGTGTATGTGCATCTACATAACATGTGCAACCCATAAAACATCTTATATCAAAAAAAACGGAGGGAGTAAAAACTTAAAAACATCTTATGTTTGGAATCAGAAAGGGTATCGATCTGTCGAAAGCTGTACTGTGAGTTTATACTCCCTCCGTTTCAAATTAAATGACTTCTATTTATCCACATGCATATGTATCTATACATGTAATATGTCTAGATACATCCACATGTGAAGAAAGGAAAGTCATCTATTTTAGAACGAAGGAAGTACATGATTAGTTTCCCACGATTGGATTATATCGGATTGGAGGGAGCAGTACTAACGTCGTAGGTCGACGCGTTCGTAGCTAGGACGAGATCCTCCGGGCCCGATCGATGGCGTGGCTGCAGCGGGCAATGGATCGATCGAGTTTCGGTACTAGAGCACCTGACGAACTCCAATGCGGTCGTGGCGCTCCACGTACCCTGCCGGAAGCCACGTACGTACGTACGGGCCGGCGTCGAGACAAGCCGCCACGGACAACTCCTCTCCCTGTCCGTCGACCAGCTAGTGATCGAGCTAGTAGGTGCATGTGTTGGCGCTCTCTCTTGTGCTTCTTACATCTTCCTCAGGTATATCAAATACTCATATTAGCTCGTCCCGACCCGATCTCCTTCGCAATCACACCGTAGCAAGGAATATTAGATGCTTGAGTGATTACCGGTGCACGGAGTTCCGTATGTAACTTGCCTAAGTGGCGACTGGCGACATGCCGAATCTCTCATGAATCCTGATGCTTCCCTTGCGATTCCTCCCCAAATCTGATTCCCTATCTAATCCTTCTCCACTCCTCTCTGCTTTGATCTGTTCCTCCACATCGTTTAATTCCCAGTTTGCCTAATCTCTCCCACGACTCCAAGAATCCCCAATAAGAGGAAAACTCTAGCACGCAACCTTGGTGCTCCGCCGCTTTTTTCCTCATCGCCGTGATCTCGCCCCGTAATCGTCGGTTTTCTGCCTTCTCCGTCATCTGCACAGCAGCCTTCCACTCCCCATCCCCTAGGCCAGCGATCTGAAACTTTCTAGATCCTTCTTGTTCAGGCTATTTCTTGGACTGTTGGGGAAGAAGAAGAGCGGCAACTGCAGGCTGCGAGTTAGTTGTGGGCTCCTTTCGGGGTGTCTCAGCTGCTTCTTATTCCACACTGCCCCATCTCTCTTCACCCTGCTGATTCTTTGGGGTCCTTAATTAGTCTGATGGCCATGGGAAAGCTTCCTGTGGCGGATGCTGTTACGGGAGGTCGTCCTCCGGGTGCAGGACTGGATCCTGCCATCGCAGATGCTCGCACTGTGGCTCCCCCTGCTGCGGCCTTGAAGCTCATCGGTTGGAATTGTCGAGGTAAGGGCAAGAGTCTCCGCGAATCCAACAAAATGGAGTATCTAGCCAGATTAATGTACTCCACAGGCGCGCAGGTAATTTTCGTTTCAGAAACTAGGTCTTCTAAGTGCACTTCAGCTCAGCTGAATACTCGTTTTAATACTTCTGCTAGCTTTGTGGTTCCTTCGATTGGTCTATCTGGAGGACTGTGGTTACTATGGTCCGATGATGTTTCTATCTCGGTCAAGTTCTCGAGTAGCAACATCATCTTAGCTTTAGTTGTACATATTCCCACTAGTGTAGAGTTTGTGCTTATCTGTGTTTATGGAGATCCCCACCATCGTCTTACTAAAATTATCTGGGAGCATATTTCCAATTTTGTGTGTGATAACCTTGGCAAACCAGTAGTTTGTTTAGGAGATTTTAACAATATTATGTATGATATGGAAACTTCCTCTGTTTATATGAATTACAATCGTATGCGCACCTTTAATGGATATGTAAAGCAATGTGGTTTGTTTGATCTTGGTTTCTCTGGCCCTGCTTATACGTGGACAAATAAACGTTTTTATTCCAACCCTGTTTTTGAAAGACTTGATCGTTGCTTGGCAAATGCTGAATGGTGTGATCTTTTTCCAAACACTAATGTTTTTAACCTTCCAATTATTCTGAGTGATCATGCTCCTATTTTAGTCTCCACGGAATCAAAGTTTCACAGGCCTCGGTTGACTTTTAAGTTCGAAAATTGGTGGGCTCTTGAAGAGGACTTCCATACTGTTGCAAAAAATGCATGGTCCTCTACAGTAAACAGGCCCTTCCACACGAGGGCTAATAATCTTGCAGGTACACTTAAAAAATGGTGCAAGAAAAAGAAGCCCCTCCAGAAACAATTACAATCTCTGGAAGAACAGATCAACAACATCCAAGTACAACCTCTTCAGGATCAGGATCATTCTCGTGAGATTCAGCTTGTAGCTCAATATGAAAGTAACATGACCAAGCTAAATGAATATTACAGGCAAAGGGCAAAGAAACATTGGGCTACCCATGGTGACAGGAATACTTCTTTTTTTCATAATGCTATCACTAAACGCAGGAGACGCAACCGCATAGTTTCCATCAAGAATGCTCAACATAAAGATCTTTTTGATCCCCAGGACATTGCAAATGAATTTGTGGACTACTTCAAGAACATTTTTCAATCCTCAAATCCTAACAACTGCAGAACCTTTTTGAATACTGCTCTTCCTCAGGACGTACAAGACTTTACTAATTCTGTACCAGATAAGCAGGAACTCTGGGAGATTCTAAAAGAAATGAGAACAAATGCCTCTCCAGGTCCAGATGGCTTCAATGTGGGCTTCTACAAAACAGCATGGAGCTGGATTGGGGATGATGTCACCCAGTTGGTAAGGAATTTTTATGTTAAAGGTGTTCTGCCTCCTCGTCTTAATGAAACTCATATTGCTCTTATCCCTAAAAAAATCATTTGTCAATTGCCTTCAGAATTTAGACCTATAAGCCTTTGTAATGTTGTCTACAAGCTAATTGCTAAATCCTTGGCTAATAGGTTGAAGCCTCATTTGCCAGAATACATCCATCCTTCCCAACATGCTTTTATTAAAGGTAGATGTATAAGTAATAACATTATAGTAGCACAGGAAATTGCTCACTCTTTCTCGTTAAAATCCTACACTGGCAATGACTTCATGCTTAAAATCGATCTTGCAAAAGCTTTTGACAGAATCGAGTGGAATTTTATTGAATCGGCTCTTGCTCGTAAAGGGTTGCATAGCCATTTCATTAATCTTATACATGCTTGCATTTCTTCTCCCACTTTTTCTGTGATCATAAATGGCCAACCTTTTGGACGTTTCAAAAGCTCTCGGGGTATAAGACAAGGATGCCCTTTGTCCCCATCTCTTTTTGTCTTCGCAGTCAATGAGCTCTCACTGGCTCTACAGGATGCACTACAAGCCAATCAGCTCTCAGGTATAAATTTAGGTTCAAACTGCCCTCCTATCCACTCTTTAATGTTTGCTGATGACTTGTTGGTATGTGGAAAAGCTAATATGCAGGAAGCCCAGACTATTTCTCAAATTTTACAGCAATTTTGCCACCTTTCGGGGCAGCTCCCCAACTGGAATAAATCAGCCATTATGTTTAGTACGCACGTTTCTTTGCAGGAAAAACAGGATATCAGGAACTTATTTCCGGTGCCAGATATGGATAACTCCTTCACCCACTTGGGTCATCCCTTATTCTTCCGGCCAAGGATAGAGCTAGAGCTTATAATTTTGTGTATGAAAAATTTAAGTCTAAGCTCTCTACTTACAAAGCTAATAGGCTATCACATGCAGCTAGATTGACCTTGATCAAATCTGTGTTCTCTTCAATTCCAGTCTATTACATGTCCAACATTTTGTTTTCTAAGAAATTTCTTGCTAGGCTCACTGCTATCATTAGAAATTTCTGGTGGACAGGTGTTAAGGATGACTCTACTACAAGAACCTTATGTTTAAGAGCATGGGCAGACATATGCACAGAAAAGAAGATAGGAGGCCTCGGAATTAGAAATCTACAAGCTATAAATCAAAGCTTAATTCTGTCTTCAGCTTGGAGAATTGCTAAGGAACCCAATAGTAATTTGGCTCTTATCCTCAAGTCAAAGTACCATGCAGATACCTCATTTTGGAGAGCAAAATCCAACATGCCCAAGTCAGCCTTCTGGACAGCCATACTCAAGGTGAGACATCTCCTGACCTCTGCATGTTTTTATCAACTTGTGGATGGCAGTTCCTCCATTTGGAGCTCTCCTTGGTTCTCTAAATGGCAAGATATCTATGATAATTTGAATATACAACAGCCACCTTACTCCTATCCAGCAGTGGTAAAAGATCTGTGGTATAACAATCAAAAGGCCTGGAATAGCCAGCTAGTTAATACCTTGTTTACCCCTGAAACTGCTGCTGCCATCTTACAAACCCCTATAGTCGCATCTCCAGGCCATGATTTGCTTGTATGGAAGCTAACCCCTGCAGGTGAATTCTCAGCCAAAAGTGCCTACAAGCATTGTTATAAAAATCTTGAGCTCCCTATTAATCAAAGACCCAAGATAGTGCCACAACAGGTAATTGCTCTTCTCAATCAGGTTTGGGCAGAAAAATTGATGCTACCCAGGGTTCAAACTTTTGCTTGGAGACTACTTCGGCGAGCCCTAGCTACGGGTAAAAGAGCAGGTAAGTATTCAAAACATATAAAATCGGAGTGCTCCAGGTGTGGTGTGGAAGAAGATGAAATGCACATGCTGTTCTTATGTCACTTCTCCAAAGCAGTTTGGTTTTCACATCCTTGGTACATCAGAACAGAATTATTAGCTTCCACACATCAAACTATACCGGATATGATACAGTGTTTGCTTTCCTCCAATCACCCTCACATTTCAAAAATTAATCTCTATACTTTTCTCTGGTGTTTATGGAAAGTGAGGAATGACCATCTCTTCAATCGCAAGAACATCAAGCCAGAGCAAGTTTTTGTTCTATACAATGCTATTATGCAGGACACTTCACTGATGAACAAGTTACAGGTTCAGGATTCGACTTGGAAGGGAGATCAGGGTTTGACAGATCAGCTGCGTCTCCCTACTGTTGTTACTTCTCAATCCTCAATCAATTTTTCAGGTACACAAATCTACTCAGACGCTTCATGGTCGTTGGAGCCAGGACAAGCTGCAGCAGCGGCAGGCATAGGTGTTTTTCTACAATTAAGTGGGAACCACACCGGCCATCTATACATCTCTGCGGTGTCGCCACCAGTAGCATCAGCTCTACAGGCAGAAGCTTACGGATTGCTGTTGGCGGTGAAGATTGCAGCTCAACTACATGTGCAGAATCCGAAGTTTTTTATAGACTCTGCCGTGCTTGCCTCGGCTGTTGTTGAACCTGATGTTACTAATGCAGGTCCTTGGGCTATCCGGCCAATCTTAGCCGCTATCCAGACCACAACTTCATTCCAGCCATGCAGGATAGTCAAGGTGCACAGGAGTCTGAATTTCAAAGCACACCATCAGGCTAGACTAGCTGTTAAAATGCAGGACAAACCCTTTAGCTCTACGTGCCTGCATTCAAATCAAGGTTTAGGTACAAATCTGGAACAATGCCCTACATGTAATGTGCTATCAGCAATGAGTGCTCAGCCACTCAAGCTGCTGTTTGTAAGATGTGCTTAGCGCCTTATCAATAAAATTCTTCTGTTCAAAAAAAAAAAAAAAAAGAATATTCCTGCGGTCGACCAGGTGCCCGCGGCTTTATACCAGTCGCAGCCCTGGCCTGTGGGTCCCCAGAAACCTCTATGCTTTACCTACACAAAAAAGTTGTACTCGCTCCAGCTACAGAACGAAGAGTTCAAGGAGATCGACTAACGTAGCCCCACTGGACATTATGTTGGAAAAATAATAATTAATCAAATGGGTATGACTAGAGCGGAGTCGATTTAGTTAATCTCAAACGGAGGTGACGTGACTGAAATTCCACTTTTCTTATTAACTAGCAAAATGCCCGTGCGTTGCAACGGGAAATTAATATTCTAATGGTCCAACAATAATCGTATTAAACATGTAATTTTACTATTCTCGTGCACATCAAACATCATTGTCAAGCTTTGAGCAAAGGCATAATATTATTTCACAACATGCTTTTTTGAGCAAAGGCATGCTCACAATTTTTGCTGCAACAAAAAAGTATCATCGTTTTAATCTTAGGACATATATATTAGTCATTGGTTTGATTTAAGGGGCTGTTTGTTTCCGCTGCTGCTTCAGCTTTTGAGGTGGAAAAGCGGAAGTTGAAACAAACGGTATCAAATAGAGAATCGCTTCCAGGAAGCGCGGTCCGAAAATGCACTAGAGGAGAGCGAAGGAGCGGAAGCAGCTCGGGACCTGCTTCCCGCAGCTTTTCTACTTAGATGGCGAATCGTTTTTCCTTACTGCCCATCTCGTTGCTGGAAATTACAAGGCGCTGCCATCCTAAGCAGAACCGGTGCGTTTTACTTTGGCTTCGCACGCTTTCTACTGGTAGGATTTCTAGGTGTAGGCTTTAAGCCTTTCCACTGTACGGGTAAGATATACTCTCCATCTCACATATAAATATATATTGATTCGAAATAATTTGTATACAAAATATGTACGCATCAACGAGTAGGTTCCATTCCCGTGATCGGCTTCGAGTTACGTGGAGTGTGACATCTTAATTTTTTGACAAAAGCTTCCATCATTTTTAGACGAATTTGGTCAAATTCGCCGTAGTCGGTCGACCGTTTGAAATTTCCTTTCACGAGTAGATCGATCTCGCCATTTTCCAGAACTTCCGTGTTGTAAGTTTTTCTTTTTGGCCGACAT
Source organism: Poa pratensis (assembly GCA_947311845.1). NCBI lineage: Eukaryota > Viridiplantae > Streptophyta > Magnoliopsida > Poales > Poaceae > Poa > Poa pratensis. Next base: position 110,728,843 of record CAMZMU010000117.1, read on the forward strand.
ATATGAATAGATCTAGGTATGTACGCGTTTACCATTACCTCAGCTCAGCTATTAGTTACGGTAACGACTAATTTACGGAAAAACAAATAATCTAGGTCAACTCAGCTATTAGTTACGGTAATATAATTGCCACAAAATTTCGACTTACAAGCCAAAAGTCAAAAGCAAAACAAATAATCATAAATTCTAGTCAAATAATTCATAACAAATAATGTTAAAAAAAGGCCAGAATTTGCTAATTCGTTCCAAATGAGCTTTTATACAAATTCTTCAGCATTCAGGGGCATTTCAGACATTTCATCTTTCAAACCAACAGCAGCAACCAAAAAAGCAGTTCTGCCAAACACCAAATCTCTGCTTCTCACAGCTGCTTTCTCACAGTTCAACAGCTACAGCTGCTTCTCAAAAGCTGCAGCCCAAACAAACAGACCCTTAATCTCGTGATCCCAAGCCTCTGATGAGGCACAAGTTGATGTTGAATAAGGGATCCCATTTTGAAACATGAAACTGAATTAGAGAGGAACATGATTGTTGGATATAATGACTTTTGCAATTTTGAAGTATAATGATGAATTCGTGCCCAACATATTCAGAAGTAATATTAAGTTGTAATGTTCACATTATTCAGAACTGGAAGGTTGATTTCCATCTATAGGCACGCCAAATACATCCTTTCTTATGCAAAGATTTCAGACTATCATGTTACACATATAGTTCACTTCATCTATGTACTCACCCTGGACTTGACACGAATTCAATAAACCAACTTGAATAAATTCACACATACATAAGAACACTGGAAAAATTCTGCATTGTTTGGCAAGAGAATTTGCTCATCCCATACACCATATGGTCGACACTACATTTTCAGTTTAACAATTTCAGAAATTAGCAGGTTCCATACGCCTCATGTGGAAGTAGCCATTCATGGCCTTTTGCAGCTCATAGTTGATAAACACTGGCACAAATTGCAGCGCACCCAAAACGTATCCGCTTCTGCACACAATAACACACCACCACCACATCTGGAGAAGCAAAAAAGAACCCATAAAATTAACTGCATCGGAGTTCATCGATTTGTAAATTACCACCCAATCTTCTGTGACTAAACATCAGAAGGACAAAGACAGTAGTAAGTATAATCGTAAATTAGCTTCTAAATCTTATAGATAATTAGGCAGTACCTTTTGGACAACATAATCAGTGAGCCCAAAATTTAACTTTCACCCCTGGCTAGCCTGCACCATTCAGCTCAAACAAACATGGCAGCAGGGGATCTGTGGCGTAGCAGGAGGCGGCAATGGCATACTTACCAACTGGATATGGCGCGAAGCAGCGTATGTATGTGCCGGCACGGGAGACATCCTGTTTCTCTCTCGAAACGTGCCGGCCGGCTTGACACGATCCACTAACTACATACCGATACTTCATTGGTAGTCAGCAATCAATACATGATGATGATGTGCTGTGTCGGTTGTCCGGTGGCCAAATCATCGATCCGTTGCTAACGTAACCACGGGTAGCACGTGAGCTGCTGACATAGGTGTTTCGACTCCATATATGAAACAATAGCTCGATGCAACTTTGGTCCTAGACACTTGACATGTTATATTTGTATGAGTTTTTTCAGAAACTTTTGGAAACCTAAAACTCAAGTTTTTGATTTTTTGAAAATAAAAAGAGTCACTCTAGCTCTTGAGAGGTACAAGTGATTTTCAGTGAGTTGTTGTCTTCTTCGCTGTGGGGCTTGCCCATCTCCCGTCTGGAACTTGTTATCAGAATCGAAGACACGAAGGGTCATCTCTTGGTAATGGTTCCACGAAACGCCGCGGAAGTTTGGTGACCTTCAATTGATCGCACCTCTGGGCACTCGAAAATTCAAAACCTGTCAAAACCCGATGACAACGATGTCTCTGAGCGATGCATCCTTCTTGGAGGCATTGTTCATGTCCTCTCTTCCCGGGTTAGAGGGCGGTGAGATCCTCGACAATGGTGTACATTACTAGCTCGGAAGGATGTCAGGGTGGGGGTAGTGGGGCATAATTAGGTGCGGGGGAAGTACCACGGTTGTGGAGATGGTGGAGATCGACGACGGCGAGTTGCGAGCATGCCTGGCAATTTTGAGTTGGGCAGATATGCTATAATGACCATGGTTTGGGTGAGCTTTAATTAGGTGAAAGGCTTGCACCGACCTCGGACGATGCCGGTGATACAATGTTCTCGGACTTTTGGAGGTCCGACACACCGTCAGGTGTCATTAATTGTCTTGTGTTGCCTGAAGGGAGTCTACTTTAGTCGTTTGTGTTAGACATGTAATACATATACGTATACCGTATGGTGTAGTACACCACCGGTGTACGTATCCCATGTATATCGCCACGCCAGGGGCTTTTTCCTGTGCTATATAACACGTACCCGAGCCTCCCAACGGAGGCATCGTTTCCGCCTAAACCCTAGTTCGTCAATATGGTATCAGAGCCCCTCTTCTCCACGACCTAGCCGCTGTTACGATCCAAAACCAAAACCACGAACAAAACCTACGATCCAAAGCCAAAAACCCATGATCCAAGACTAAAACCTACGATCTACAACCCACAACCAAGCCAAAACCTACGATCTACGACCTAAAACCAAAGAATCACGACCTCCCCGTTCTCCAATGGGGTCTACATCGACAACCATGGGCGCCCTCGCATCTGCGCTGAGCTCGCCGCCCTCTCAGAAACTCACCCGAAGCAATTTCCTCTTCTGGAGGACCCTCGTGTTCCCTGCCCTCCGCAGCGCCCAGGCTACCGGGCTGCTTGATGGCAGTGATGCTGCGCCGCCGCAACAAGTGGAGGTTGAAGATGACAAGGGAAAGAAGATCTCTGTCCCCAACCCTGCCTATGCAGCTTGGGTCACCAGGGACGCAGCAGCCATGACCTACCTCCTGAACTCCTTCTCACCCGAGATCTTGGTGCATGTTGTCGGACTTGAAACCACCGCTGAGGTATGGGGTGTTATAACAAAGTTGTTTTCCTCTCACTCCCGATCCAGGATCAACAGTCTTCGCAGCTCCCTCAATGGCACCAAGAAAAATGATCTGACTGCCGCCGCCTACTTCGCCGAGATGAAAGGGTTCGCGTCGGAACTCGCAGCCGCTGGCAAACCTGTCGAGGATGACGAGCTTGTCGGGTACCTCCTCAACGGGCTGGATGGGTCCTATGATTCCATCGTTGCCTCTGCCAACGGCAACCCAAACACGACGGTCGACGATCTCTTCGGCCAGATCTGCGCCCACGACACCCGCCAGGCCATGCTGGCCGAAACCGGCCAGGGCGCGGGGTCCTTCACCTCCTCCGCCAACATAGCCCGCCGCGGCAACGACAACACCCCCGACAACTACCGTGACACGCGCCTTTCTGGAGGTGGTGATCATGGACGCCAAGATGGACGACAGGACGCGCGCGGTGCCCGTGGTGACCGTGGTCACCGCGGCGATCGCGGAGATGAACGCTACCGTGACGATGGTGGTCACGGAAGGCGTCGCGATGATGGCTATCGTCGCGATGGAGGCCGCTACGATGATGGAGGACGTCGAGATGATCCTCGCCGCGGATATGGTGGGGGCAGGCGTGGTGGCGGTGGTGGTGATCGCCGCGTCCATCGCACTGATGATCGCCGTGACAATCGCCGTCGCGACCGTGCACCCACCCCGTTTGTGGACGTTACCTGCCAGATCTGCAAGATCCACGGCCACCCAGCTGCTGATTGCTGGTGGCGCTACCAGAATGACAACTCCGACAGTGATGGTGAGCAAGAGGAGAAGACCGCGAACATGGCGTCCTATGGTGTCGATACCAATTGGTATTCCGACACTGGTGCAACTCACCACATCACTGGTGCACTGAACAACCTCTCCACCGCCGACAAATACAAAGGATGTGACCGTGTGCACACTGCCAATGGTCAAGGTATGCCCATAAGCCATATTGGTCAATCAAATTTGCAAACCCCACATGCATCCTTGCGTCTAGATAATGTTCTTCATGTTCCAAATGCATCTAAAAATCTTCTCTCTATACATAAGCTTGCCCTTGACAATGATGTATTTATTGAGTTTCATGCTTCCTTCTTTTTGATCAAGGACGTGGCAACAAGGAGAATCCTGTTTAAAGGGCCGTGTCATGGTGGCCTGTACCCCTTAGTGCCATTCTCTATGGGGTCGTCCAAGCATGCTTTTCTTACAATAAAGCCGTCTTCATCCACATGGCATCGTCGTCTAGGGCATCCTTCATCGTTCATCGTGCAACAAGTTCTTAGGAAACATGATCTAGTTCATTCTCCAGAAATAAGTCCTTACATATGTGATTCTTGTCAATTAGCTAAGAGCCACCAATTGCCATATCCTGTATCAACTAGTGTCTCTACAGTTCCTTTGGAGCAAAATTTTTCTGATGTATGGGGTCCTGCCCCAGCCTCTGTTGGCAAGCACACTTATTATGTAAGTTTCATTGATGATTTCAGCAAGTTTACGTGGATTTATTTGCTCAAAAAGCGTTCTGATGTTTATCAAGTTTTTCTTAATTTCCAACAACTTGTTGAACGTAAGTTTGGTAGAAAAATTATTACTATGCAAACTGATTGGGGAGGCGAATATGAAAAACTTAACAGTTTCTTTCAAAAAGTTGGCATCACACATCATGTCTCTTGCCCTCATGCTCATCAGCAAAATGGCTCAGCTGAACGCAAACATCGTCACATTGTCGAAGTAGGTCTTGCTTTGCTTGCTCATGCATCCATGCCCCTTAAGTTTTGGGATGAAGCCTTTCTCACAGCCACATTTCTCATAAACTTGCTTCCTAGCAAGGTTATTCAGTTTGCGTCCCCTGTAGAACGCCTCCTTAAAACCAAACCAAACTATGACTCCCTACGTATTTTTGGTTGTGCATGTTGGCCTAATCTTCGTCCCTACAATAAACGTAAACTTGCTTTTCGTTCTACTCGATGTGTATTTTTGGGCTATAGTCCACGCCACAAAGGAGTAAAATGCCTTGAGCCATCCACGGGTCGCATCTATATCTCCCGCGATGTTGTTTTTGATGAACATGTTTTTCCATTTGCCTCCATGCATAAAAATGCGGGTGCTCTCCTTCGCCAACAAATCCTACTTCTTCCCACAACCAATACTCCTTTATCACATGCGGGGGATGCAAATTTTGATGATCATATGCCTTTGCCTGTTGTTCCTGTCACTAATCATGGCCAGGATGCTAATGCTCTAGAAGAAGAAAATTCGGTGCACAATGATGAAGACATGAGTCAAAACAGTACACAAAATGCTGCTGGAATGAGCTCAGAAGAAGACAACAATCGCACTGAATCTGATGATGATTCAGGTGCTGCTGTATCGGATCACGCGCACGCGGAAACCGGTGCTGATTCCTCGGCGTCTGCGTCTGCAGCGGAAGAATCTACCCCTGCGTCGCCGCGCCACTCCGCGCCCACCACGTCGCCCGACAGTGTCTCGCGTCATGATGGCGCTGCGCTGTCTCCGTCCGTGTCGACGACGCCGCACCACTCCGTGCCTGCCACGCCACCCGACAGCTCCGTGCGCCATGATGCTGTCGCCACGAGCGAGGATGCGGCCGGTAGGACCCCTGAGCGGTCCCCTGCTGTCTCTGCGCATGCGAATGACGACCCGCCCCACTCTCCAGCTGCCACGTCGCTGGATGCGCATGGGACCGATGTGGGATACTCCAGTGATGGATCCGATGCTGATCCTAGCCCAGGAGAGGGATCTTCTGCTCCACCCGTGCATACAGCTCCTTCTGCGCCTTGTGGTGTGCGCACACGCCTACAACAAGGGATCAGAAAGCCAAGAAAATTCAAGGATGGCACGGTCAGGTATGATACACATGGTAATAAAATTACATATACTGATGGCTCTATCAAGTTTGGTATGCTAGCTTCTACAGGAGAACCTCGCTCTCTTTCGGAGGCTTTAGATGACTCCAACTGGCGCAAAGCAATGGAGGAAGAGTATGGTGCTTTGCTTCAAAATAAAACCTGGCACCTTGTTCCCTCTAATACCAACAAGAACATCATTGACTGCAAGTGGGTCTATCGTATCAAGAAAAATGCAGATGGTACTATTGACAGGTATAAAGCACGTCTTGTTGCAAAAGGATTCAAGCAAAGGTATGGCATAGACTATGAGGATACCTTCAGTCATGTTGTTAAAGCTGCAACCATCAGACTTGTCTTAGCAGTTGCAGTCTCTCGAGGATGGAGTTTACGGCAGCTAGATGTCAAGAACGCGTTTTTACATGGTGTTCTGGAAGAAGAGGTTTACATGAGACAACCTCCAGGGTTTGAGAATCCTGATGCTCCTCATCATATTTGCAAGCTTGATAAAGCTCTCTATGGCTTGAAACAGGCTCCACGAGCTTGGTACTCTCGTCTCAGTTCCAAGCTCCATGATCTTGGCTTTATTCCATCAAAGGCTGACTCCTCTTTATTCTTATATCACAAGTTCAATATTACTATGTTTGTCTTGATTTATGTTGATGACATTATAGTAGCAAGTTCTTCCGATAAGGCAGTTCCTGCGTTGCTTCAAGATCTCAATGCACACTTTGCCATCAAGGACTTAGGTGATCTACATTATTTCTTGGGTATTGAGGTGAAGAAAACACAAGATGGATTGCTTTTGACACAAGAAAAATATGCCAAAGATCTTCTCAACCGTGTTGGTATGAAGAACTGTAAGCCAGCCCCTACACCTCTCTCCTCTACTGAAACATTATCATTGCATGAAGGAACACTTCTTGGTCCTGAAGATATTACACAGTATCGCAGCATAGTTGGTGCGCTTCAGTATCTAACCCTCACACGCCCAGATTTGTCTTTCTCAGTCAACAAAGTTTGTCAATACCTTCATGCTCCAACCACAGTGCATTGGACAGCTGCTAAACGGATCTTGAGATATGTTCAACATACGTTGCATACTGGTATCACCTTTGTTCGCTCATCATCTACACTTTTGAGTGCTTTTTCAGATGCAGATTGGGCTGGTTCTCCTGATGATAGGAGATCCACTGGAGGATTTGCCATCTTTCTTGGACCAAATGGAATCTCTTGGAATGCTCGCAAACAAGCCACAGTATCACGCTCTAGTACTGAAGCTGAATATAAATCTCTTGCAAATGCTACTGCAGAATTGATATGGGTTGAAGCTCTTCTCAAGGAACTTGGTGTCACGCTGAAAGAAAAACCATGTCTTTGGTGTGACAATTTAGGTACAACCTATTTGTCAGCAAATCCTGTCTTTCATGCTCGTACTAAACATATAGAAATAGATTTCCATTTTGTAAGAGAGAGAGTGGCAAACAAAAGTCTAGAAGTTAGATTCATCTCTAGCAAAGATCAAGTGGCTGATGGTTTCACTAAAGCTCTGCCTGTCAAGAGTTTAGGAGAATTTAAGCGTAATCTAAACATGTGTACAAGTTTAGATTAAGGGAGGGTGTTAGACATGTAATACATATACGTATACCGTATGGTGTAGTACACCACCGGTGTACGTATCCCATGTATATCGCCACGCCAGGGGCTTTTTCCTGTGCTATATAACACGTACCCGAGCCTCCCAACGGAGGCATCGTTTCCGCCTAAACCCTAGTTCGTCAATAGTTTGGGCGTTAGAGCCGCCGGCTCCGGTGCGTACATAGTACCGGTGTGTGTGTTCTACAGCTTTAGATGCCGGAGCAGCGGCTAAGAGGAAGTTTTAGACTTCTTGTGTGTCGTCCCTTTTCGCTTGAAGGGAAGAGTCGTCGGATTAACTTGTACGCGGCCTTGAAACCGATGTGTGACATGGTGTTGTGTTGGTTTGGACGGTTTCCCCTATTAACCGGCCAATTATTCATCTTAATCGATGAAATGGAGAGGAGATTGCGTGCTCTCGAGATCCAGGGATCCTGCCATTTAAAAAAATTGAAAACAATATTTAGAATTTTCAAAAAAAAAAATCTCGGATGTGACCATATTCAACAAATGTGCTACAAATCACATTCAAATACTCTGTATTCTGGGCTACGCAAAAATAACCGAAGTGTGAATTTAAATGTGCATAAATTCAAATCTCCAAATTGATCAGATTTTATCAATTTTTGTCATAGGAAAATAATTCCATTGTCCGAACCTGGCCCGGCCAGCAACTCGCCGTACGTGTCGACCGGCGTCGGCACCGCCTCCAGCGCGCGCTAGCCAGCTCTGCGGCCGTGGCGATCTACGGTACGTGCCGGCAGCCACGTACGCGCGCGCGCCACGGACACGTAACTCACGGACAGCTCCTCTCCCTGTCCGTCGACACAGAGCCAGCTACTGAGCGGAATCTTGAATGTTCCGGTCGACCAGGTGCCCGCGGCTTTATACCAGTCGGAGCCATGGTGGCTCCTGCAAAGTTTGCTCTTCTCTTCTGTGGGTCCCCAGAAACCTCAATGCCTAGCAACACGTCAAACGGAAAAAAATAACACACTCCCTGCAGCTACAAGACGAAAGCGTTTCGATGAGAACAACGAAGCCCCACTGATACATCGTCTTGCCATTTCCAAAAAATAAATAAGGCATATAAATTTAGTTAAAACTCAACGTATACCAAGTTTGATAAATCATATACACAAATATATAAACATTTAGAAACCACATTAATATCTATAGACACACCAGTTAATATATTTTCACATTTGTTTGATAAAACGCTTTTATTACTCAAAGTATCAAAGAGTACAAAGTGTCGTACACCGGTCTCTAAATAATAAAAGATGAAATACAAAAGTCAAAAGAGAACTCATATGACACATATGAAACTGGGGGACCAATCCAGAGATCACCCTGCCACCCAGTGGCGGAGCCAGAACTTCAACACTGTGTAGTCAGTGCAAAACTGTGTAGTCAAATGCATGTATTTGTATTATTTTTTATATGCAATCTGCTTGCATTTTCAAAAAAACTGTGTAGTCACTTGACTACACAGCTATAGTGTGGCTCCGCCACTGCTGCCACCCATATGGGATGCAAAAATATCCCTCGCCGTAACTTCTAACCGCGTGACGTAGAAACGACCGTGAACGAATCATGTATGTAACCCGCTACATGAACTGCGTAAGAGATGCACTTTTATCATTATAAATATCATCATTTCAGGTACTCTCTAATATCATCATTTCTGTATATCCAAAGCAAAACATATAATGGCGAGCATTTCCATCATAAAAAGTATTCTAAACTTGTGATCTGTACCACGAAGTCAGTTACCAAAAACATTCGCTATACTCTGCGACGGATACAAATTAGACGCGGAATGGATGGCTGGCCACATAAAACATGCATATTTGAACTAGAAGAATGTGTTTATTAAATCTTATAATTTTTCATATTTTTATTTATAAGATTGGTCAATGTTATACAACGTTGAATGTTAACTTAAAATGTACGGAAACGGAGTAGGCACTATGTGTAAAAAAAATACTTAATCGAGTCGGGTGCTGTGAAAAGTGAATTTCCCTGGAGGAGCAAGATTAATTACAGCAGACCAGTCACATTCATTAACACTGTTGATCTGAGGTCACGAACGTCGCGGTTGTACACGTATGGTCTGAGGCGTGCACTTTCCAGGCATCGCTAACGGCTCCTACTAATACGCGCGCCGGCCGCGCACAACCTCGCGGCGGGAGCGGGACTGCGCGCGTTTGTTTCCTGCGAAGAAGCTGTGCGTGTGCAGATCAAAAGGAGAAAGCCGGCGTGCATGCGTAAGCACCGCCGGCCGGAGCTAGAAGACAGACAGCAGAAGCTACCTAGCTACGTGTCCGAGACGCGATCGATCGATGAGGCCACGGGAGCCGGCTGCCGCAATCAGCCTCCTCCTCTTCCTGGCCGTCTTTCTCGCCGTGCCTAGGCACGCCGCGAGGGCGGGCGCCGGTGAGGACGACGGCGGCGGCATGGTGCGGGTGGACGGCACGCGGTTCGTGGTGGGTGACGGCGACCGGACGGTGTACCTGAGCGGGTTCAACGCGTACTGGCTCATGGAGATGGCGGCCGACCCGGCGCAGAGGGGCAAGGTGGTGGCGGCGTTCCGGCAGGCGTCCGCGCACGGGCTCAACCTCGCCCGGACCTGGGCCTTCAGCGACGGCGGCGACCGGCCCCTGCAGTCCTCGCCGGGCGTTTACGACGAGGACATGTTCCAGCCTTCCAGGTGAGTAGCTAGCGGCATCGATGTTTCCAGCTTGCGTGCCGACATATGCAATGCTACCTCGAGTGCAAAATGACAATTTGTATTGTTGGGTTCGTGTGCTGCAGGGTCTGGACTTCGTCGTCGCCGAGGCGAGGCGGCACGGGATATACCTCCTCCTCTGCCTCACCAACAACTTCGATGACTTCGGCGGCAAGCGCCAGTACGTGGAGTGGGCGAGGGAGGACGTCGCCGGCGTTGGCGGCGGCCACAACCTCACCTCCGCCGACGACTTCTTCAACTCCACGCTCGTCAAGTCCTACTACAAGAACCACGTCAAGGTACGCAATTAGATCAGTGTCTATGCTCTCACAAGAATATTCCAGTACTACACGTTTTATTTATTTATTTTCATGTCTGAAACATGTCTCTCTTTCCCTACGTGGCAGACGGTGCTGACGAGGGTGAACACGGTGACCGGCATGGCGTACAAGGACGACACTGCCATCCTCGGGTGGGAGCTGATGAACGAGCCGCGGTGCAGCGCCGAGCCCACCGGCGCCCTGGTCCAATCCTGGGTAGAAGAGATGTCCCCCTACCTGAAAACAATCGACGCCAACCACCTGGTCACCGCGGGGCTCGAGGGCTTCTACGGCGACGGCGCGCACGAGAGCAAGGAGCTCAACCCGTGGAGCATCTACTACGGCACCAACTTCATAGCCACGCACCGGGCACCCGGGATCGACTTCGCCACCATCCACCTCTACCCGGACGTCTGGCTCTGGGGCACCACCGCCGACGAGCAGGCCGCCTTCTTCCAGAACTGGACGGCGTCGCACGTCCGCGACACCGAGATGCACCTCGGCATGCCGCTCCTCGTCACCGAGTACGGCAAATTCCTCTGGGAGGATCAGGAGGGCGGCGAGAACGCGACGGCCAGGAGGGACCGGTTTCTCGGCACCGTGCTTGACACGATCTACGCGTCGGCGTCCCGGGTGGGTCGCTCGTCGGTGGCGCGTTCTGGCAGCTGCTGCTTGATGGTGATGACATGGACGCGCTCAAGGACGGGTACCAGATCGTGCTCCCGGAGGATGAACTTGCCGCGAGTATCATCAGTGAGCACTCCGAGAAGATGGCCGAGCTCAGCGAGCAGGACGCGGCGGAGGCCCGTGGTCGCCGGAGTAGGAGTGCACCGAGGAAGATCCGCAGTTTTGGGAGCTCGCCCAGTAGTACTCGTCCTTACGTTACGTCCAGAGATTCTTGGTTCGTTTTGGCTCCTTGCTCGGCGCCGTGTAGCTAGGCTTTAGCCTTTAGGCCTGTAGTCTCAAAGGATAAATTAGTTCTTTAGAGTGAATTGGTGATGTGTAACTAGCGGTATAGTCAGGACTCATGATGAGAAGTAGAACTCAGGATGCATGTGTCATCAGAGTATGAAATTCAACCTCCATTTCGAAAAAAAAAATCAGAGTATGAAATTAGAATCAGTAATCAGATCATAATGACATATGTTGTACGGAGTACTAGACCATTTTAGTTTGTGCAATCCGAAATTAATATACTAGTTTTCATGGGCCATCCGAAATGGTCGTTTCATCGTCTGACGTAATTTCAGTCCACTTATGCCTGCTTTGGATGGCAACAATGCTGGTTGCTTATCAAGCCGCGACAGAACAGCAACAAAATTACACAAATAAAGTCAGCTCTAAGCCAAACTACAGGGTATTTCTGCCGGCGTTTCATTTTCATATCTAGTGTTTGACGAACTGGCCGCAAAACAAGCAATGACAAGAGTACAGAGATATCGGGCACAAAAACTGGAGCAGCCGACAAACCTCTATGTGCATCTGATCTTAGTAATGGTTAGGAGCATCTGCGTGCACTTGCCAGTCGCCTGCCGCTGATTTTATCTCTGAATGTATCAGCTGAATCTGCAGGCACCAACCATGTTTTTTTAGAAACAAACAATAATATTTTTTTGGTCGGTAGTTTTTGGTTTGGGTTAGAAGGCGTCTGTGAGTGGAAGCCCAAACGAATACGGCCTTCTCTGATAACCAGGCCAGCTAACTGACAGTCCACAGACAAGCCGTTTGATTTTGATGAAATTGGATTTGTATTTTCTTCTGGGCCGGAGGGAGAAAGTAAGACTAGGTATAGTGGGAGTATTATAAGGAGTATCATACATATCATGTTTACAAAAAAATTACATGTCACTGCAATCTATCTATTATATACTAAAAGCAAAATGAGAGAGTTTAATAGAGCCATCACGTTAATACACATCATCTGAATTATCTCGACTGTTAGATCTATAAAAGTTAGCTAGGCTTTTAAATCACAACCGTGAGCTTTATGTAACAAATATGTGTCACGTGTTCTACACCGGAGTTGAGGTCCAACACGATATCTCTACTATATAATATCAGTAAGGGTGCCGGTCGTACGTCGTCTCGTACGTCGCGGCGATTTTGCGTTTTAGCCTCTCGGAAATAAGGTAATCAACCCGCAGTCCTATTTTTAGTCGTATACCGGTTCGATATTCACTTTGCAAAAAACACGATCCTCTGCATCACGCGTCGGCGTCACCCCGTCCTCGATCCCCTGCATCCCGCGGATCCGGCGACGGCTCAGCCGATGTAGAGGAAGGAGCAGGGGAGGTCAGGACGACCGCCGTCGGTCGATGTCCTCCTCCTCCGGCGTGGAACGCCGCTGCAGGGGAGGTCGTCAGCACAGGGATGCGGCTCCCCATAGCCGTCGTCGCCATGGCAACGGCAGTGGTTTTCGCCACCGCTCTAGACTGGGTAGCCGTCGTCGCCCCTTAGTCTTGAACCGCCGTCACCACGGCGGCCGTGGCCACAGCCGCCCTCGCCACGCTCCGGTGCTCGCCATCGGACAGGATGCCCAGCAAGTCGCCGCCGACGTCACTGGACCATCTGCGCCACCACCACTGGGGATCTTCCTCGACAACGGCATGGACGCCGGTGTGGCCTTCTGCCCGGAGCACGGGTATGGACCATGCCCTGCCCGCAACGGCATGGCCTTCTGCCCGGCAGACATCTCCGGCGCCGAATTTAACTCTCCATCACCGACGGCCTCCGACGAACTCCCGGACTACGAGTACCCGCCGGGGTATTGGTCCCGGGCCGGAACTTCCGGCCCCGCCGCCGGCCGTGGAGACCGGCGCTGCCTCCGCTGCAGCACCCTTCGCCTTCGACCTCAACATCAAGGCGGAGCGGGTGAGCGGAGATGAAACAGATGCAGCCAAGGCACAGCAGCCGGCTGCGCCACCGGCGCCGCCGCCGGAAGCTCGCCGCCTCCTGCGCCGATTCGCGGCGGCAATGGCCTCCCGCCAGCCTGTTTTCCGCACGGGATCCCGCCTCCCTTGGCTTCCCTAATGTTGTCGAGACTGGCACGCGCCTCCCCGGCGGCTCCTCCGACGAGGAAGAGCGCGGCGGGAGCTCCTCTCATCGCCGTCACCGGTGATGAGATCGACCAGCGCAACGGTCTCCGCCTGTGTCGGTGGTGTCGATTGGGGATCGATGTGTGGCTGGGAATTTCCTCCTGGTCGCTCTCTTTATCTGTTCGCACTGGACAGGCTGGTACTAGATGGGCTACTAATTAGGCCCAATTTCATACGTTGTAGCCACCAGCATAGTGCTAGCTCCTATACATGAGCACTTTGCCAGATTGGTCACATCACCGTGTACTATAGTCTCCCTCCTCAAGTGCCGACAAGCTCTTCTTTGCCACGACACATCTTCATCAGCTCCACCTCCCTTCTGCTATGGCGCTGTACTCCAGCTCTGCTCGGAGGTGAGATCGTTGGAGGGTGGGAAGAGAGCACATTTCCTGGCTCTTACATCTAGACTTGGAATACACACGATAGTGTGCTCGGACAGAAATTGGTGTTGAAGCAATGAAGTACTATCTAAAATGCGGGGAGTGCAAAAAGGCATGGCAACGTTTTATTTTACTTTGTGAGGATTGTTGTACAATGAGACATATAAGACAACTGAAATCTGGGAGAAAGTCAACATACTTCTAAGAGATTGTCAAAGTTTAGTTCAAACATAAGATGTTTGGTTATTTTAAACCCGTTGCAACGCACGGACAATTTGCTAGTATATATAGTACGGAGTATCAATTCAAGTACACACGTAACAGGCTTTAAAAAAAAACACGTAACATTATTTTTTTTGGCTGGGAGACCGTTCTGGGTAAATTAGATCTGGTCTCCCTGATTAAACGTGCAAAGCCGTTTTACTTTTCTGATTAAACGTACAAAGCAGTTTTTGCAAGGAATTTATCCGCATAGTAGGCAAGCCAGATCAGGAAATAACACGTAGACTAGCTACCCTTGAAAGAAGAGAACTTGCCCGTGGCAAGATGGTTAGGAGGGTGGTTGTACCTCCAGCCCACCAGAGTTCAAACCCCAGGTTTGACGCTGGTGTTTCTCATTTAGGCGGAATATTTTTCAGTGCGAGCCGACGTTCTCGTCGACAGCGAGGCGCCCGTGGTGACTTCGTCAATCTCAAGACGCAACCGCCGGCTCACTCTTTCGGAGGTGCTCATAGGAGTAGGATGTGCGTGTGTGCGTTCATATGGGTGAGTGTATGCGCGTGTATATAAGCGCTTGCGTTGTACTGTGTTTCGAAAAAAAAACCTACCCGAGAAAGAGAAACGCACACAACAACTACGTAGGAATAGCTGAGTCCATTAATGAAAAAAAATGGGTACACATGCTTTTTGCTAGCTAAAATGCTGAAGATACATGTTGAAAGATCTGCAATAAATTAAAATTAGAATAATATAAAGTATATATGATCAATATGTATTTGAGTGTACAAGCTAGCTAAAATGCTGAAAATAAGTATATGTTGTAAGTTCGCAATAATTTGAAATTAGAATATAATAAAGTATATATGGTCAATATGTATTTGAGTGTACAGACGCCACAGTAAACACTATTAAAGATGTTTACACTCGGATGCACATCACAACTCTTTCCAAATGCTGCACATAATTTCCGTGTCAAGTTTTTTGACTTTTGTATGATGTCATAGAAATATCTTCAACCCTGTTGTTTGGCATGAAAAATAATAACTTAACGCGTATGCGTATTATTATCTCTCTACGCACCAGGGGAAAATAATTATGCGGGCGTGCCAGTGTGCAAGTACACAAATAAAAATATAGGGAAACTTGTATTTTATTAATCTCTCAATGGAGAAACAAAAGTACATGATCCCTTTACAATATGCGCTCCATGGCCTACTAGCGCGGCCGATATGACTTGGACGATTGTGAAGTTCTGGTTCACGGGGCCTTGGAAGGCTCCCGCTTAATTACGTCCGCGAGATCAAGTCGCAGACCACCTCCGATTAAGCTGCTGCAATGGTCGTCGTCTTCAAGTCTCGTCTTCTCCATACGCTTGGTGTGGATGATGATGATGCAATGGTGAAGTGGAAGATGGAGCGGTACGTCCGTCGCTGGCTTAGTCGCATTCCTCCAACTTGTCGATGTCCGATGATGAAGATGTCTGGCTTCGTCAGCTCAGACAGGTAGGCGGCCTTCGCCTCGTCGGTGCCCGGCCTTGTGATGTCCGCCTCGTCGGTCAGACTTGATGGCTTGCCTTCGCCTCGTCGGTGCCCGGCAAGAAGTGGTTTGCTTCATCGGAAAAAGGACATGTCGGTGGAGTGGCTTCGCCTCGCCTGGATAATGCCAAAATGTCTTGGTAATGTTGAAGAAGGTCAGAAAGACATTGACCGTCTCACTACGGGAAAGGCCCAAAACGCCGACGGCGGCCGCCGCCGTCGGCGTACGCTCGTATGCCGTCGGCGTAGGCCTACGCCGACGGCGGCCGTCGGCGTATCCCCGTCGGCGTAGAGGCCCGACGGCGTAGCAAATTTGTCGTCGGCGTATCTGTTGCCGTCGGTGCCGTCGGCGTATGAATGCAGAAATGTTAATTTTTTTTGAATTTTTTTTTAAAAATTTGAATTTTTTTTAATTTTTTTAACTTTTTTTCTATTTCGAATTTCTAACTCAGCTACATACTAAATCTCTAATTACACATTTAATCATAGGTCAAAGTACTTACGCTGGTCAAAGTTCCCGTTCGGTCACCCATCATCAAATTGCTCCACCCCAAGCACGCTTAACCTTTGAGTTCCTTCATTGTTAGCTTCCAAATGAGAAATGAGAACTTACTGATACTTATATCATATCAATCATGTTAACCCCTGATTTAGAATGTTACACTTTTTCATTGTTTCAATTTCGAAAATTCATTTGAATAAGTTACAATGATTGTAAAATAGGATATATTTTTAATAAATGAAAAATAAAATTATTTTTACTTTTATTTCCTTTTTACATTTAATAAGCAATAATTCATATCTTTAATTCTGTTAATCGGAATTTGAAAAACAAAATGTCTATGTCAATAAGAAAAATGAGAGGAATTAAAATATGACATCCATATCATCCTTTGCATTAAAATATGATAGGCCATAGTTTGTGATTATGTTCCATATTTGGAACATAGGGGTGTCTTGGTATGGCAAACATTGTTGCGAAAAACAAATTCCAAATTATTTTTATAAATATCCTTTTCCATTTTTTAAGTGCCGAAAATGACTTTTGTTATGGAGTAATTACCAAAAATATGTTGCAAAAGGCACCCATCTTATTGTCACAAAGGGTACTACATATTTTATGGATAATAGTAGTGACTTTATCACAGAAACATTGATAGTTTTGAAAAATGTGACCCCTTTTAATGAATAGACACGACGGTCATTTCGACTGTTTTTTCACAAAAATAAAAGAAATTGAGAAAATACTCAAAAGATGAATTCCTTTGACATGGAGTCCTTTTATGTGTACTAGTTGCTAGAAAAAAATGACAAACATGAGTTTTGACAAATATTTCAAAAAAATGCTTTACAAAAAGGTCTATCATCTATAGACATGTATAACTTTCATGTCAAATGACCAAGTTATGGCCATCCCCATGCCATAGTTTGTGATAATGTGTCCATACTTGACACATAGGGGTGTCTTGGTGTGGAAAACATTGTTGCCAAAAACAATTTCCAAAATATTTTAATAAATATCATTTCCCATTTTTTAAGTGTAAAAAATGACTTTTTAATTAAGCAAGTAACAAACATATGTTACAAAATATCATGTGCACGGTGAAAAAGATTTTAAGGATGTCATATTTGGATTCCTCTCATTTTTCTAATCGATTTAGACATTTAATTTGTTAAATTCCGATTTACGGATTTAAAGATATAAATTATTTCATATTAAATGGAAAATAGAAAAAAAGTATACGCCGACGGCATTGCCGTCGGCGTATCAAATGTAAAAAGTTGAAAAAGTATACGCCGACGGCCAAAAGCTACGCCGACGGCCGAAATCTATAGGCCGACGGCAATGCCGTCGGCGTAGCTAAAAAAAGAAAAAATCATCAAGGTTGGCCTGGTCGGGGTCTACGCCGACGGCCCCGACATTTGGCCGTCGGCGTATGTCCTGGCCGTCGGCGTTTTGTGGGTTTCCCGTAGTGTCTATATATGAGAGGATAATATTATGCTGGAAAGCCTTCAGCGAGCTCATGAGAGAGGGTGCCGGATTAGCCATCGGCTGTGTAAATGATCGAGGGTGTTGCCCCAGCGTCGTTGTTGTTGAAGATAAGACGTCGGGGAGCCATCGACATCATGTACACACGGGCGTTGGTGGCCCATGTTATATGTTGATGTAGACGATTGGTCGCTGGGATCCATCAGCGAAGTCTCGAGCGTGCTGTTGTAGCTCTCCAGACGACTAATGTATAGGTCGGAGAAGACACGGACACACGGGTGTTGCTGCCCCAGTGTCCATACGTGATCTAGGTTGATGTAGAAGATCGTTTGCCGGGAAGCCGTCGGTGACGTCATGAGGTATGGGTTTTTGCCCCCAGCACCCATGATATAGGTTGGAGTAGAGGATCGGCGCCGGAATGTCTTCGGCGACGTCATGGTACTTGGGTTGCTGCCCCAGCGACCATGTTGTATGTTGGAGTAGAGGTTTCAGCGCCGGGATGTCGTCGGCGACGTCATGGTGCTTGGGTTGCTGCCCCAGCGACCATGATGTATGTTGGAGTAGAGGTTCTAGCGCCGGGATGTCGTCGGCGACATCATGGTGCATGGGTTGCTGCCCCCAGCTTCCATGATGTATGTTGGAGTAGAGGGTCGAGCGCCGGGATGTCGTCGGTGACGTCATAGTGCACGAGTTGCTGCCCCCAGCTTCCATGATGTATGTTGGAGTAGAGGGTCGAGCGCCGGGATGTCATCGGCGATGTCATGGTGCACGGGTTGCTGCCCCAGCGCCCAAGATGTATGTTGAAGTAGAGGACCGAGCGCCGGGATGTCGTCGGCGACGTCATGGCAAACGGACGTCTTAGTACGATTAGCAATCTTCTTAGCGTAGGTTCCACATGTGCGCGATAATAAAGAAGATGGCTGCACTAATTGCGAGAAAACAAATGCATATGCATGTTGTGAATCATTTAAAAAAATGAAAAGGATTTGAAAACATTGCATGTATATATCAGCCCTACTATAGATCACGATGTATATATCTGTAATCAGAAAAGGCTACCAAAGGACTTGTCACTGGGAACCGTCGGAGGACTATGACGGTTGCAACTCAATATTGAATTTCCTTTGGCGTACGTGTGCGGAGACGCCATGCTTCATGTATGCTTCTGAGAGGCAACAAAAAATCATACTCTAGCCCATCAGGCAATGAGTAACACCACAGCTCCACCATGCTACCTTCCGTGCCTCAAGAACACCAAAGAATGGGTGAGGTAAAATCAGGGTAGGTGTTTTTGGGACAATGGCTTGAAAAAATTTGACATGCCGTTATTGAGGGGTGGTGAATGACTACCGACCGCCTTCTTTCCAGTGATTCTTTTATTGCTTCAAACTGCTGGACCTGATTCTTCATTTCATGGATATTTTCCTATTCTGAGGACTGCTTTCACAGACAATTGGGCTGTCCCTTGACTTCACGAGAATTTTTTTTATATGATTGCTTGCACTTGCTTGGAAATTACTTTATTCTTGCTCTTCTTTTGACGATTGATCAAACTTGCTTGGAGATACTTGATAATTCCTCGGGGAGCCACCTTGAGAACTTGGAAGGCAGCCATTCACCTTGGTCAGCTAAAACCCTCAGGCATATTATGTGGAGCTTTTGGTGGCACGCCCCAGGGTTGCCAAGTGACTACGCACCACGTCCAACTTTTGTTGGGCGGGGCAGCCCTCTCTTGATCTTTTTCCTAGAGTCTTCCCCGGGGGCGTGGTACCTCGGTGAACCTGAGACACATCCGGAAGCAAAGGGGTGTGGGGCCTCATTACACAGAAGCAACCCAAGTAATCTTATCTGCAGCCTCCAGAAGCATACAATTGGCACGTGTCGTGCATTACGGGTGTGGGATCAGATTCCTCTACAACATGATACATTGTGCAACTCTGACAAGTCCCAAGGTAGCCAAATCTTCAAACATCAAAATGGGCATTTTCAAGAAAAGAGAAAAAAAAACATCATTTATTTTTAGGCAATGGCATGAAATTATACAAAGAAGTGAAATAATGTGATGCAGGTGTTGTGTAATTTTCAAAATAAATGCCTTATATGAAGGCTATATCTGCCATAGCTCTTCGACTAGAACCTGCGCTTGATGAAGATACCCCCTTGAGTTTTCGCCATCACATAAAGGCACCCATAGGTCGAAGGAGACGGGGCCATAAGGAGTGTATGTCGAGGATGACTTCGTTATATTTGAAGGGTCGTCGTATTTGATGGCCTCACCAGTTGGAGTTTACCATCGAGATTGACAAAGCCCGCCTTCGACTTTTGGTGAGCACTTCCTTGATTTAAAGAGTGCCCCAGCACATCGGAGATGGAATAGATTTTGCCAATTTCTGCAGTAATGCGTGGATAGTGTCCTCAGCCAACAATGATGCCTCTTGAATAGCAGCATCTTGAGCCCTTGAGATGAATTGCGGCACCTCTTTGACATGGCCGCTCCATAGAATACAAGACACATGATTGGGGCATATTGAAATTGCACCCATGTATCTCCAATAGACAAGTGATCACAGCTAGATCACTAAGGTCACCGGTAATTAATTAAAATCACCATAGAAGATACACTAGTAGAAAAAGCACCTATGGTCCCGGTTGGGCTTGGACATCAGTCCCGGTTGCCCAACCGGGACTGGCCAATCGGGACCAATGCTGGTCCCGGTTGGTCCAAGAACCGGGACCAATGCTGGTCCACGTGGCCAGTTCTGGCTGGGCGTGGGGGAGACTCATTGGTCCCGGTTCTTAATACGAACCGGGACCAATGTGTGCCTTTTTTTTGGTATTTAGGGTTTAGGGTGCCCCCTCTCCCTCTCGCCGGTTCCCTCTCGCCGGTGCCCCCTCTCCCTCTCGCCGGTGCCCCCTCTCCCTCTCGTCGGTGCCTCCATCGTCTCCCCCTTCTTCGCATCGCCGACGTGCTCTCCATCGTTTCCGTACGCATATTATACGCTCTACTATATACACAGTACACGTTGATGCATATATAATTAATATTCGATCTCTTGCGAGAATACAAGTATTTAATTACATGGAGATAGATCACATATGTAGTTCATCGTCCGAAGCATAATGTTCTCCCTTTTCATCGATGACCTCCCTAAGCAGAAATCCCGCCAATTCCTCTTGAATTGCTTGTACGCGCCGTTCTGGGTCGATCTTCTCCCGCATTTTGCTGAAAGCAGTTGTTCTCCGCTCAGTGGTCAACTCGCGAATGAACTCGCAAACGTAGAATCCACATAAATTACTCCCCGGTGGCTGCTGCGGACTTTTCACCGTTTTATAAGTTAGCTCATCTTTGAATGGACCTTCTACCTTCTGTTTGAAAATTGTCCAACACCTGCTTTGGCAAAGAAAATGAACAAAGGAGTTATTAATTACTTGACATCAGGGAACGAACGAAAGAGGGCGATATAATGCGATAATGATTGAAATTACTTGTTGAGCATTTCTTTCATGTCGGACCACAACGCTTGGTCCCAACTTAATGAGTCGTGGACTTCAACTATGGACTTGTCAGGTTGAATGCTTAGCAGAATCCAGTGGAACCTGCGGACGTTTACATAAAGCAGACATGCATAGCTCATCAATTACACTTAACATCGAGAAAGCCAAATAAAAATATGTACAAGACAGAAACACTCACCTGAAGTTGTAAGGAAATAGTATTTCCGTACAGAAATGTTGCATGGTTAAAAAGGTGGTCAGGTCATGCTCCACGTCTTTGGGGTGATTGACTAACGTATGTGAATTCACGATATATGGGTCAACGAACCCAACCTCAAAAACTCTAGATCTTTTGCATTCCAGCATCTTCATTCTGCATAATAGCGTACAAAAGGATATATATATAGTCAGGATAATATAATACAGGCAATGAACGAGCTGAGCTAGAGACTTAATTACGAAAATAAATCACTTACAGACAATAGCAAGAGAGGATAGATTTGTCGAGGGCGCGCTTTTGGAATAACTGGAACAGTTCAGTCAGTTGAACCTGTATAATGTAACGTTTGAAGAAATGCTCCACTCTAACGTCCAGCGGAAACCACTCTTTCGCGTCCTTCTTTGATGTGTGCACCAGGTACCAGGTATGCAGATTTCGCATATGTGTTGATAGACCCGTCAGCTCCTCATTACTGACCATAGGCTCCCCTTGGACATATTTCCGTGCCATCTCTAACATTGGCGCATATTCATAGCCTAAAAGTTGACCAAGGCTCATACCCAAGGCGGTAGCCTGTTCCTTGGCCTGCGATACAGTGACACCAAGTTCTTTAGCAGCAGCTATGGCTCTGGGGTCCAATAATTCCAGGTCCTTATCCATAGCGGCTCTGAAGTCCTTGTCGACATCGGAACACACTATGAGCGGGGGGACCGATTGATTTTTCTGCTGTCCGAGCTGGGCAATTTGTTTCCCGCTTTTTGCACTTCTTCCCTTGTTCTGCTCAGACTGGGCACGTGCTAGCTTAGTAAGTTCACGACCATAGTCAGATGGCAGATTCATCGATATCTGGGATGGCTGCTCAAGGAAGGACATAGCCCACTTTTTGGTTTTTGCATCATATACCTTCTTTTGCTCGGGCTTTTTTGGTGCAAAAAAAGCCTTATTGTAGGCAGCCACTACCTCGGCGTTTTCCGCTTCAGTCCTGTCATAAGGTCTCTTGGGAGGAACCGTCGGGATGTCGACTATCTTTTGAGTGCGACCTCTCTTCTGAGTGGGGAGCGGGGGAGCGGCGTTGGTCCGTTTCTTCTGCTGAGACGGCTGCGCTGGAGACTGGTCACGCGGCGGCGGAGACGGCTGCGCTGGAGACTTGTGAGGCGGTGAAGAGGACGGCTGCGCTGGAGAATGCTGAGGCGGTGAAGAGGACTGTTGCGCTGGAGACTGGTGAGGAGTCGATGGCCTTGGCTGCCAGTTCGGAAGCACGATGAATTCCTTTGGCCATAGAATTGGCGCTTTCTTGGCTTCTCCAAGTTCAAGCACCTCCCCATCTTCACCTGCAGGGTGGTGCAGCTTCAGCTCCTCAAAATCTTTCATCACTGCATCCACCCCGACAACAGCGTAGCCATTTGGAACCGGAGCAAAATGGTAAGTTGGATTAGGTCCAATTGGTAGGGCATAGCCGACCGCCACCTTCACGGATATGTTATAAACTTTCACATGCAGCTCACAAGGTGTGCTCTCCGTGATATCATCCACTGGGTAGCGACGAAGAGGAGCCACTGCATCATCATTACCATCCTGGAGCTCCGTGGAAGCCACGCTGCTTTTCCGATTCGATGGGCCACCGGTACCATCGCATGCAGCTTCTACCATGTGCCGTTGAGATTGGCCGCTAGTACCTTGCTGGCTAAGCACGGCAATTTGTTCCTTCTGCAGCTTTAATTCTTCTTCTATATTACGCAGCCGGTCTGCAGCAGCGCGTGCTTCCATTGCCTCCCTTTCCTTTCTCCTCTGATGGCTTCTATCAGGAAATTTCTTCCTGTGCTCGGGAATCGCAATTGTCTTGGGCTTGGAGCCAGGTACGCCTCGTAACCGTCCGTCGTGTTCCTTATTCCCAAGGGCGCGTGTGAGCTCGTCATCCTCTCTATCGGGAATGAACCGTCCCTCTGCAACATCCTTTACTGCATTTCTAATTTCTTGGATGGGTAGTAGGGGATTATCTTTGTGTCTTCTGTTATATATGCACTTCCCTTCTGCGTCCAACGTGCCCCCATGCCCGTAAAACCAATTTCTTGCCCGTTCGATCCACTTGAGTGGCTCTGGAGTGATCCCATTAGCCAGCAGGTCCGCCTCAAGTTTCTCCCACTTAGGCATGCTAAAAGCGTAGCCACCAGGCCCCATAGTATGGTGGTACATCTTTAGAGCAGCATTTGCCGCATTTTTTGCAGACTTTTCCAGAGCTTCCTCTGATTTCTTGTACGCCACAAATTCTTCCCAGTAGTCCTTTATCTTCTCATACCCTTTATCGAAGTCTGGAGTCTTATTTTTCTTGACAAACAGGTTGTTCAATCTTTTCTTCCAGTTCTTGAATAGCTCGGCCATCTTCTTAAGTGCCCAGTCCTTGACTTTTTGCTCCATGATTTTCCGGGCAATCTTTTCTGCCTCATCTGGATCCTCCTCATCTGAATCCACCTCTGGCGCCGGCAGGGTGAAATTAACCATGAGCTTTCTCCAAAGTCTTTCTTTGCCCTTAACGCTGACATATAGCTGTCCTTTCTCCTTTGGCCGATGCCATTCTCGAACGGTGATCGGGATGAAGTCCCTAACAAGAACTCCGCATTGCTTTACCATTTTATTTTTAACACCAGGGGGAGCAGTCGGTGTGCCGTCTTCAGCGACTCTTTCGATCCTGTACCTTTCTTGGTCGCCCAACTTTTTGGCTGGGCCTCGTTTTGTCCTTACAGAAGATTTGCTCGATCCGGAGGGCTAAAAGAAGAAAGAGCGTTAATATATGTATATAGACAGCAGAGGCTTAATTAATACAATCTTCGGCTTCATTAATATATGTATATGCACCTCGCCGGAGTTTGCAACATTTAATGTTCCACCGGAGCCTTCGGCTTCTCCCTCGTCGGCTTCTCCCTCGCTGACTTCTCCCTCACCCCGGCCGTCGGGTTCTACCTCACCGGAGCCGTCTCTTCGGTTGAGAGACTCATCTCCCTCACCGGAGTTGTTCAAAAACTCCGTGGTGACATCGACAATATCTTCCGGCCCGCGGATTATATCCTGGAGGATATTTTCCTGATCTTCGTCTCGTTCCATAGTTTCTGCAAATTAAGAACAATGCACAAAACTTTAGTTGGGTAACTTGTTCCATATGTCAAGATACATCTACAATATCATCTCATTTGCAAGAACAAATTAGAAACTTCATATGCTGCCTTATAATCTCATTTGCAAGAGCACCTCGGGCGGGGAGCGGCAGAGCACCTCGGGCGGGGATTCTTGGGCGCGACGGCGAACTCGGAGACCCTAAACCCTAAAACATCAAGAAATTAAAGCCATTAAGCTCAAGAACATAAGACTCAAGCTAAAATATACATCAATATAGCTAAAATCATTTGCAAAGCTAAAATTAAAATTAACATCAATATGTAGCAAAACTAAAATTAACATCAATATATAGCAAAACTAAAACTAACACTAACAAAACTAATTCTAGCAAATGGCTAACAGAAAATGGCTAACAAAAAATATATTCATAAATCCGTAAACTCGTAAACTCATATATTCATACATTCATATCATATATTCATACATTCATATATTCATACAATTAAAAAATAGCAATTTCTTCTAAACCCTCACCGAGAGGGGGCGGCGCGAGCGGGGGCGTGGAGGCCGGTCGGCCGGCTTCGGGCTCTTCACGTACTGCCGCACTGCAATGTCACTGCAAATTTTTAATTCATAGCAAAGAACTTTAAATTTCATTGCAACTAAAAATAACATTGCTTTGATAAATTTTCAAACTTTGCTAAATTTTCTTATACACTAATAAAATTAATTTCTTATACACTAAATTTTTCAAACTTTGCTACTAAAATTTTCTAACTTAGCAATATTTCAAACTAAGGAATATTTCTAACTTAGCAATATTTCAAACTAAGGAATATTGCAAATTAAAACAATGCACAAAACTTGTCACACAAGTTTTAATGCACAACTCAAGTTATGTTTGTCACAAAATTATGCTAATATAGGGACAACTAACATTGATTGTTTATGATCCAACAAAATTGGTCTAGGTCCATTTGGATACTTATTTATTCCACTATAATTATGATACTATAAAAAAGGATACATCACTATTTGATTTTCTATTTTGCCTCTGTTGTTCTAATAATTCTACAAAAATAGGGATAGCTAACATTTTAAATTACTAAGCTAACAAAATTGGATCTACTCCATTTGGGTTAACAGAGTATCAGAAACAACCAAGTTTGTAAAATTAACCTCCTGTACTATTTGAATTACCATTCAAAAGTTATTAATCTAATTGATATGTGCCTTGTGACAACATCTAAACATTTTGATTAGCTCTATAGAGAATTTGGTTTCATCATTTTTGGACTTATAGATCTCAAGATATTTAATTTCTAACAAGTGCACAGATCTGGAATATTTCTGCTAATTCCTAAATCGAGGAAGGAAAAAAAAAGTAAATGGGCCGTGGCGCCTCAGCCCACTGGGCTTGGCCCATTCTTTTTTTTTCCCGCGCAAGGATTTGGCGGCGCCGCCGTGCTGGAGACAGGGGAGGTGGCGCGATGCTCACCTAGGCGGGGCGCGGCGTGGGGCGGCGCGTGGAGGTGGCGCGTGGAGGAGGAGGCTCGGGAGGCTCGGGCGGCGGCGCGGCGTGGCGGCTCGGGCCGGCCGCGCGTGGAGGTGCGTGCGGGCTCGGCCTCTTCCTCTCTGCAGCACGGGCGGCGCGGGCGTCGAGGGCACCGGCGTCGAGGGAGGTTGGGCAGCCTGACGGCGTGCGGGCGCGGCGGCACGGGCTCCTCCTTCTTCTTCCAGTCCTTAGCGTTTCTGCGAATGAATCGGGGAAGGAGAAGGCAAGCAGTTAAGTAGCAGGGGCTCTTTGGTCCCGGTTGCTGGCAAGAACCGGGACCAATGCCTCTTTGGTCCCGGTTCTTTCCAGCAACCGGGACCAAAGAGTGGGTAATTAATGCCAGATCGCGGCGCGCGTCTATGGACTCATTGGTCCCGGTTCTTGCTAGAAACCGGGACCAAAGAGTCCTTTTTCAAAATTATTTCGAACTTTTCAGTTCTGAAATTTTGTTCCCGCCTTTTTTTTTCTTATTTAGGTGTTTGGATATGAATTTCAAATGGTTTTGAATCTGAAAAGACTTTCAACATGAAAAGTTTTTAAATTTGAATAAATAATCCAAAACCATTTTCTGTTTTCTAAAATAATTATTCTAACTATACAAACTATTAACCATTTTGCCATTTTCAATTAAAAATGCATTAACTTTATTGCATATTTTGAATTGACAAAACTTTCAACATGAAAAGTGTTTGAATTTGTATAAATAATCCAAAATCCAAAATCCAAACTCGACTAATAATATGTATAAATCGATCAAAAATGATTAAGTAAGATTTATGATTAAGTAATAATAATTATTAATTCAGTTAATTCTATTTTTGGTGTTGTAAAATCCCATGGCAAGCAGAAGTAAATGCAGAACAATTTCAGTGAACCTATATTTATAATATGTAATAATAATTATTAATGCAGAACAGTTTCTTTTGAGGGCTTGTGAGCTGTTGGATCACTCTGTGAGCCACCAACCGGGACTAAAGGGAATCCCACCAATAAGGAAGAAGCACACGGATCGTGTGTTTCTTTCGAGCGCTTGTGAGCCGTTGGTTTATGTTGTCAATGTAATTTGCATGGTTTGTTTAATATCAATGCGAAAAGTAGTCACCCATCAATCTTGGATACATTTTACACGATCGTCGTCTTAGCTAGACCAGAAGTAGTTCATGACAACAATCTTGGGTACATAGACAAACCATAGGTTAGTCATACTCCTGCCTAGGCCTATAATACTCGTCCTCGTAGTCGTCGTAGTCGCCGCCGTCGTCGTCGTTGTCGTCGGGCGGCGCTGTCGTCGGGCGCCTGGACTGGAAGTGAGGGTAGCGCAGGCGGGGGTTATCGCCGGCCGTGATGTAGTTCATGACGCTCTGGAGAGTTCGGCCGCTCCACCACAGCCGACGGCCGGCCTCGTTGAAGTTCGAAGGAGGCGGGCCATCCTCCTCGTACCTGGCGAGCGCCCTCTCACGCCGATTGATGAAGAAGGCGTCCCAAGTCGGGCGGTAGTCGGGATGCCAGCGGGGATCCATCCGCTGCTCCGGAGTGAGCTCGAGGTAGTAGTGGTTCGTGATGGCCGCCCGACGTGCCAAACCTTGAGGGATAGGAGGGACCGGCACGCCTCCGGTGCTCAGCCTCCAGCCGGCGGGGACGTCGTAGCCGGGCGGGCAGGGGTAGTTCGAGGCGGAAAGCGCCTCCGCCTCCGAGTAGGTTAGAGTGGGTACGGTGGAAGCCATGGGAGAGTGATGAGGTTGCAGATATGAGTTTAGATGTGCTATGCCAATGGAGGCCATGACTACATATATATAGTGAGACCTTTAGTCCCCGTTCGAGCCACCAACCGGGACTAAAGGGGCTTATTTGTTCCCGCGCAATTTTACCAACCGGGACTAAAGGGATTCCCACCAATAAGGAAGAAGCACACGGATCGTGTGTTTCTTTCGAGCGCTTGTGAGCCGTTGGATCAGGGGTGTGTTTCTTTTGAGCGCTTGTGAGCTGTTGGATTTTTAGAACTAGTCCCGGTTGGTAACACCAACCGGGACTAAAGAATCACACGGATCGTGTGTTTCTTTCGAGCGCTTGTGAGCCGTTGGATCAGGGGTGTGTTTCTTTTGAGGGCTTGTGAGCTGTTGGATCAGCACTCCCACCACCACCACCACTCCCACCTCATCCACAGGTACACTTTCTAATCGCCTATAAATAGCGGCGTCCCTGCAGCGAACGGCACACAACGAGCGTCTACCTTCGCCACCGAATCCAATGGCTGGATTTAGCCTACCTGCTGGCATGTTCCCTGGCATTATTGTGTTCGTCCTTGTTCACCGGCCAGCCATTGGAGCCACCTCCTGTAGGACGGTGAACAATGACAACACAACGACGCTGTTGGAAACACAAGCCCTCAGGTAGGTTGAATCCAGCCACTGGATTAGGGTGACGCAATGATGAATTGCCGAGGAGGTGGGAGTGGTGGTGGTGGTGGAAGTGGTAGCCATGCCCCTCGGTCCGATCCAAGCAGCGGCAAGGCGCTCTGATGATCTGCGACATTCCCAACACTTTTTGGGACGGTCGTAGATCATCAGAGACGTCTTGCCGCTGTGGATCGAAGGTCGATTTGCTGCTCACGACCACGCGATGATTTGCAGTATACAAAGCATTCGGATTCCCGTCATACAGCCCTACGGTGCTAATACATTACATTGATTTACATAAAAGCCATGAACCCTTCTTCGCGTATGTCCCTGGCCTATGATCGCTTCAGCCGTAACCATGGAGCATCTTCATTATTTAACGGGATGCTTGGGTCAGTTCTCACTGTGAAGGGCGGAATTTCATCAAACTTATCATAATCTGCTGACATGTCTGTCTTGTCCTCGACTCCCACGATGTTTCTTTTCCCTGAAAGAACTACGTGACGCTTTGGCTCATCGTCTGATGTATTCGTTTGCTTGTTTTTTCTTTTTTTCGGTCTGGAGGACATGTCCTTCACATAGAAAACCTGAGCCACATCATTGGCTAGGACGAATGGTTCGTTCTTGTAACAACCAAGATTCTTGAGATCCACTGTTGTCATCCCGTACAGCTGGTCTACCTTTATCCCTTCTCCATTCATGTTGACCCAACTGCACCGAAACAAAGGGACCTTAAAAGTAGGTCCATAGTCAAGTTCCCATATCTCCTCTATGCGACCATAGTATGTGTCCTTTTGCCCATCGTCGTTTGTTGCATCAAAGCGGACACCACTGTTCTGGTTGGTGCTCTTTTTATCTTGGGCGATCGTGTAAAATGTATTCCCATTTATCTCGTACCCTTGGAAATTCAATACAGTCGAAGATGGTGACGCGGCCAACAAGTAGAGCTGATCTCCGACAGTGGTGTCATTCATGAGCTGTAATCGCAACCAACTGCCGAAGGTCTCCATGTGTTTTTCTTTAATCCAGGAGTCATCCTTCCCCGGGTTCTTGGAGCGTACATAATTCTTGTGTTCCTCGATATACGGAGCCACGAAGGTGGAACTTTGTAGAACTGTGTAGTGTGCTTGAGTTAAAGAATGCCCGTCCCTACATATCAGTGCTTTCTTTCCTAGCGTGCCTTTTCCACTCAGTCTCCCCTCATGCCGCGATTCAGGAACACCAATCGGCTTAAGGTCAGGAATAAAGTCAACACAGAACTCAATGACCTCTTCTGTTCCATAGCCCCTTGAGATGCTTCCTTCTGGCCTAGCACGGTTATGAACATATTTCTTCAAGACTCCCATGAACCTCTCGAAGGGGAACATATTGTGTAGAAATACAGGACCGAGAATGGCAATCTCGTCGACTAGGTGAACCAGGAGATGCGTCATAATATTGAAGAATGATGGGGGGAACACCAACTCGAAGCTGACAAGACATTGGACCACAGCCTTCTGTAAACTTGGTAGAGTTACTGGATCGATGACCTTCTGAGATATTGCATTGAGGAATGCACATAGCTTCACAATGGGTACTCGAACATTTTCCGGTAGAAGCCCCCTCAATGCAACCGGAAGCAACTGCGTCATAATCACGTGGCAATCATGAGACTTCAGGTTCTGGAATTTTTTCTCTGCCATATTTATTATTCCCTTTATATTTGACGAGAAGCCTAGCAGGTTCACGCAAAGATTCTTCGTCACGTGCATCACGTCGATTGAAGACCGGACCTCTAGGACTTTCCAATAGGGTAGCTCCCAGAATATAGAGCACTTCTTCCATATGGGTACGTGGTTGTCAGCGTCATTCGGAACAGATAGACTGCCAGGACCCTTTCCAAAGATTACTTCTAAATCCTTGACCATGTCATATATAACATCACCATCAGGGAGGTTAGGCTTCTTCCGGCGATCTGCCTCACCGTTGAAATGCTTGCCGGGCTTTCTTACGGCATGACTGTTCGGAAGAAATCGACGATGCCCCAGGTACACATTCTTGTTTCCCAAATGTATATTTTCAGTCTTATCTAAACAGTGCGTGCATGCATTGTATCCCTTGTTTGACTGTCTTGAAATGTTACTAAGAGCAGGCCAATCATTGATGGTTACGAACAGCAACGCTCGTAGGTCAAATTCCTGTTGTTTATGCTCATCCCACACACGTACACCTGGTTCGGACCACAACTGCAAAAGTTCATCAACTAATGGCCTTAGGTACACATCAATGTCGTTGCCGGGTTGCTTCGGGCCTTGGATGAGCACTGGCATCATAATGAACTTCCGCTTCATGCACAACCAAGGAGGAAGGTTGTAGATACATAGAGTCACGGGCCAAGTGCTATGACTGGAGCTCTGCTCCCCAAAAGGATTAAAGCCATCTGTACTTAGACCAAATCTTAAGTTCCTTGCGTCATCTGAAAATGTCGGGAACTCTCTGTCGATTTTTCTCCACTGGGACCCATCGGCGGGGTGTCTCAACTTCCCGTCTTTCTTACGCTCTTCTTTGTGCCATCGCAACAACCTGGCATGCTCTTTGTTTCTGAACAGACGTTTCAACCGTGGTATTATAGGAGCATACCACATCACCTTAGCAGGAACCCTCTTCCGGGGGGCTCGTCATCGCCCTCAACATCAGCAGGGTCATCTTGTCTTATCTTGTACCGCAGTGCATTGCATACCGGGCATTTATCCATATTCTCGTACTCACCGCGGTACAGGATGCAGTCATTAATGCATGCATGTATCTTCTGCACATCTAATCCTAGAGGGCAGATAGCCTTCTTTGCTTCGTATGTAGTCTCGGGCAATTCGTTATCCTTTGGAAGCTTCGGCTTCATTATTTTCAGTAACTTCTCAAATCCCTTGTCAGAACAACCAGTCTCTGCCTTCCATTTCAGCAGTTCCAGTGTGGTACCGAGCTTTGTGCTGCCATCTTCGCAGTTTGGGTACAGCAACTTTTTGTGATCCTCAAGCATGGCCTCCAACTTTAGCTTCTCCTTTTCTGTATCGCATTCTCGCTTTGCATCAGAAATGACCCCACCAAGACCATCAGCGGGCTCATCTGATGCCCGATGTTCACCTCTTTCTTCTTCAACGTCTTCCATAACAGTATCACCGCATTACTCAGGGAACATAGGATAGTTGTCATCATCCTCCTCTTCTTCATTGTCTTCCATCCTAACCCTTCTTTCTCCGTGCTTGGTCCAACAATTATAGCTGGGCATGAAACCTTTCCGAATCACGTGGTCTTGAATGGTTCTCGGGTCAGAGTACTCCCTGACGTTCCGACACTTCTCACATGGATAAGGCATAAAATTATTCACTTTGTTTGCCTCAGCCACATCGAGAAATTTATGCAGGCCTGCAATAAACTCGGAACTGCGTCGTTCGCCGTACATCCATCGCATCCGTGCATCCATCTGCATCATATATATAATTAAGTTTATCAAATACCATTACAATAACATCTTGAATAGTGAAATGACCACCGTACATCGACACGTGCAATATTTCTGTATCAATTACAGACGAAAAGGATAAAGTTGCTAACCTCAGCCGAGGATATCATTTTGTGTGAACTTAAGTGTGGGTCGGGCATTTCATCGAACACATCTTGTGCATGGCAAAGGAAAAAAATAGCACCCACTTCCCACCAATCCAAGAGAAAAAAATTAGAGGAGAGAAGGGGGTGGGGGTTATTTATAGGCAGGGAGGGGTATTGGTCCCGGTTCTTGGCACGAACCGGGACCAAAGCTCCGCCGCACGCCACGTGTCTGGCTCTGGAGCTTTGGTCCCGGTTCGTGCCAAGAACCGGGACCAATACCCCCAACCGAACCGGGACCAACGGTCCACGGGGCCGTGGCAACTCGAACCGGGACCAGTGCCAGGCACTGGTCCCGGTTTTTACCTGAACCGGGGCTAATGGCTGGGACGGCCCTGGACCAAAGATGGTTTTTCTACTAGTGATAGAACTTCACCAAAAAAATGTCCACACCATCTTTTAATTTCAAGAAGAGCCATAAGACGAATTCGACGACCATTGTTGTGCAGCAAAGATGGGAGGAGAACCAGGTCCCACCGGGCGTGCCATTTTGTTTGGCATGAAAAATAATAACTTAACGCGTATGCGTATTATTATCTCTCTACGCACCAGGGGAAAATAATTATGCGGGCGTTCCAGTGTACAAGTACACAAATAAAAATATAGGGAAACTTGTATTTTATTAATCTCTCAATGGAGAAACAAAAGTACATGATCCCTTTACAATATGTGCTCCGTGGCCTACTAGCGCGGCCGATATGACTTGGGCGATTGTGAAGTTCTGGTTCACGGGCCTTGGAAGGCTCCCGCTTAATTACGTCCGCGAGATCAAGTCGCAGACCACCTCCGATTAAGCTGCTGCAATGGTCGTCGTCTTCAAGTCTCGTCTTCTCCATACGCTTGGTGTGGATGATGATGATGCAATGGTGAAGTGGAAGATGGAGCGGTACGTCCGTCGCTGGCTTAGTCGCATTCCTCCAACTTGTCGATGTCCGATGATGAAGATGTTTGGTTTCGTCAGCTCAGACAGGTAGGCGGCCTTCGCCTCGTCGGTGCCCGGCCTTGTGATGTCCGCCTCGTCGGTCGGACTTGATGGCTTGCCTTCGCCTCGTCGGTGCCCGACAAGAAGTGGTTTGCTTCATCGGAAAAAGGACATGTCGGTGGAGTGGCTTCGCCTCGCCGATGCTAGGACGATGTCGAGGAACAATGTTGATGTAGAAGTCGAAGAAGACTTGAATGTCGTCGCGCAGTAACGTGGCTCGATGACGACGGTATATGAAGTTGTCGATGTAGATCTTGTGGTGCCGAAGGCATGCATGATCTTTTGGAGGCTTGACGCGTCGTGGTCGTGTAATTCAACTGGCGTAGATTGTTGATGTTGACAAACGACGATGTGCAGGTGCAGTCGGCATCCTTGTCGGGGAGATGTGTCGAGAAAGTCTGGCGTGGGAGTGTCGATGAAGTGTCTGCGATCGGCGTCAGGGAGAAGTCGCTGAAGATGGCCCGGTGTGTCGATGTAGTCTCCGTTGCAGCTCCGTTGACAGCAACTGGCGTGCGGACGTGTGGGCGTTGAGATTCCAACGGTGGGCGTGATGGAGCCGACTCCACGGCGTCCATTATCCATACTTGGATTCGTTCGTACCTGATGACATGAACATGCATGAAGTAAAATAATTAATTAATCTGGACATACCTGAGTGATTGGATTTGCACGTCGTGAGGTTGATGCATGCATCGGGTCTTGGAGTGCTGGCATGCATGATGGGCTACACACTGCAACACAGCTACTTGATAAAGTTTCTTGAATGTTGTTGACAGTGCCATGGGCTCGACGTGCACGGCATGGACTCCGCATCGCAGCGAGCTCCATCGATTACTCTTCTAGATGAACATCATGACGATGAAGATGGCTTTTGGGCTGCACGTCGGCAGCACCTTAGCGTCGGCGGATTGCACGACGGCGAGCGTTCTTGTTGAAGAGGATGACCTTGTTGAGGATGATGCCGCGGGCTCAGATCACATGGACGAGAAGTGGAGATGATCAGCATTGTGGTGACAAGTTCCCATCATCGTCGTCGCAGCTTATAAGTACATCATGGCGCGTCGTTGGGTCGCTGACTGCGGCGCCGTGTCGCCGATGTCGTCGCTGAGATGGAGATGACGTCGGGCTGTATGCCGGTTGCCTTATCACATGGAGGAAGATGACGCCAGGCTGTACGCCGGCCGTCGTGACGCCGTCTTGGTGTTGGAGATGGCG
Source organism: Poa pratensis (assembly GCA_947311845.1). Lineage (NCBI taxonomy): Eukaryota > Viridiplantae > Streptophyta > Magnoliopsida > Poales > Poaceae > Poa > Poa pratensis. The sequence continues at coordinate 110,763,247 of CAMZMU010000117.1, forward strand.
CTGTGCTGATTGCTGGCTGCCTTATCACATGATGGAAGATGACGCCGGGCTGTACGCCGGCCGTTGCGACGTCGTCTTAGTGTTGGAGATGGCGCCGTGCTGCTCGCCGGCAGCCCCGTCGACGTACTCATGGAGATGGAGATGTCGTCGGGCCATGTGTCGGCCGTCGGGACGTCGTCTTCGTACGTGGTGGTGATGGAGAAGATGTCGGGCCGTGCACCGGTTGTCGGTACATCGCCTTGGTAGCGGTGATGAAGATGGCGTGAAGGCTACACAGCCGGCAACATCTCGACGTCGGCAGGCTGCATGCCAGGAGCGCTTCATTCCATTGCCTTTGTCTCCTGCCTCGCGGATGCACGTGCTGGTTCGGATGAAGAAAGGATCGCCGGTCGCTCTCCGGCGCGCGCCCGTCATCGCCTTGCATGGCATGTCCAGGACGCCGCGGCCGCCGGCTCGAGGGCGTGTCCTCAATGGCCACCGCCGGGTGCGAGCATCCACAGCCCTATTGGGCGTGTCATGTGCTGCTCCTTGAATGATCGATCTGTGTATCTAGAGTTGGCTCCCCGTCCTCTCCCCTGAATCTTCTGGGCGCGTGTGCTCCGCCGCCGCCGGGGTGTGTGATGTTCTGGGCCTTCTCTTCGAGGCTCCGATCTCCTTGCTTCGCCATTGCACCTGATACATGAAAGAAAGACATAGAGAGGGACCTCTGGTTTTGCACGTCGGCGCAGTGTGCGTCATCGCCGTCGCCGGCGCATCCGTCCAGCCAAACGCCGTCTCATTGTCGCCCATGGGGGTTGTGCACGAGGGCGGCCGCCATGCTCCCTGGCTCCTCTCCTCAGCGCTGGTGGTTACCTTCTATGGGTGTTGGGGCTCCGGCTGTCTCTCCGTGTTTCCGGCCGGATGCGATCTGTCCTCCTGCGTCCACGGGCCTTCTTCCGATGCGATCCGATGACTGGGGTGCAGGCGCGTTTGCTTCTCGCTGCCGTCTCCTCCAGGGTCCCCATCTTCCTCATGTGCCTCCAGATGCGTGTCCTTTTATAAGCAGGGATTATTAGAGGATAGCGACGGGCGTCAGCTGATCTTACGTGATCTTCGGACTCTGTTAGGTGTGGTGAGTATATCTCCACGGCGGACCGGCCGGCCGCGCGATCTTCTGCCGCAAGAAACTCCGATCGTTCGTGATCTCGGTCTTCGTGTGATGCCTATCGGATCACCTCGATGAAACAAACTAAGCTGGCTAAACAACCTTGTTAGCTGAGATAGGCTGGTCTGATAGATGTAACCTGCGAGTTGCTAGGCCACGTATTCACCAATATTTATTTAATCATGTATGCGTATATACGGCGCTTGCGTATACCTTAGCTGCCGGAACGTAGTTCATGACCATGCACACGAAGCTGATGGATCTAGGCATGGACCATCCCCATGCATGCATCTACTGAGTTGATCGATGTAACAAACAGCTAGATGCATGTACGTAATTTTTGTACTAGCTCAAGCCTTATACCTTGTACGAGGTCCATAATTTCGTATAAAAATGCATCGAACACCTGTAATATCCAAAACAACGAAAAATGAAAAGGGGACCTAGCTGGAAAATGGCAAATAATTAGATCTTTGTCGTGTGTTGTCTCCAGCACTTTAAGCATCTCATACTTATATGCTAAGAAGTAGGTGTGTCTATAGAACCCGTGTAACATTTAAATTGATCGAGATATACATTTAAAATGCATTGTATAGCCACTTTTCAGGATAATAAATATCACTTGTGTAGAAAACGGATTTAATCGTCTTTAGGTTCCCCGTGAATGATTATTAGGCTATTTCTAGAAACACTACATTATTGACTATATGTGTTATTATACATGATATTTTATTGGTATATATTGTTAAAAGTTCAGACAAGCACGAGCTGTCTTCTTAGTTGGGAGAAAAAAATATTATTTTATGAAATATATGTGTCCAAAAAAATACTACTATCTCTTCCTTATACCCTAATCCTTCTATATTTATTGGATAGCAAGAATATAGGTTATACAAAAAGCCTTTTTATATTTTTATGCATGGTTGTTTGATTATTATTGTCAAAAGCGTTTACTCTCTGCGCCCACAATAGCAATGAGTAAACATTTGAAACAATAAGATCTCTATACAAATGAAAGACATAATCTTATTTAAAAGAAATTTCCCGGCTAGCATTAGGATTGTTTGATCTGTTTCTGAAAAGGACTTACTTTATTACAAAAGATAGTGATGTATGATGTTTTCAAGGAGTTGACAACTATCCACCTACTTTCGTACAATAGGAGTTTGTTCCTTGGTAAACTGATCAGTACATATTTGTATTTAATTTTCTCAACTAGACATCTATCTTCTGGTGCTTAATTGAGAAACACCGATGTATACCCATTGCCTAAACAAAGCTCAGTCACTTCGATTTATGTTAAAAAATAATGTTACAGACCATCTGAAATCTCCATGTCATAATAAATGTATAACCTACATACTATTTCACTCAATTTAAATTAGTTAAATTCTGTATTAACATTGTGTGCCGAGATATGTTCACGTGAATACCTTTGTTCAATCTCTGGAAAGCTCTGTTCACCCTAATCAACAAATAAAAGCTCCGAAATGAACGAGGCAATAATAAATCTCCTAAGTGTATTTTATATATCTTATATTATTGTGTTTTTCATGACAATGTTTTGGGGTTGAGATGGTGCCATACAGAATAAAAGCCTATTGGTACCATAATATTTATTATAATGCTATGATTTATATTTTTGTCTTTCCGGTATCAATAAAATGATGCCCTCGCATTTGCGAGGGCCACCTTGCTAGTTAATAAGGAAAAATGAGATAGTGGTATCGATATTGTAACATAACGTATTCCAATACAACATGAGTCTACAACCTAATAAATGCATTAGTATATGATACCACATATATGTTACTACCCACTGTGAAAATAGTAATATAGACTAGTATCATATGCATGACTAGCGTATGATTCCCCACTATGACTAGTCTAAGAAACGTTTGGTTCAAAATAATTTCATAAAAAAATGGAGGATATGCAATCCGTAGAATTTTTTCCCTGCAAAGCTTGTTAAATTCACAGTATTATAAACTGCAGAAATCTTTCAAAATGGTACTTTACATGCAATTCCATAGAATAGTTTCCTTTAGTTACAAACTAAACAGAACTTTCTTTATTTCATTGAAAATATGACATTCACCTAATTCTTTAGACAAGTTCTTCGTTTTTCTTAGGGCAACCAATACGATTCATTCATATGTTTTCACTTCTGGTAGTATTGAGCATGCCATGGCATCCATATTCCTTTTTTGGAAATAAAAATGGTATCCCTACTTTTTTGTGTCAATACCCGTGAACAAAAAAGGCCCAAGACCGAGCTGCCGCCCACAATACACTCCCCTCACGCATGTGATTGAATCACAGGAAACATGTACTTCGATATTTTTGCAAGTTCCCGAATCTTGATTGGCAACAAACATCATGCTGACGCAAGAAGCACAAACATTTCATGCAAAATGTAGCACAAAGAAAATTTCTGTTGAATTTTATATGGGATGGAATGTAGCTAATTTTACTTTGAAATAATTACGTACTATTATTTTTGGTAGCCATCTATCAATACATTTGTATCATTTCATAATTACATGAATCTTAAAGTTAGTTTAGAAGTGATGATTCTTCGCTGACGACTTACAAATAATTATTATCAATTGTACTAGTAGTGAAAAAATTGATTCCGCACGGATAAGTGCTGACACCCACTCCCCCTCCGCTGCATCTCTCCTGGCACAGTCGGATTCTCATCGCTTATTGTTTCATGATTTTGATCGTCTTGCTCATCTGTTCAGAGATTTAGCCACTGTGTGCATCCTAACTTGAGGTTTGTTCACTTAGATATTAAAAGGTATGTACACTCTCAATTGAGTTTTGCTATGTTATCATTGAAGAAATAACATAATTTCATAGTTTACATAATGTTGATTGTAGAACAAGAAATTTCTCGCGCTAGGGAATCCCCTACAGTTTTTCTACATAATAAAATCCAAATCTGCGTCTTCGATAACTTGATCCTGGGTGTCTGGTTGCACATCCACTTTACTAACCAAGTGAGTTGGGATCCCTTCCTTAATTACTTTATTCTTGATTACGAAACAAAATTCAAAATGTCTAAGGGATATTGATTGGTATAATTGAATATGGGAAATAAGCAAGAAAAAAAAGGTGGTTTTGTACATGAACTTACAATAATGTGCGGTTTGGTCACGAAGTGGAAGAACCTATAAAGCAGGTCAGGAAGTTGCCATGTGCGAGCATTTTGTCACTCAGTGACGGTGACCGTTAGTTTGCCTACGTGGCGGACAATTTTTTCTCACAAATCACCGCTTAAGTTTTTCTTCGCCACGTCATCAAACTAACGGCTACCGTTACGGAGTGACTAAAACACTCGTGGGTGTGGAAATTTCTGACCCGCTTTACACGTCCTGCAACTTCGTGACCAAAGCGCATATTCTTGGCAAATTTGTGTACTAAACCTATGTTTTTCTCATAAGCATATTATATGGCTAGAGATTTTTAGAAACGACGGAACGAGAGAACAAATGGAAGTACGCATACACCACATAACTTCAAAGCCCTCAAAATTCTATCATGAATAATCTAAGATTGGGTATGAATCTAACTTTTTGGGGAGATTTATTTTCATTAATATGTATCTGATCAAATTCAAAACTTCCATAATCTTGGGGGAAAAATTGGAAGAAAAATTCGAACTTGTCATACTTTATGTCTCCTTTGTGCAACCCATTTCTTAGACATTGATTGGTGCTAAGGTGGGCACGACAAACACAGCTAAGGTGGGCATGACAAACATAGAAGCAATTTAGCTAGGACTATATTCTCTGCGATTAGGGCAGGTGGGCTTGTTCTAAAAGGATTTGTTTCGACTAGGGTCGGCGCTGAAACTCATTGGGCTGTATTGTGCAATTGAGAGCATTCCATTTTCTACATACTGGAACAACGGAGCATTGTCCTTCATACATATGGGAGATAAATATGATATGCACTCTGGCATATAATTTTGGAGTGCCGGGTTGTTGTAAAATATCTATTAAATAAATAATATTTATACTAAACATTTATACTCTTTTATAATCAATTAAACTACACTATTTTTTCATATTTTATAGGGTAGTTAGCATAATTAACCACATAACCAATGTTTCTCAATGTTAGTATACGATGTTTTATTTATATACTGCTAACATATATGAATGAAAAATACACAAGCATTCAACTAAGAAATATTTTACATTTGTTAGTTTTTTCTGTTGCAGATAGTGTCCCTTACTTTATAAGACAATTAGTTAAACTAAATACTCTTGAACGTGATTTTTTTTAATAAACTTAGTAAAAACACATGCCTCCATGTATTAATATCTGTGTATGGTAAATATATTTAACGCCGGTGGTCTAACAACTATTTAGTAGAAATTTCTAGTGTAAAATTCGCTCACCCATACCTCTGGACGACGGGCCTTACGTAGAAATTAGCCTTTATCTATCTGAATTAGATCATAATAAAATAACAAACGGCTATCACAAGTTCACAACCTCTCCCAGTAATAAACAGAGCTCCCTACTATAATTATCGCTGGAGCCGAGAGCTGCATATCGACCACCTCACCGCTATATTTGTCCAAGCTCAACTGTCTGCGTGTTTGTGACAGAGAGAAGTTGGAAGACCAGGGGCGGAGCCAGGATTCGAACATGGGGGGGCGAAAAGTCGACGATCATTAAAGAGAAATTTCTGATGGTTCCATAATATTTTGATCATTAGATTGCATGTCAACCGGATAAGAATTTTCATCTACAAGAGGTTGCTGCACCTCAGATGATTTGCATTTTCAGCAACGGAACCAGAACCAATCTTGATATTAGCACTTAAAACTGAACCAATCCGCTTAAAAATTAAATCTACTCGCCGTTCCTTTCTCTTCATCATTGATTTTTTTTTATAAAATACATAAATCAGACATGTGCTATTATGCTAATATAAGCAAATCTAGTTGCCTATATGCTACTGAAACTGAACCAAACAAAGAACAAGGAAGGAACTCAAGTAATATACAGTAGAAGTCTAGAAGAAACAGAAATATGGCAGTACCTTTAGGCGTCAGTAGCACCGTAGCAGGCAGCAGCAGGTAGAGTGCAGCGAGCGCCCTAGCGATCGATCAGATCGCCCTAGCAGCAGGCAGAGTGCGGCGGCCGGCGAGCGCCCTAACGATCTGATCGATCGCCCTAGCAGCAGGCAGAGTGCGGCGGCCGGCGAGCGTCCTAGCGATCGATCAGATGGACTATGTGTGGCTGATTCGATCGCCGGTTGATCTACCGATGGACTATGTGGCCGGTACGTGGGCTTAATTAACTTTGTACATAATTTGGGCTTGGTTACCTTTGTGAATAATAGATCAATTAATTGATAATGGGCTAATACATGTAATATTACCTACTGAAAATTATTGGGGGGGGACGAACGGTTGGGGGGGGGGGGGGGGTCGGACCCCTGCTAGCCCCCCCTGTCTCCGCCCCTGTGGAAGACTGATACGAGTGCTTGTTTAGGATTTTCCCGCTCCCGTGCCGCACCCAGGCGGCACCGGGGCGTCCCCCTCGCGCCGCCTACAACCCCTCCCCTCCGCGCCTCCCTCGCCGCTGCTGCCGCCGGCCTCCGGGCTGCGGCGGCGGCGGCGCTCCCCGCTGCCACACAACTGGCACTGGGGGTGTTTCTTTTCCCTTTCCTCGACGCGGGCGGACGCTGGGCCCGACTGGGACGGCGATGGCGGGTCGCCGGCACGGGCACGCCGGAGCGGCGGCTCCGGGGACTTCGTCGGCGGGTGGTGCACGTCGATCTGGCCTCGTGGGTGGCGGATCGGCGACGCGGTCGCGATGGGCCCGTGCGGGCCTGGATCTGGGCGCTGGCGGGCCAGGTCGCCAGGGCGCGGTGCGATGGCCGGGGCTTCTCCCAGGTCGATGGCGGCGCGTGGAGAGCGTGCGGTCGGAGCTCCTGCTGCGGTGTAGTAGGTCGTCGTCGAGGAGTCACGCTGCCGTGCAGCGCTGTTGTTGCAGGCTGCTCTCGCGCCGGCGTGCGCCGGGTCGGCTGCTGCCATGGCCTCCCAGGCGGTGCATCGGGGACCAAATTCCAATTGGTCTCCAAGAAGGTCAGGGTGCGTGGGTGCTTGGCCCTCGTGCTCCTGGCAGGGTGCGTGGGTGCTTGGCCCTCGTGCTTCTGGCTGTGTTGGAGGGCTGCTTGAGGCCTTCTTCGTCCTGGTCTCCGTTGCAGCGTGGTGCTGCAAGTTAGCGTAGGTCTAGGGCTGCTCCTGTGCGGGAGGCTAGTCTGCTCCTCTCGACAGCAAGAAAGCCGGGGCGGCGGCCCCGGAATGGTGGCCGGCATGGCGTGCTCGTCGCTGCATGAGGTGCTGCGACCCCCACGACTTGCAGTTGGATTTGGTGGTCGGCCACAGAGCCACGCCCCTTGCCTTGCTGCTCCATAGCCCAAGCCCTAGGGTTTGGTGGTCGAGGTCGAGCTCCGGGTGAAAACCTTGCACTTAGGTGCCGACGGCGGCGGCGCCCGAGGGCGTCGTTCTCCTTCTTGACTGCGTCGTTTGGGAGCTTCGATCCTCTACCGACGCGAGTGCGTTAAGTCTCTCCGGGTGAAAACCCAAACTCCTCTGGAGTGGGCGGCGGCAGCGACGATCTCGTTGTTACTTTCTTGGAGGCGCCGCTTGGGAGGTCTTGTCCCTCGTCGGGCGTCGGGGTCGCGATGGTCGTGTGGGCTGGATCTGTGGTCTCGATGGTGGATGCCGGGGCGGCGGCCTCGGAAGTAGTTTTGTGGCCTTTGTTTCGAGGATTTTTTCGCTTAGCTTCTTTTCGGTTATACTTTTGCCTAAGGGCTGCTTGTACATATTCTACCTGCTATTAATCGATAAGCCAGCAATTGCTGGATCTTTCAAAAAAAGAAGTTGGAAGACTCGGTTACACAGCCACATACTTACACACGTGTGGTGTGAGGTTAACACTGGTTTTGCGCTCTCTCCCACTGGTTCCTCCGAGGATCTTGGCCCAGTTCCTAGCTTCTTGTCCTGCATGCACCGGTGATCGATGATTGAAACGCATGCTGTCCGGCCACGAGCTAGCCTGAGGCCACCACCGTGCGTGTCTCCGGCCAGACTTCACAGCCGCGGCGCCACCGTGTGAGTACGTGCGTAACAAGATGAGGCTGGCGGGAATGGCGCCGGCCGGTGGTGACGACGATGCGGCGGCAATGTCGTACTACGTGCCGATGAAGGCGACGTCGGAGGGGGTGTGGCAGGGGACAACCCGCTGCGCTTCTCGCTGCCGCTTGTCATCCTGCAGATCTGCCTCGTCGTCGCCGTCACTCGCGGCCTCGCCTTCGCCCTCCACCCGCTCCGCCAGCCACGCGTCATCGCAGAGATCATCGTAAGTTCACCAATTCATATTTTGATTATCACAACTCACAAGCAATTATTTTTGGACAAGCATAATGCCATATAGGGTTCATTAATTTAAATTGGTGAGCAAGTGTAAAACAGAGTGTGCCCATCTATCTGATATCTAATCGATGACTCATTGTAGTACGCGTGCGTATGTTTTTTTTACTGTAACCGGCAGGAGCTCTGCCATTACAAAGAATCGGTCCAATTAATATGGGAAACCGGACCCAAAAACCATATAATACTCGGTTAATTAAGGGGAACCGAGCGAAAACCACACTCCACGGCCACACAATCTAGCTACACAAGGATTGGAACACCGCCGCGCAACGCGACAAAAGCACCACAGTCGCTGCAACTCCAACGCCTGAGAACGCGCCGACAACCAACGTCAAGAGCAACCTTGTCGCCCACACGACACAAGGTCACCCTCGAAGCACCGAAGCTCTCGGGGCCGCCGCCCCGACATCCAACGCTCCAGCATGCCCTGCATACTCCACCAACACCACCTTCCGCCTTCCGGGGCCGCCACCCCGACATACCACCACTCGACCTCGAGCTGCAACGCCACACGACATAGCTGCCTGTAGCCCGAGCTACACAGGACCACTGCCCATAGACCACGGCCGCCACACCATGCCCGGGGCCGCCGCCCCGACATACCGTCCAGCCATCCCCTCTGGGATGCACCGACTGAGTCGATGACCCTGCCGCCCCTGCCGCTCATGGTCACCACCCAAAGTTGCGCCAAGTCGAAGCCCTGCCCCATGGAGCTACCACCGCACCGCGGCCCGCCGCCTCGGCGTACATCTGCCATCTCGGGGCCGCCACCCCGACCTCCACGACCGTCCCCAGAAGGGACGGAAACCCCTTGCAATGCCACCGTCCGCGACACTCCACCACATATTCAACGTCGTCAAGCTTTGGAACCTATAAAATACTTCCGGCACTTTTAGGGGACGGAAACCCCTGCAACGCCACCGTCCGCGACACTCCACCACATATTCAACGTCGTCAAGCTTTGGAACCTATAAAATACTTCCGGCACTTTTAGATTATAAAACGATCCACTGCGAAAATTCGTAGCAGCTCCCGAGCTGCACTGAACTGGATATCTCATCCGGTGATCTATTCGGCAACGGAAGGTGGGGGTTGCGAGGGCTACACCAATCTTTCTCGTATTCTAGGAAGAATATCATAGTAATGATGGTCATATACTTGGGCGATGGTCATAGTAACTGGGCGAGGCACTGTGTGCTCGCGCAACCCCCAACTACCCCAAACCTACCAGGCAACTGTCGCACGTCGGCGCTCGGAGTTGGCGTCTGGTGCAAGCCGGCCGACGGAATCGCCCACCGGCTGTGAGAGCCGTTATACAGTGTTCGCGTGCCGGAGTTGAAGGTCTTCGTCGACTACAAAAGAGCTCCAACGCCCGCCGTTGGTGACAGTTGGCTTCTAGAGCAAGCCGGCGAGCTCGCGAGTGCAACGGCCGGCAGAGACGTTATACAGTGCCGGCGCAACGGAAGGGGTGACCTCGCCAAGAAATTGCCGACGATCAACGACACTAGCTTTGGAGTATGGCCAGTGCAACGCTTCCAGTAAAGGACAGAATCGAGTTGTGACATCCTGTGTTATCAGTCTTCTCCAACAAAAAGTCCAATTCATCTCTCAAACTTGCTCTGCTGCGGCACCCACTTGTCAGCTTCTTCCACGGCAAAATTAATAAATATAAAAAGTTACCTATTCAAATTTTTAGTTATATAGATCGGTGTAATAATGAAAAGAATATTTTTAAACCCGTGAACAATTTCTATATGTTTGAATCATAAAGAAATATTTAAATCACATGAACTTTTTTTGAACCCGTCAACATTTTTTCAAACCAGTGAACAAGTTTTTTGAATGCCATGAAAGTATCGTTTGAACCTCGTGAACATTTTCTTTTGAACAATCATGAACATTTTTTAGAACCGCGTGACATTTTTTGAATCCGGTGAACTTTCTTCGAAACGGCTAAACATTCTTTTGAGTCGTGAACAATTTTGGATCATTTTTCAAACAACAAGTCGATATTTTTTGAACCCGTGAACATATTTTATGTATCCCATCAAGGTCTTATTTAAACCATTTGAATAAGTTTAACCACGGTGATCATTACAAACCTCGTGAACACCTTTTTTTGAATCCGGTGGCTCTTCCGAAACGCATACACACATTTTTGAATTATGTACTTTTTTGCACCCCGGTGATCATTTTTTTCAAACACCAGATGATTAACCTTATGTTTTTTTAATCCCGTGAATTTTTTTTAAAACCATCATGAACATTTTTTGAATTGGATTAAACTTATTTTGAACCTCAAACTATTTTTAGAATCCCATGAAGGTATTATTTTAACCATGTGAATAATTTTTAATCACCGTGACCATTTTTTCAAACCCCGTGAATATATTTTTCAAACCGGATGATTATTTGAAACAGATACACACATTTTTGAATCATGTGCATTTTTTTCACCCCCGTGAACATTTTTTTTAAAAACCCAGTGATTAACCTTATTTTTTTAATCCCATGAAAGTACTTTTTGAACCAAAGTGAACATTTCTTTTGAATCGGATTAAACCTATTTTGAACCTCGAACTTTTTTTAGAACCGCATGGACGTTATATTATGAACACGTGAACATTTTGTTATGTTTTTATTTATAATTATTATTGATAGTAGGAGTAACAGTGAGTTACTCACCAATTTTTTGCTTTTTTTGGAACCCGTGAACATTAGAGGCACCAACGTTCTCTGACCTGCTAGCCTGCCTCCCTGTCGCCAGTTCGTGCTCCGTGCTCCACACAGGCCGTTCGGACCACATTCCGCGCCGGTACCGTGCCGGGGATCATGCAAGACGTGCTTATCGAAGCTATGAGCTTGTACAACTTCCTCCAAGGCGAGGTCTCGACATGGGCGACCTGCGCATGTTCAACGCGAGCGCGTTCGACCACACCTCAAGCTCTGCGGTTAGGCCGTGAACACCGCCTTCCAGTCCGTGTCGCTGTCCGCCGGCAGCCGTGACGGGCCAGTCGTCCGGCCGGACGACGACGCCTGCGCGGCCCGCACCAATGCTGGCGGTCCAGGTTGGCAGCGTGGAGCGTCGTGGGGATCGCCCTCATTGTCGCGATGGTGCAGTTCGCAGCAGTGCTCATCTTCCTGCATCAGACAAAGAAAGCCGTGAGGTCCGTCTCTGGTGGCCGAGCCATACAGGTAGGAGGAGAAGACATCAAGGACAAGGCGGAGGAAGCGGCAGGGGTGGCCGGAATGCGCAGGGCGCAGCTGCAGTTCTTGTCGACGGCATAGATGCTTTTTGCAAGGGCCGGCTTTCGGTCACCTCCCGTCCCATCCGGTCGACGGCCATAGATGCTCAGCAAGGGCCAAGGGCCGGCGTAGTTATTACACAGCTCCGAATGAACCGAGTCAACGTCGGCACAGTTTTCTCCAAGACAAAACTGTACTCTCCAATAAATGCACCGCACCAATCGGTGGCACAGATACTGTGCATGGGACCTCCGTATCCACACTGTACGCACGTAAATGGCGCTGTATCACAACATTTCCAACATCCGTATTCACACGAAAATCACCAGCACACGAATCTTGGACCGAACAACGATGGACAGGATAAAGGGTGCAGTGCTACTCGGGTGCCACAAATCCGAGTCCGATCCACTGCCGATACTTTGCCAGATTCTACATCTCTTTTGCCTATCATTAGAGTGTGGAAGACAGAGTTCACTTAACTGGGTCTAGCATACAAATCCCGATTGAACTGAACAATTTTGAGCCCAAGACCAGTTGACATCTTGTTTTAGTATATTCGCAACCACCTAATTTGCACATTCCTAACAGTAACATTAAAACTGTAGTCTTGAAATGAGCAGTACGTTTTATAATAGTATAATGTTACTGCAATTTCAGTCTTCGTCGCATGATCTTTTTCAGAATGATTTACTGTATGTTGTACAAAATGAAGTGAGACCGAGGACGATTAGATGTAAAATCCAGGCAGCTTAGAAATTTACAGACAATTTTTGTGGTTTATTGTGCGGCCCTTGTTGATAAAACTTGTTTCCTCTGCACTCTGTACTTGCAATACGAATTTACTGCATCTGTCTTCACTTCTAGCTATGCAAAGCTTACGATAATGGCGCAATGCAGGGCGGCGTCCTCCTCGGCCCGTCGGCACTCGGGCGGAGCAAAGTCTTCCTCCACAACGTCTTCCCCAGGGAGAGCCTCACGGTGCTCGACACGCTGGCCAACATCGGCCTGCTCTTCTTCCTATTCCTCGTCGGCCTCGAGCTGGACCCGGCCTCGCTCCGCCGGACCGGCCGGCGCGCCCTGGCCATCGCCGTGGTCGGCATCTCCCTCCCCTTCTCCCTCGGCGTCGGCTCCTCCCTCGTGCTCCGCGCCGCCATCGATCCCCATGCCCCGCGCGGCCCGCTCATCGTCTTCACGGGTGTCGCGCTCTCGGTCACGGCCTTCCCAGTGCTCGCCCGCATCCTCGCCGAGCTCAAGCTCCTCACAACCGAGCTCGGCCGCATGGCCATGTCGGCGGCCGCTGTCAACGACATCACTGCGTGGATCCTGCTCGCGCTCGCCATCATGCTCTCGGGTTCCGGCTCCCCGTTCGTGTCCGTCTACGTCTTCCTCTCGGGGGCCGCGTTCGTCGGCCTCGCCACCCTGATCGTGCGGCCGCTGCTCATGTACATGGCGCGCCGGTCCCCGACGGCGAGCCGGTCAAGGAGTTGTTCGTGTGCGGCACCATGGCTATCGTCCTCGGCGCCGGCCTCGCCACCGACACCATCGGCATCCATGCGCTGTTCGGCGCGTTCGTCATCGGCGTCCTGGTCCCTAAGGAGGGCGCCTTCGCCGGCGCACTCACAGACAAGATCGAGGACCTCGTGTCGTCGCTGTTCCTGCCCCTCTACTTCGTGTCCAGCGGGCTCAAGACGAACGTGGCCACCATTTCCGGCGCCAAGTCGTGGGGTCTCCTCCTGCTCGTCATCACGACGGCCTGCGTCGGCAAGATCGGCGGCACGGTGCTCACGTCGCTGGCGATGCGCGTGCCTGTGCGGGATGCGGTGGCACTGGGGCTGATGATGAACACCAAGGGGCTCGTGGAGCTTATCGTGCTCAACATCGGCCGCGACCGCAATGTTCTCAACGAGGAGTCGTTCGCCATCATGGCGCTCGTCACCACTTTCCTCACCACCCCCGCCCTCAGCGCTGTGTACAAGCGGGCGCGGCGGCAGGCGGCGTACATGCACCGCACCGTGGAGCGCGACGACCCCGACGCCGACAGCGAGATGCGCGTTCTGGCGTGCTTCCATGCCAGCCGCGGCATCCCAACGCTGATCAACCTGGTGGAGGCCTCCCGCGGCACGAGGCGGAGCAGCTCACCATGTACGCCATGCACCTGGTGGAGCTCTCGGAGCGGTCCTCCGCTATCTCGATGGTGCAGCGCGCGCGACGCAACGGAATGCCCTTCTCGAGCCGGCGCGGGCGGGAGGGCGCCGGTGCTGGGGAGGAGGTGCAGGTGGCATTCGACGCGTTCCAGCGGCTGAGCGCCGTGACGGTGAAGCCGATGACGGCAATCTCCGACCTGGCCACCATTCACGAGGACATCATCGCGTCCGCGGTGCACAAGCGCGCCGCCCTCATCGTGCTCCCGTTCCACAAGATGCTCTGCCACGACGGAACCATGGAGGCGTGCGTCAGCCGGGCCTACCACCACGTGAACGTGCGGGTGCTCCGGAAGGCGCCGTGCTCGGTGGCGGTCCTCGTGGACCGGGCGCTCGGCGGTATGGCGCAGGTCTCGGCGCCAGAGGTCTCCTACGCCGTGCTCCTCCTATTCTTCGGCGGGCCCGACGACCGCGAGGCGCTCGCCTACGCCGCCCGCATGGCCGAGCACCCCGGCATCGCGCTCACCGTGGCGCGCTTCACGGCCGCTGCGGCGGCGGTCAAACCTTCCGGCGCCCCGGACGAGCTCGCCACCGTGGATGAGGAGGCCATAGAGAAGCACGTCGTCCCCGGAGGGTCCGTCAGGTACGTGGAGGTGGCGGCGCGGGAGCGGCAGGATGTGGCGTCGGCGATCAAGGCGCTGGGGAAGGGCAACAACCTGGTGGTGACCGGTCGGTCGGCGTGGACGGCGCCGCTGGTGGAGAAGAGCGACTGCCCGGAGCTGGGCCCCGTGGGGAGCTACCTGGTCACGGCTGAGTTCTCGGCGACGGCGTCCGTGCTCGTCGTGCAGCGGCACGACAGGACGAGTGACCCGTCGTCCGCGCGCGCCGCAGGAGATGAGGATGTGGAAGCCGCCGTGGTGCGCGCGCCGATGCCGTCCCCGGCCTACACGCCCACTGAGGCGTCGCCGGTTGAGCAGATAAGCCCGGATGCCGGAGAAGCCGGTACGTGACGGCCAATTCCGACGAACGTGTCGGCTGCATAGGTAGCTAGGTTCGTATTGTAGTTCTCTAATTGCGGTTAGTGTGTGCGTATTTGTACATGTAGAATCGGATGTACGAATAACAGCAGGAGCACAAGAAATGTAGCGTACGCACACATGTATGTATTTCTATCAGGTCATTATTTTCAAACGTTAAAAGGGCTAAGAGAGGGAGATCGTGTATCGCCGGTTTTGTTTAATATCGTGGCGGATCTTGTTGAGAAAGGAGTGTCAATTTTACAATATGTGGATGATACAATTTTCTTTCTCATGCATGATCTTGACAAGGCAGTAAATATAAAACTTATTGTATCCTTTCTTTGAGCAACTCCATGAGATCAAGATGATTGAAGTTCGTGAGCTGGCCGGGGATTTTGAATCTTTCTCGCTGAATTTTGTTCCTAGAGAGGCCAATGAGCTAGCTCATTTGTGTGCCAAACAATGTAGTCCAGCTAGAAGAAGATGCCTTTGGATAAACTATATTCCTACCTTCCTTGATGCTTGTATCAAGAAGGACTGTAATCCCGGTTGATTATCAATATAAGTTCGAGTTCTCAAAAAAAGAAGATATATTTTCATAGGCATGGGTAGGGAGATTTTTTTTTTTAATAATATTATTTTTAATAAGTATTTCGGAATGTAGTACGCGCGGCAGCGGAATTTGAATTATAACGCGCCGTCGTTCCGGAGCGGGCCGGCCCGGGCCGAGCCGAAAGTGTCCTGTCCGCAGAGCTACGTGCGTGTGTGTCAGCGCAGCAGGCTGGGGCCCACGACTTTCGGCCTTAAGCGAGCCGAAACTACACTTTCGGCCCGGAGCGGACCGAAAGCTGACAGTGGATTCGCTGCATGCAAACAGTGGATTCGCTCACTTATTTGTTTTAAATTTCCCCAGCGGGGTGATGGGTGGATTCGCTGCATGCAAACAGTTTTGGGCAATCCCACACGGGACCTCTGCCACCCCCACGCATGCACACTCATTGTGTGCTGATGATTAGTCCACTTAATACTGTAGCAGCGTCACACATACGTACTCAAATGTCTTACCAAGTGCTGTCATGAGCCCGTAACAACTGTACCGTAACCTTTTCAGAGGTACTAGGCTGCCTCATTTAAGCACTTGTTTGGACTTTTGGAGCGCGGGCACTCACTGGATTTAGCTAAATGTCGACTTAATCCATTGCATATATTGTCTTTGTGTGAGTACGCTCACTTATTTGGATTGGTCGTGTGAGACAAGTTATGGAAATAAACAGGGAGATCTCTGAGCACCTCCACTGTTTGCATGCAGCGAAATAAGCAGAGGTCTCGTGTGGGATTGCCCAAAACTGTTTGCATGCAGCGAATCCACCCATCACCCCGCTGGGGAAATTTAAAACAAATAAGTGAGCGAATCCACTGTTTGCATGCAGCGAATCTACTATCAGTTTTCGGTCCGCTCCAGGCCGAAAGTGTAGTTTCGGCTCGCTTAGGGCCGAAAGTCGCGGGCCCCAGCCTGCTGCGCTGACACGCCCGCACGTAGCTCTGCCGACAGGACACTTTCGGCTCGGCCCGAGCCGAAAGCTGACTTTCGGCCCGTTCCGGAACGACGGCGCGCTATAATTCAAATTCCACTGCAGCGCATACTACCTTCCGAAATACTTATTAAAAATAATATTATTAAAAGAAAAATCTCCATGGGTAGGGATCAGTCGACTGAGAATTACTTAATTCTCAGTCGATGTATATCCTCATTTTTTAGTTTCTCTCCTGTGATCTACCCGGAAATCACTAATTAAAGGGTTCCCTTCACGAAGGTAAACCTGCGCGCATTGTGGTCGTGACAAGTGTCAGCTTCTCCTTTTACACGGTCCCCGTGGGTGCTTGCATGTGTGACAAGTGGCAGCATGAGAGAATTTTGGTGGGTTTTCTTCCCTTCTCCCCGCACAGGTTTGTACCGCATTTATTTCGTGATTCGTTTTTAAAAAATAAAATATCTTGAGAACCGTTTATCCGAATTACGAACCGTTTTCACTTTTGAGCTCCTCGCGTCGAGATCTTCAAAACTAGATCCCATGTTGATAGGTTTCGACGAATTTTTTTTTGTACAACCGATTATGTATAGTTGTACAACCTGTTATGTGTAGTTGTACAACCTGTGTTTGTACAAACTGTGTTTGCGTAGTTGTACAACATGTGCCTATATAGTTGTACAACCTGTGTCTGTACAACTTGTGTCTGTCTAGTTGTACAACCTGTGTCTGTACAACCTGTGTCTGTGTAGTTGTACAAACTGTGTCTGTCTAGTTGTAAACATGTGTTATGTATATGTAGTTGTACAACCTGTGTGTCTGTGTTGTTGTACAATTTGTGTCTGCGTAGTTGTACAACATATGCCTATATAGTTGTACAACATGTGTCTGTTAAGTTGTACAACATGTGTCTATATAGTTGTACAACCTATTAGTTGTACAACATGTGTCTGTGTAGTTACACAATATGTACATATAGTAACAATATATTTGTACTTTCTTAATATTTGTACTGTAATTTGTACTATTCTGTACGTAGGTAGTCCAACTTTTTTTTCCGTTTTCTCCTGCGTGCTGGTCTTTTTTATGATCTGTTCTGTCACTGTATGCGGGGGCTTCCGAGCTGACGCGGGGGGCTCGTCGACGCAGCAGCCAGACGGGCGCGTACGATGCGATGTACGCGGGGCTTCCTATGTCTGCCGCGGACGCATACAGCCCGGTCAGGCGCGCTCGCCGGGGGCTACGCCTCGCTACGCACAGGGCTGGTACTTGCGTGCCGTAACGAATTTGATTTCCTCCACTTTGACCGGTTCACGGGATCCAGCAGCCCACCACGTGGCGCGATGGCAGTACTCCAATTTTCCCTTTACAAAGGGAAACCTTTAGATAGTCGCACCCGATCTACGCTTGTTTGTTTGGTTTTGGGCTGGCCCAAGTTTGTCTGTGTGTCTTAACTGTGTACTTTTTTTTCTGGGTTTAGCTGGGCTAGATTTAGGCTGTGTGCTTGGATTTGCCTTGTAACTTTTTCTAGTGATTAACTCACGGGATTGGCTTGATTTAATTGTTTTAATTACCTTCTTTTGTGTGTCTGTGTGTGGATCCAAGCCAACAATTTTAATGACTGACACCATCAAATTGGAGCTAGGAAAAAATTCATAGAAAACTTGCCTATTACACAAGATCAAGAATAGATAAAAAAAAAGCAACTATTTGTTTTCTTTCTGCACTTTGATTGACAAACAGAGTAAATCTAAACATTTCGGCAGAACAAGCTATTCATTACTACTAAGTGTTATTTATATCTTGTGGACACCAAAAGCCATCAGCGCACTAAATATGGGAGCAACCAAAATGCAATGATCAACCAGAAATTGAATTGCAGACAAGGGACACAACCTAGCATGAAAGAAAAAATTATCGGACTTTTTAAAACAATTTAGGAAGCCATAGCGAAAATAATTGCAACTATGTTCAGATAACATTTAAAACTAAAAAGAAATGAATAATTTACATCCGAGGTGTGGAAAAGGAAATGTGTGTTAGGACAAGTACAACGTCGGGCGCTTAGCTCATACATTAGGGATTAAATACCGAGCGTTATGTGTACTTCTTGGTCTTTTTATTGTCATCGACGAATAATTAGGTGTTTGACTCTTAAATAATTTAGTAAAATTGTGGACTTCAGAAGGTGGACGTTTGATGCATGGGGTATCGACTAAATTAAGCGCCCTAGCAAGAGGCTAACATTGTGCATGGCCTTAGGGCCAACCAATTTGCAACTCACATCTAGCTCGAATCCTAGCACAAAGATGAACATTTTTCTCGGTTGTAACTCACTTGCAAATGGAAAACTCATTTCCAAACGAAAAAAACTCAGTTACAACCCACTTGCAACTTTGCAGCTGAAAATAACCTAGTTGCAACCCGCTTGCAACTCAGAGACAACACGCGTCACAAGTTCACAACACAAAAGACGAAACATTTTCTAAGTTGCAACACACTTGCAACTAAAAGAAAACTAAGCTGCAACCCACTTGCTGCTGGAAAAACTAACAAATCACAACACAAAGATGAACATTTTTTAGTTGCAACCCACTTGCAACTGAAAAAACAAAGTTGCAACCCACTTGCTACTGGAAAAAGCGAACGAATCACAACACAAAGATGAAAAAAATTCTCGGTTGCAATCCACTTGCAACTGGAAAAAACTCGGTTGCAACCCGCTTGCAGCCATCACACATCAACATTTTTTTAGTTGCGACCTACTTGCAACTAGAAAATCTCAGTTGCGACCCAGTTGCAACTCAAAATAATCCAGTTGCATCTCGCTTCCAACTCATAGCCTACACCCATCACAAAAAATGAACATTTCCTAGTTGCAACCCACTTGCAACTGAAAATAATTAAATTGCAATCCACGTGCAACTGGAAAAAACTCAGTTGCAACCCGCTTGCAACTCACGGCCAGCACGCATCACAACGCAAGGATGAATATATTTTTTTACTTGCAACTAGAAAAACTCAGTTGCAACCCATTTGCAACTGGAAAATCTCAGTTGCTACCCAATGCAACTCCCATCTAGCATAAACCACAACGCAAACTCAATGGTAAGAAACATTTTCTCTCGGTTGCAACCAAGTTGCAATTGTAAAATAAACTTAGTTACTACCTAGTTTCAACTGGAAAATATCGATTGTAACCTTTACGCTAGCACGAATCACGGGATAAACCAGTAATTCAGAAGTCGAATTATAACACGAATTACGACAAAAATCTAACAATCATAAATGTTTTTTCTCAATGCTTGCAGCGAGAAAAACTTAGTTGCAACCATGTTACAGCTCCCATGCTAGCACGAATCACTACATAAATTTAATGGCCAGAACATATTTTCTCAAATGCAACCCAGTTGCAGCTAAAAAAAACACGGTTGCAACACGCTTGCAACTAAAAATCCAGTTACAACCCACTTGCAACTCACATTGTAGAACAAATCATGACACAATGTAATGGTTATAATTCGACCGAGCTCTAACTTAAATCTTAGATTGAGAATAAGAAAAATTAAATAGACAAACACCTGATTGCACGTGACATGCAATTACAATAAACAGAGAAGTAGCCCATGCAATTGCCACAAGAAACACCATTTGTATAAAACCCCCTAATTGCCCATGACATGCAACTGCAAAATCAGAACCCGTAGAAGTGGCCGGATGCAAAACAGCCTCCCTACAGTTGCATGTTTTTAATTTATTATTCTCCTAACCTATTGAAAGTATCCCTTCAATAGAGAGCAGATTAAAAAATCTTCAAATCTAAAATCATTACGAAATAATGTTCCAAGTGTAGCATGCAAAATGCAAAATAAAGGACAAATATGTGTATTGATTGACACAAGCAAATAAAAAAATACAGTCAAACGATGATGCATGTAGATTCGCTAAGAAAAAAGGGGGAAATAAATGAAGAAAAAAAAGTACAGAGAAAAAGAAAAAAATGCACAAGTCTCTCTCAGATTTTCCCTCGTCTCCTCTGAACTTCTTTTTTTTTTCGTTTCATACCTACCAGTATTTGATACAGGCAAACTGCACCGACATTCCGACAACAGTCCAAAAAAAAGCAGTAGCGACAAGGCCCATCCTAGTCTATACTATTATTAAAAGAGCAAACATATGCCGGATGCATTAAATTTGTGTCGTTCGATATCCGATGGACGATCCAGATTGTTCCCCCGGTGTTGAGCTGCTCAACACATCCAGAAGCGAACCGGTACGACGCTAAATTACGAGGGATGCCACCGCCTAAGTAAAAAAACAGTTCGCCTGCTTCTCTTTTCTCCCGGGCGAGAATGCTGCTACTGTCTCGCCGAACGAATCGGGCGACCTAGCCGCTGGCCGGCCTCAAGACCCGCCGCCTCCCAGACTCCGGTCGGCCTCCAGATCAGCCGCCGCATCCACGCCCCACCTCCCTGCCTCCTTATCTTCTCCTCGGCATCAACTCCTCGATTGGAGCTGCGTCGCTGCCCGGGAAATTCCCTGCCGCCAGCCAGGACCCCGGCTATTCTTCTTCTTTAATGAGGCCCCAGGTCCACCGAGGGCAGTGGCAGATCAATTTGGGGGAGCTGTGGTGGTGTGGCCGGCAGTGCTGGCGCAGCCGGGAGGTAGGGACATGCAGCCTTCCTGGATGCAGGTGCGCACGCGCCGCCGGCGGGTACGTCGGCTTTGGCGAGTGCCGACTGCCGCAGCACCTCCGCGAGCTTCTCCGCCTGGGAGCGCAAGTCCTTGCACTCCGGCCGGATACACTGCCTGGAGCAGGGACGGATCCACCCTTGGTCAAGGGTGTGCAGCTGAACACCCAAAAATTCTGCAAAAAAAAATCATATGTAGTGTATGGTGCACATATTGCATCATTTGGGATATTTCTTAGCATCTATACATTGTGTTTCAAGTCCAAATCAAGGTCGAAGCTCGACTTGGTACTATTATTGACATGAAGTCATGAACCATTTTCAGTTTTTCACCTGTATATTTTATATTGGTTGGAATTTGAACACCCAAAATTAAATTTCTGGATCCGTCCCTGGCCTGGAGCCAATTGCTTGGCCAGCATACTGAACGATTGGATCGAGTCAGGTACATCCACCACTCCATGCGCTCCTCCTGCGTGAGCACCATGCCTCACGAACGGCGCACAACTGCGTGGTCCCGGTGTATCTCATATAATCTTGCAAAATATGCGTCTCCACTCTCCAGTAATTGGTTGTACTGGCTTCAACAATATTTAGAATCAAAGACAAGATTTTATTGGAAAATTGTATCACTTTGACTGACTTGTTGTGTAAAATTGCCTCCTACCCCTTTCGTGTTATCTGTTATAATTCTATAAGATTATTTCTAGCCGTGAACATTAATGACTGATTTTTGGTAGCAGGTCAGCAAAATTCTTCTGACTGTTCTGATTTAAAAGTGAGATGAAAACGACTGTTCAGAAGAACACGGTTGCCTCGATATATCACTCTGGTAAGCACTAATCTTTTTCTGGTGTGGCGTTGTTGGTACTGAGGTGATAGCGATATCGATTGATCCATGTTCTGCTGGCAAGTAGCTTGATGAATCTAGAGGGGGGAGGCGTGGCTGCGGTAGTGGAGGTAATTCGGGACTAGGAGGAGCAGAGTCCGGCTGTGAGAGACGGCGGCGATCTGGAGACAGTCCATCGCTGCCGATGAGTCAAAGTGGGCCGGCTATCTCTATCTTCTTTTGTGTTGTAGGTTTGTAGCAAAGTACTCATACACATGTCAAATAACCATCGTCGTGCTGTATACAAGAAGCTAGCTTTGGATACTTTTTTTTTTTTTTGAAGGAGCAGCTAGCTTTGGATACTTAGCAAAGGAAAAAGAAAATATATTGTCCGGTGACAGAGGATAGGGAAAGCATGGTGGACGTGGAAAAAATTATGTGTGTCAATTTAGAAGACCATGATTCTCTTGCGGTATGAATAACTGTATGGTCTATTTTTTTCAGTGTAGACTATATTGTTTCTCACTATTGTAACTCGAAAATCCTTCTGCTATTGGTTCAGTATTAGTTATAGTGTTTTAGGACTGCTGATGTTGATTTGAATGATTTCTATGTTATCTCATTTTTTTTTCTTTCGGTAAAGGAGCTATCGTGTATACTTGTTGTGTGTAGGTTTTCTGTCACTGATCATCACACTTTGGAGGATGTTAATACGCTCAAGGCGACTGCTATATACATGGCGAGATTGAGTTAAATATGCTAAATTTGCTTCTACATGGTATTCTTTGTGACTGAAATTTGCAAAGAAGGTTTTACCATATTTTATATTTGCAGTAGTTCAGTCATGACGGCCGAGATTGGTGTCGGCCCGCACGGGTATGATGTTGGAGGACGGTAGGCCGTCTGCTTCGCCGTGGCGTCGGACTCACGGAAAAAGCGTGCCATCCAATGCTTGCAGGGCAATGCCGTGTGGCTGGCTCTCTGGCCACCGGCGGCAAGGTGGAGCTGGAGCGTGGACGGGAGAGTATAGAGGACAACTTGGGAAAGAAGGGGAGAGGTCAGAGCGAGGCGAGACAGGGGATAAAAGGAGATGTACTGCAGGTCAAGCAACTCACATCCAGAGCTGCGGGGGCCGGAGCAACAAATTTGCTCCCGAGAAGCTAAAAATGCACCGCTGCTGTTATGATTTTTATCTTAATAATTTTTGACAAATAACGTGCAACGCACGTACACGTCTACTAGTCACAACAAAGCATACACGAAAGAAAAAGGCCCATGCGGGAACGGGTCTCCTCGTCTCGCGTCCAAGGCGTCCGAACAGACAGCGACAAACCAGACAAACTCCGGTAGAAAAAAAAAGACCGCACGAATCTTAACCTGTCTGTATCCGACGGCTACAAAAACGACTGAGAATTAGCAAATCCGATTTTCATAAGAGTAAACTATACTGTTCTGGCGAAGCCTCCAAAAGCCAAGATGAGTTCATCGTGTTTTAATGAAATTTGCATATTTGCATGTATTGCTCACACTATCCATAAGCGTTTCAAAAATAATTGTGCTTTTTAATGTCGGGAGGCCAGCGGGCCTATCGTTGAATCATCATTGTGAGAAAAGCCGTTGAACCATAATAGTCTGCATTCGGTGCGGCCCAATACCAAGTACATGTTTATTTATTTTATTGCTTTTTTTTTTTTGAGGAAGGATCTGATACAAATAACAGGCGGCTCAGCACTTTACAAACAGGTCCCCAAAGAAACACGAAATTCCAAAGAAACCCGGGAAAAGTGCGAAAACCACCCTAAGCCACCAGGGAAGATCACGATCGGATCCACAGCCGCTCCCAGAACTCCTAGTCGTCGCCGGAGACGTCGTACCGCCGATCGCCGGGAAGATGGCACCACCACTTGTTGTAGACAGCCGCAAGAGCCATCCGCCGCCAAGCGACGGAATCTGGACTCGCTGAACGAGCTCGGCCACAGCGCCAGCTCCCCGCCTCCACCCGTCTTCCAGCTGCACCGGCGACGCCCAGGACCACCACCACCTGCACCGAACAACCTCCAGGAGCCGCTCCCCTCGCCACCACGGCCGGCCGGAGCAAGAACACCGGAGAAAACCACCACGCCCACCTGCAACAAAAGCGGAACGCCCTCTCCCACCCGCAACTCTCCCCGCCTCCACGGCCGGCCGGAGAAGCAGAGAAGGAAGAAAGCGGCCGACTAAGAGCCTTCACTACCTCCCCGGCACATGGCCGGAACGGGGAACGGAGGGGAAGGACACGGCCCACCACCGACGCCATCGCCGCCGCTTCGATGACGCCGCCAGGCCACGCACACCTAAAACAGGAACCTATCTACACGCACAGCAGGCTCCCGGAGCTCCCCCCCCCCCCCCCCCCTCACGGTGCCGAAACGGCAGCCGGAGGCGGAGGGGAGCGGCGGAGACGCCGGCGGGAGGAAGGAACTAATTATATTGAGTTTCTATTATTTGTTAAAGTTGGTTTACTAATGGAAACATATTAATGCGCCGTAAGAAAGAAATGTGCATGTATGACAAAATAAATGTTCATGTATTTGAAGAAAAAATGTCCGGGTGCTAAGACACCAATTGGCAAATTCAAGAAAAAGGCTGTGCAAAAACACACACGAACATAAATACGTTATATATGAAAAATAAAGAACAACCCCGAAAATAATCAATATCATGAAAAAATGCACCTCGTCCTAACTAGGTCATCTTTTGGCACTTGGAAGAAGGATATCATATACGATATATATAACTACACCAAGTACTGAATTTATTAGAACTATTCTTTCACCAATAGAGACAAGTTTTTCTTTCCATCTACTCAATCTCTTCTCGAGGCGGTTATCCTCATGTTTCCAATCCGTATCAAAATAATCATATACTCCCTCTGTTCCTAAATATAAGACGCTTTGAGAGACGTTTTATATTTAGAAACAGCGTTAGTACCAAATTGAAACCGACCTTGCTCGCAACCAAAGTGGCATCATGCGTGAAAGTCGCTGGGTTTTTTTCGAAACGGAAAATTCGCCAGTTTATCCCTTCAAAACAAAATCACCTCATTTTTTGGTAACCATCGAGATAATATTGTGACTCGTCCAAGTCCTTTTAGTGGAGTGTAAGTTTTCACTCTAGTACTACTGTACGACCAATATGTGATGGACAGAGAAAATATTCTGCTATTTATTATGTCTGAAAATTATTCGGTCCACCGTGTTTTTAGTACGTCACCTGAAATACAACCGGGGGTTTAGCCCGAAAACAGAGAATTTATGCTTAAGATGCTCGCAGCCCGGGGTTTTAGCCCGAAGTGCTTGTATCTCTTTAAGTCCTTGCTTGATAAAGGCTCGGTTGGAGTTAGGATTAATGACGTTAACAGCGATTTTTTCCTAACTGGTAGAGGGGTTCGACAAGGAGATCCTATCTCTCCTCTATTTTTTAATTTAGTGGCTGACTTTTTTACGAAAAGTTTGACAAAAGCTGCTAAC
Organism: Poa pratensis; assembly: GCA_947311845.1. Lineage (NCBI taxonomy): Eukaryota > Viridiplantae > Streptophyta > Magnoliopsida > Poales > Poaceae > Poa > Poa pratensis. The sequence goes on from CAMZMU010000117.1 coordinate 110,788,824, forward strand.
CAGGGGCTAATTTCTGGTCTGTTGCAAGGTTTTAATGCAACAGGAGTGATCAGTATGCAGTATGCTGATGACACCCTGCTTTTTTTAAATAAAGACATGGCGCAGGTTATGAACCTCAAATGGCTGCTGTCTTGCTTTGAACAAGTATCTGGGCTGCGAATTAATTTTCACAAATGCGAACTGGTGCCAATTAATGTCAGCCAGGATGAAGCTCAGGATTTTGCTCAGACGCTCTGCTGTAGGTTGGGTGATTTCCCTATTAAATACTTAGGGGTTCCCCTCCACCATTCCAAACTTAGAAAAGAGGATTTACAACCTATTGTAGACAAACTTCTTAAGAGGGCTGCTGGCTGGAGGGGCAAGTTTTTGTCTCACGCCGCTAGACTGGAACTAGTTCGTAGCGTTCTGGCCAATATTCCCATTTATCTCTTGAGCGTGATCAAGTTTCCTAAATGGGCTATTAAGCTCATCAACTCACAGATGGCTCACTGTTTGTGGGACAACTATGAGGGCCATTTTAAGTAGCACTTGGCTAATTGGGCCCTTGTTTCCCAGAAAAAAGAATATGGGGGGTTGGGGATACCTAACTTAGCTGAGATGAATCTCTGCCTTCTGGCGTCTTGGGTTAAAAGATACCATGTAGATGGAGATAAGCTTTGGAAACAAATTATTGATTTTAAATATAATGTCGATAACCCCAACATCTTCTCCTCCTCGGAGCTGGGAACCTCTCCCTTTTGGAAAGGGGTTCTCTGGGCTGCTAAGGCAGCTAAGATTGGTTATTGGTGGAAAATCGGCAATGGCAGGAAAGTTAAGTTCTGGGAGGACCAATGGTTTGGTTCTTCCAGCCTTGCAATCCAATATTGGGACCTGTATACTATTGTTAATGAGCAAAATGCCACTGTGGCAACCCTGTGGGATGGTGACCAACTTAAGGTCACCTTCCGTAGATGTTTTGATCATAGACTCATGACTCAATGGTATGAGGTCTTACAAATAGCTCAATCTATAAGCTTTAGCGATGAGGATGATGCTATTATCTGGAAATATGAATCCAAAGGCACCTACAGCGTTAGCTCCTTGTACGCGGTTATTAATTTTAGAGGTGTCCTTCCTGTTTATATTCATGCGGTGTGGAAAGTAAAAGTCCCTCCCAGGATTCATTTTTTCCTTTGGTTACTGTCTCATAACAAACTTCTCACTAGAGATAACTTGTTGAAGAGACGGCATGCAGATGATCTTACTTGTGTTTTGTGCTCTGAACCAGAATCTTGTACCCACCTTTTCTTTGATTATGTGGTTGCAAAAGCTATTTGGAGTGAGATAAATTAAAACGCATTTTAAAGCAAGATGTTCTACATATCTCTTTCCACTATGTAGCCAGCATGTGGCTTGATGAGAAAAAAATTACAATTCACAATACAGTTCATGCTGCTGTGTTGTGGGCTCTCTGGAATACCAGAAATGACATTTATTTTAACCACTCTCCTTGGATTGGTTTGCAGAGAATTTGGAGAACGATGGCTTGTACGCTATCCCAGTGGAAGGTCCTGTTCTCAGGGGACACAAAAGAAAGCTTGGACATGGTGGTGAAGGAGATGGACTTGCTATCAAGAGCACCGCCTCCTTTGCTGTGGCCAGACCCTGGGTGACTGTGAGTGGCATCCCTGGATCAAAACTGCGACTAGCTTCTCGTGATCGCCTGAACTCTGCTGCTGAAGAGGAAGCTTGGAATGCCGATATACAAGGTCTGGCGCAGCGTCTAGCGGAGAAGAATCTCAAGCTGGTGGACGTCGGGGGAAGGCTGCAAGTTAGCGATGCTTAGTCTGTCTTGTCTTAGTGCTGTTCCGTTTGGTGTCCAAGCTGTTGTTTCAGAACTTGTTTTGGTGTTCTTGTTGTTTCGTTGTTCGTACTTGGCTTTTGCCGGTAGCTGGTGCCGTCGGGAATAAGTTGTAACCCAATTTTGGTGGTTTCTTTATTGGAACCGGGGTGAAACCCTTTATTTCTAAAAAAAATACAACCGGGACAGCTGGTCCTGTAATATCTCCACACTGTCCTTTTCATATAAGAAAAACACGGTTTCTAGACTTGCACTGTACTCATATGTGTTGAATATAAATATATTGCCTAGCCTCTTTCCATCAGTTCGGACTTTTGGTCTAGATGGCTAGTGCAACAATTCTATATGGTATCAGAGCCAAGAGGTCTCGAGTTCGAGACCCCGCTCACGCGGATTAAAAAAAGAAAAGAAAAAAAAAATCTTGCGGCCTGCTCCTATCCCATGCTAAGGACTAAAATAGTCTAGACGTGAGGGGGAGTGTTGAATATAAATATATTGCCTAGCCCCTTTCCATCAGTTTGGACTTTTGGTCTAGATGGCTAGTAATTCTATAATATGGACCCAGAGCGTTGAAGTCTTTGGTGTCGCTCTCGTGCTACTTTTCATATCTCTCAACCTGACAGACCATTGGTACTCACCATGACTTCTGATTTCAACCAGGTTGCAATCAGCTAGAACACTACTGAGACCACTACTAGAGAAATTTATCATGGCGGAGATCATCCTTTCAGCGGTTGTGGGAGACCTGGCCGGTAGGGTGATATCTCGTCTTGTTAGCCAGTTCGAAGGCCAAGATCAGAGCACCGAAGCGAAGCTACGAAGGATTTGCCATATGCTCGTCAAGGTCCAGAGTGCAATAGAGGAGGCTAGAGGGAGGCAGATCACGAACTACGGCACCCTCGAGTGGCTCTCGGAGCTCAACGAAGGTCTGTACCAAGGTCGCTACTTGCTCGACACAGTCGGATGCAGAGAGCAGCAGGAGGAAACTGAAGAAGATGAGTACGCCGACAAGGTAGTAGCTGCCCAGACTTTCACCTTTTCCTCGTTTAATCCTGCGAAGCGCGTGCGTGTAGCGGTGCGCAGCGTGAAGAGCCTGTTGTCTTGCCATGATGTTGGTGTTCATGAGAAGATAGATAGAGTGGTTCAGATCTTGGAGACCATATCCGGTGATCTCAAGGAGTTCCTGATGCTGCTACAAAATTGTCAGCCGATCCATCGTCCTTTAGCCACTAATATCTTCATCGAGGGACAGATGTTCGGTCGACATGTCGAGAAAGAGAAGATCATCAACTTCTTGTTGCACGACAGCAGTGGAAAACTGGGTGTGCTTCCGATTGTTGGCGGCATGGGAGTTGGGAAGACCACCCTTGCGCAGCATGTCTGCGATGATGAGAGGGTGCGTAGCCACTTCCCAGTAATCATGTACTCTACTTTCTCATACACTTTAGCCATGGCACGGGGCAAGCAAACACTTGTCCTAGAATACAAGCACCCATTTGGAGATGCTCATAATTTAATCGATGTGGTCAAGGAGAAATTCCTCACAAAGAGGTTCTTGATAGTGTTCGAGGATGTCGACATGCGAAAGAAACAGATGGTGGAAGAATTACTGCCGATCCTACAACGGCATGGAAAACAGGGAAGCAAGATCATCCTCATCACCAGCAACAGGAGTGTCGCAAGCATGGGGACGGTGCAACCGATCAGTCTGAAGGTCATGCCGCATCCGCAGTACTGGTTCTTCTTCAAGGCGCACGCGTTTGCCGGCAGAGACGTCGAGGACGACCCGAGGATGGTGGCGACAGGCAGAGCGATCGCGAGGAAGCTGAATGGGTCTTTCTTCGGCGCCAAGATCGTCGGAGCGGTGCTGAAAGCCCGTCCCGATCCCCGGTTCTGGTGCAAGGTCTTGAGAAGCAACATAGGAGGTCTGTCTCTGTTGGGCGACGGCATGGGGCACATTGCAGATCTGGCAGAGAACTTGCTTCCGGGTCATGTAGACATGTGCATGCTCACCGTCTCTAAGAATCCATTCCCCTCTCAGACAGAACTGACAAGACTGGATGATCTTTGTCAGGCTAGTCCAGGTGCTGATTGCTTGGCAGGTGATGATATCCGATTTGCAAAAGTATTGCTGTGCAGGTCAATTTTGCCGTTCCAGTGCTTGTACTACACTGCTCATTGTGATGTGCGCGGGGTGGAAGATTTATCAAAGTTCACCAGAACTGGAGGGCGAGGTGCACTTGCCCACATACTTCCATCAAGAAAAGGGCTTGCCCGTATAAGTGTTTGAAGATCAGACACGCTTTAATTAATGTTTGTAAACATATAGAGAATCTGATGCACACAGAGGAGGGTACCTTCGTAACACCAATGAAATCGGCCCCAACCCCATGACCTATTTGCAAGAATGCTTTGTGTTTCAGTACTGTGTACGAGGTTGGTTGTCTTGTTTCCCTGCTATATCCATAAAATTGCCTCCGATATTTGTAATTTAGCTTTGACCACTAGTTTTTTTATTTCAGTGTAAGCATAAAATCTTCAACTATTTTTTAGATAAAGCGTATATATTAATATCGCGGAGATACCAATTACAGCCAGCCTCTGCAACAACGCAATACCCTAATGACTTTACGGATGCACACATCCGAAAAAAGAAGAAGTTAAAAAAGAAAAAAGTCCATTGTCGCCCGATCATAAATCTTGGGTCTTCACCCTGGAGATAGTCCCCACTCTCAAAACAATGTCTTCGACAAAGCCATTGCCACGCACAACCAATTAAGGCCAGACCTTGGATTTTCACCCTGAAAGGTAAGACATGGAACTTCACATGTGCTGTCGCCCCCACTTACATACCGCTGCTACGATTCCTGAAGCTCCAAACAAGTTCCTCATCACCGCCAAAGGCTCCAATCACCATTACTAGTCCTCCGATATCGGCCTCGATGACATTCTCCATCTCTGACTCCACCGTGGATTTGCCCATGATGGCAACAGAAGCAGAGCTTCATGCCGCTCCCTCCGGCACGACTGAATCCCATACAATCCAGCAGTCTCTAGGCATAAACGTTCATGTGAGATTGCCGGCGGAGCCTTCCGGAACCCGATACTCCGGCCAGATCGAGGAGGACAAGTGTTAGGCAGATCTTCGTCCTTGCGCGAGTTGGAACCCTAGGAACCCCACCATTATTGAGCACACCGGTAGGCGCCCACACCGCCGCTCGGATCAGCAAAGGAGGCGGCCGCAGAAGCCACCCCGAAATCCATCCAAGGAAACTGGCCGATCTAGATCGGACCGAAAGGTCCAGATCCAAGACATGTCGTTACACCGCTGGGAGGGTCCTCAAGGAGCCTCCCTTCCGTCTCCAACTCGCCGCCCCGGCTACAGACCCCGGCCACGAACACTGTGCCGCCTAGTGCCACGACCATCGCCGCCGCCCATCTGGAGCCGCCGCAAGCCGCCGACGAAACTGGCTGATGCCAATTCCGTAGCCACCGCCGCCGCCCATTAGGAGCCGCCGCTTGCCGCCGCACAGCCAGGGTGCCGCCCTGGCCGCCGTGCGCAGCGCCCTTCCCGAGGCGCCCCGGTCGCGTCCGGGATCCGCCGCCATTTCCTTGTGCCATAAGCACTTGTGGTTTCGGGCGCCGCCGCCACCACGGCTAAGCTCGGCGGCAACGGCGGTAGGCTTCGCCGGTTGAGAGGAGGGGGTGGGCGATGCTGGGACTGGTTCCTCCTAGATTGCCCCGGGGTGGTGGTGCGAGGGGGTCGAGCCAATAAAATCTTCAAATATGTAATTATTGTACCGACTCTTTATCAAAAAAGCAGGGCAGTCGAAAAAACAATGACATTAATATAACAATCACTACATCTTTTGGCACCCGTAGAATAACTCGACCCATTCAACTTCTTTTAGCATTGGTCATGAGACCTAGCGAGAAAATATTTTTCTGTACCACCTAATACGAAATACCAACAATATAATGCTTGAAAGAAACTCGATTTGTCTAGAAAACGACACCCTAGGTGGGAGGTCACTTTTGAGTACCTCCCTGATGTCGCAAAGGTGCCTCCGAGGGCGCCACTTATTGCTTTTTTAACAAGCTTGTCGCTCTTAGTGACGGCTCCCCTTGAGGAAGGACTAGAGGGGAGTTTATTTTTGGCATTTTTGTAGATCAAAATAAAAAAATAGATTTTGAACCGATATTCCAAATTACAATCTTTCAGGGTTGTGCCTTCACACCGAACTTTTTCAAAACAATATCATATACTAACACGTCTCGAAGTATTTCGCCATGTTTGCATTGTCCCTATTTCAACATCTCCATTGTCATATGTCCAATATACTGCTTGACTTGATTAAAGTTCATTTTACGAACATGCATCCCTAAGAGTCTGTCATGCATCAACATCTGATGTCTAAAGTTTCGTTGTGTCTCTATGTTTTCTCTTGTTAGACGACACACAGTATGATCTCATCCTACAGTTTGTAGTCAAATATAAAATGTGTTATATCATGTTTGATTGTTTTCTTATCATCTAACTCAAACCCATCATTATTAGTATAACATGTATTATTTGTGTAACGTAAGTATCAAATATTCCATAATCTACTATGGAAAATATTTTTCCAGCAAACACTTGAACATTACATATTTATTAACCTGCTTATGACACTTCGAGATCAACAACAACGTTACTCTTCCATACTCCTAACATTCTTCGATGATATAATATTTTAATAAATCACATTTTATTGTTTCACCGCTTTTCTAAATACATACAACCTAGCTCAAGCAACATGAGACAATTAGAATTATCATTTATATTTGTTGAAGTTCTGAATATTGCACCACTATCTTTTTAACACTCAAGCAAAATAGGATATTAGGCACAACCTTTCAAAATATTTTTATGTATTTTTGTTTAAAATGCTAGATTGGCATGTAGCCCTCTTTTTTATAACCCTGGAATGCTATCAACTACTTTCATTTGGCAGTGTGCTAGAGACTATGTTGTGTTTTATGCTTGGACCTCATGCTGGGCTTGTATATTCATAATTCTCTAGGAATTAAATATTATTATAACAGTTACAAGTAAAAAAATCATCCAACACAACAAAAAGGTACCGTAAAACTAGATTTTTCCTAAGAATTAGATATCTAGCTATAAACTTTTGTTTCGTTAGTCGTGAGACATGCTTTCAATATCGTACTCTACAACACTCAATGTAAATACCTAGATATTTTTACCATTAATTAATAATTCATAAGCATGCCAACAAGGTGGCCATGGTTGAGACCGGGGTGTGTATGTATGAGGATCACAGAAACATTTGCCATGGGTTTGCAACACAATTTTTTCACACCAATGTGAACGTTCCCGAGTTATCTTTTCCATCGATTTTGCATCAAATTGAGGGTAGCATTTATTTGTATTTACACACCTTATAGGCTTAACATTGTTTAGTTTTTTTTTTGCGAAAAGGCCAACCACTCTATTGATCATCAAGAACGGTACAAAGAAACCCAAAAGTAATAAAAATTACATGTAGGTCTTTAGACCACCTAGCGACGACTACCAGGAGTGAAGCGAGCCGAAGGCGCGCCGCCATCCTCACCCCTCCCTCACTGGAGCCGGCAAAACTTGTCGTAGTAGAGCTTGTTGTAGTAGACAGACGGAAGTCGTCGTGCTAAGGCCCTGAAAGACCAACGCAGCAGAGCAGCAACCATCGCCAATGATGACAAACATAGATCGGAAGAGTCAGCCCTACAACCACACGAACGAACACAAAAACGAACTGGATCCGAGGAGATCCATCGGACACACAATTTCCACCGGAGCGAGGATAGGACGGGAGGACTTTATTCTGCCTTCAGAATGTCGCCGCCGCCACACCATCCCAAAAAAGACACTCGAACTACCTAAAGAAAGGAACGGAAACCTCCCCGCCGGCTAGGGGCTACGGTCCGCCGCAACTCTGGGCCCAAGGGCCACCGGAGGTGGGAGGACCGGCCGCTCCACCGGCCGGAGGGACGAAGATCTCAGATTGTTTTTTTAGTATTTTAGCTAGCCACAAACTTGATTGTAGCCTCCCCTCTCTCCCTCATGTTTCTGTCATCCCCTTAGAGGTCCAGCGCCTCGTCACCACAAGCGCACCATGTCCTCTCCCCCCGCCTCCCCACTTGTAGTGCCTTCAAATCTACTGCCTTGTGTCTCGTAAGTGCAATGATACAACACATGTTTTGTACAACATTTAGTGGTGCTGCCTTTTAGATGAATTAAATTTAGATCTGCTACTCCCATATGTACTCCCTCCGTTCCTAAATATAAGATGTTTTAGACTTTGTCCACATTCACATATACACAAATGTATCTAGACACATTTCATGTGTAGGTTAACTCATTTTAGTATGTATATGGACAACATGTGTAACATCTAGAATATCTTACATTTGGGAACGGAGGGAGTACTACCTATCATATAGTGGACTCCCCTAACAGCACATTTTCTATTGCTTTGTTTTCATGCCTTTCAGTTATACCATTTTTCATGTATTGTGTTCAGCTGTACTATTTTTGACGGCTTGGGGTCGTGCCGACGGTGGCGAGTCGGTCTTGGATGCCTGTGTTGCGGCCCCGGATTTGAGGCTCTGTGGTTGGCTTAGCAGCGAGCAACACTGTTGTGGTGGTGGCGCTTCCTCTTGGCTATGTGTTTATCGTGGGCAGGAGTTGCGAGTGATCCTGGTGTTGTCGTGGCTTTGGTGGTGGCAAATCGTTGATGTCGGTCTAGAGGCCATGTGTTGATAGCAAAGTTTTAAATAGTGGGCTAAGCCATTTAGCGGCAACCTCCGAAAATAGCAATAGCGTTGCTAAATCATCGCTATAGCCCGCTATTTGAGGGTTTTGATACCTTTAGCATGCTAATGCACTTAGCGGCAAGGTGCAGAAAATGCTATAGCGCCACTATAGCTTCGCCATAGCCGCTATTTAAAACTCTGGTTGATAGTGGCACCATCCCCTCGGTTGAGTCGGCGACCCCGGTACCGCTGGTGGCTTGGGTGAGAGTATTACGGCGACGGCGGTGGCTCTCGTATCCCTCTTGGAGGTGGCTTTGTTGGTCATGTCATGTCTCAGGGATACGGGTGAAACCCCTAGTTCGGTTTTTCGGGCTTGGCGGCGGCGCGTTGTGTCTACCGTCTTCAGTGGTGCGCCAGCATGGAGTTTGGTGCCTGTTGTTTGCAGCAGGTCGACGCCTTTATCATGTACTGTTGTGAATATTATTCGACTATTGCTTATGAACTGGGATTTGCGTCGCTGGTCCCCTATCGGCTATCGCTTAGCTGCTGTCGGTATGGGAAATTTCTTAAGTTCTTTGATTGATTCCGTCCCCGAGTGCTACCAAAGTTACTCTAATGTCAAAATCGGTATTCCGTGACCTGGAGCGAGAGGACAGGTGGCTCTCTCCAGCGATTGCTTGGTGTGTTCGGTACACCTGTGTTTGGTGGTTTCCTTAGTAGCCGCGGTTTCGCTCCTACTCGGTGGCTTCGGTTTCCTACTTATAGGTGCGGATTCTTCGATTTTTCTTACTCGATTTTAAGGTTGTGGCGTTCTAGCCCCTCAGATGTTCATTTCTTTTGGTCTGCTTCGTAAGAGTGTTCTTTCATCATCATGTAACTGGACAATCAAGCTACTGGCAAAGCTCTGAGCGCCACATAAGAGACTCACAAGTCACAACTTGTGGTTGTACACATCATGCGCCTCGTTACAGGTGCGATGCAATTTCATGCATATAGGATATAGCAGGGAACAATCTCAAAAATAAAAAAGAGGATATTAGCTGGGAAGCAAGACAAGCGAGCTCCTACATTCGCCAAGGAAAATAGAAAAAGTTCACAGTACAAGTCAAAACAAAGCATTCGGCTCTGCGCGAGCGAGCCGGTCAGACCCACGGAGACAATTGCGTTGCTCTTATTACGAAGCATCCTCCCCTGTCTGCATCAAAGTCTATGTGAACAAGCATTAATTCGTGTCCGATCTTCACACACCTATATGGGCAAATCTTTTCTTGACAGAGGTATATGAGCAAATCTACAACTTCCTCTAATTCCGACAAACTTTGATGAATTGTCCGCCCCGCGCACAGCGCAATGTGCAGTGTAGTACAAGCATTGGAATGGCAAAACTGTCCTGCACACCAATACTTTTGCAAACCGGATATCACCGGCCAAATAATCATCCGGCCGGGCAGCACTAGCACAAGGACTATCGTGGCAAAGATCATCCAACCTAGCCAGTTCTGTCTGGGAGGAGAATGGATCCTTGGAAATGGTCAACTCGCACATGCCTGCGTTGCTTGGAAGCAAGTTCTCTGCCAAATCTGCAATGTACCCCATGCCATCGCCCAACAGAGACAGACCACCTATGTTGCTTCTCAAGACCTTGCACCAGAACTGGTGATCGGGACGGGCTTTCAGCACCGCTCCGATGATCTTGGCTCCAAAGAAGGACCCGCTTAGCCTCTTTGCAATCGCTTTGCCTGCTGCCACCATCTTCGGGTCTTCCTGGACGTCTCTGCCGGGAAACGCGTGCGCCTTGAAGAAGAACCAGTACTCCGGATGCGGCATGACCTTCAGAGTGATCGGTTGTACCGTCCCCAAGCTCGCGACAGCCCTATTGCTCGTGATGATTATGATCTTGCTTCCCTGTTTTCCGTGTCGTCGCAGGATCGGCAGTAACTCTTCTAGCATCTGTTTCTTGCGCATGTCGACGTCCTCGAACACCATCAGGAACCTCCTGCTGGAGAGGTAATTCTCCTTGAGTACATGTACTGACTCGACAAATTTTCGAGCGTCTCCAACTGCGTGCTTGGATTCCAGGACAAACGTTGGCTCACCCCGTGCCATAACTAAAGTACACGAGAAACTGGAGTACATGATAATTGGGAAGTGGCCGCGCACCCTCTCGTCCTCGCATACATGCTGCACAAGGGTGGTCTTCCCAACTCCCATGTCGCCGACAATCGGAAGCACACCCAGTTTTCCAGTGCCGTCGTGCAGCAAGAAGTTGATGATCCGCTCTTTCTCGACATGTCGACCGAACATCTGCCCCTCTACGAAGATATTAGTGGCTAAATGACGATGGATCGACTGGCAGTTCTGCAGGAGCATCAGGAACTCCCTGAGATCACCGGACATGGTCTCCAAGATCTGTACCACTCTCTATCCTCTCTTGCACGCAGACATCACGGCGAGACAATAGGCTCCTCGCCCTCCATGCCGCTACGCGCACGCGCTTTGCAGGATTAAACAAGGACAGGAGAAAGGTTGCGGGGCTACGTTATCAGCGTGCTCATCTTCAGTCATCTCCTCAACCTCTCTGCACCCGATCGTGTCGAGCAAGTAGCGGCCTTGGTACAGACCATCGTTGAGCTCCGAGAGCCACTCGAGGGTGCCGTAGTTCGTGATCTGCCTCCCTCTAGCCTCCTCTATTGCACTCTGGACCTTGACGAGCATATGGCAGATCCTTCGGAGCTTGGCTTCGGTGCGCTCTTGTCCTTTGAACTGGCCGAAGAGAAGAGATATCACCCTACCGGCCAGGTCTCCCACAACAGCTGAGAAGATGATCTCCGCCATGTCAGAATTCTCTAGCAGCTGTCTCAGCTGCTCGTCGTATGTTACCTGTTGCACTATCTGTTTGACAATTCTAAGGTTATGGCTGAAATTAAAAGTTAAGGTCAGCACCAAGGGTACTTTATCGAGTGGAGAGACCTGAAAATTAGCACGAGAGCGACACCAAAGACTTCAAGCCTGCAAGTCTACAAAGCGTGTTTTTCTTCTATGAAAGGGACGGTCTATTGAGATTTCACAACCAGTCCTCAAGTGACGTACTATACTAACACGGTGGAACAAATAGCATCCAAAAATAGACGGGGCTCATTCTTATCCTCTCCTTCCTCTCTCCTAGCTACAGTACTTTGAGAGTCGCTCGAGAGCTCCCGGCTCGCTCCTGCTCGTTCTCCGGCGGCGTTGCCGGCCGGCGTCGAGAGGGATGCGTAGCGCGGGTTGTACAGTGTAGTCTTAGGTTGAGTTGCTGTAGTTTAGCTAGTTGCTTTGTGTTCGCCGAAGTGCGGATTGCCGCGTTGCCGTGGAGGCAGTGCCTGCTCTTGCGCCCGAGCCGCATCTGCATGTCGGAGGTGGTTCTTCTTCCCCAGGCGGAGCTCCGGCGGTCGGAGTCGCGTGCGGAGAGACTACCTGCTTCCTTCTTCCCTCATAAGCTCGAAGATTGGATTCTGGTTCTGGAAGTCAATCAGTGCCTCTTTGCTTTGGATTTGAAGCTTGTGGTGGTTCTTCCTCTGGCTGGCCGTGGAGGTGAGGAGAGGAAGAGGCGCTACTGGTTTTCTTGTTCCCCTGCAGGGTGCTGGCTCAACTGGTCCTTCCCCTCCTTGCCCGGTTCCGGCTTCGTCGCCGGGGAGGTCGTGAAGGTGTTCCGTCGGGTGAGTTCCTCTGTCTCTGTTTCTCTGGCCGGCCGTGGTGGCGAGGGGAGAAGGAGGTGGATGTGCTCGATCCCGTTTTGGTGGTGGTGGTGGCGGTGCTCTTCTCCGATGTTCCTGCTCCGGCCGGCCTTGGTGGCGAGAGGAGCGGAGGTTGGAGGTGGTTGGGTGGTGATGGAGGTGGGCCTTGGCGGCGCTGAGGCGGCTGGAAGTTGGGTGGAAGCGGGGAACTCGCGCTGTGGCCGTGTCCGTTCAACGCGTCTCAGTTCCGTCGCGCGGCGGCGGACGGCTCCTGCGGTCGACTACAAGATGTGGCGGTGCTCGTTTCCCGACGGAAGGTGGTACGGCGTCTCCGGCGGCGGCTAGGGTTCTTGGGTGCCGGCTTTGGATCCGATTGTGGTTTCTTCAGGTGGCTTGAGGTGCTTTGTGCAAATTTCTGGGTCCTCTTGTATTTTTCTTTTCTTTTGGACCTGCTTGTAATTTGTACTGAGCTCCTGAATATATGCGTCGGATCTTCCTCAAAAAAAATAGCATCCAAAAATAATAAATAATAGAACTTTTTTTCTGGCCATCACTTATTGGTCATGCGTTTTTTTAAGATAAAGAGCATTTTATTACTGGTCGTGCAGTCGAAAAAGAGATTTAAAAGGGCATATGGCGCCAGCGGCAAATCTGGTCCGTCCGTTTCATCTATCCAATGGACCAAATTCGTCGTTGACCGACGGACGAAAATGGACTGGTCCAGGTCCGTCGGATGGATGGAATCGACGAACCAGATTTGCCCCTGGTGCCATATGCCCTTGTAAAAAAAACGTTTTATCGTGCAGTACTACATAGAAAACTTGTTCTGAGTTTGTGTGATGAACACGGCAGAGAAAGGACCTGAACATGTTGGATTTTATATGGCGTAGGCCCATTTAGCCCAATAATAAATCATTAAGTTCTCAAATGTCCACTGAGTTTGGTGCATGTTGTGTATCTGAAATGGGACTAGGACTAAGATTAGTCCCATATTCCTAGTTGGAAAAGAGTTGAACCCGCTTATAAGTGGAACTCTTCTACTCAGTGAGTGAGAATATGAGCAGTTCATGCGCACTCCTACTACGTCGCCCGCCATGCCACGAATCGCACGCACGGCGCGTTTCGAGTTTGAGTTAGAACTCGTTTTGGTGGAAGATTAACAAATTCCACTGCTTATTCCACCGCGGAAGACTAAACAAAGGTAGCATCCGTGCCGCTCAATAACAAAAAAAAAAAAGGTATAGCCGGGCCGAGTAGCTAAAACATTCGAAGCAAGCCACCTATCGATCAACTTGATGAGTAGAGACGTTGTAGGCTGAACCAATGCAGCGCAAGTTTAGGTGCCCTGGCGGTCTCCTAGTCGGTCTATACTCAAAGCTACCCACTACAAGGCTGGGCCTGGGCGACCAGCCACTGATCCATGGACGCACTCCTGTTTGTGCAGCCTGCTGGCCGTATGGGCAAATCCTACGTATCGCCCCACGGCGACGCTACCAGCGCGCGTCGCCTGAAGGGGATGCTGGACGCGACGCTCGTGGGCCGGCCCAGTTCGGCGTTATTTTCGTTTTCCTTTTTTGCTTAGTTTCTTTTTTTGTTTTCTCTGTTTCTTTTTTATTTATTTATTATTTATGCAATTTTTCATATTTGAAAAGTTTCATATTTTAAAAACTGTTTGGATTTTGAAAACTGTTTGGTTTTTTGAAAATTGTTCAGATTTTAAACATTGTTCAGTTTTGAAATTTGTTCGGATTTGATTTGTGTTCGGATTTGAAATTTGTTCGGATTTGAAATTTATTAATATTTGAAAATTGTTCAGATTTTAAAAATTGTTTGGATTTGAATTTTGTTCGGATTTGAATTTTTTTCGGATTTTATTTTTGTTCGGATTTTATTTTTGTTCGAATTTGAATTTCGTTCGGATTTGATTTTTGTTCGGATTTGAATTTTATTCGGATTTGAAATTTGTTCGGATTTGAAATTTGTTAAAATTGAAAATTGTTCAGAATTTTAAAAATCGTTTGGATTTGATATTTGTTCGGATTTGAATTTCGTTCGGATTTTTAAAAATTGTTCGGATTTGATTTTTATTTGAATTTGAATTTTGTTCGGATTTGAAAATTGTTCATATTTTGAAATTTGTTCGGATTTTAAAAATTGTTCAAATTTCATTTTTGTTCAAATTTGAATTTTGTTTGGATTTGAAAATTATTCATATTTTGAAATTTGTTCAGATTTTAAAAATTGTTCGGATTTAAAATTTGTTCGATTTTGAAATTTGTTTGATTTTGAAATTTGTTCGGATTTGAAAAAATGATTACAAGCGCTAAAGAAGAAAACGTACCGTGCTTTTCTGTTGGGCCGGCCCACGAAGCAGCAGTCTTGAGGCGACGCGGTCAAGTTCGGTCGCTTTAAGGCGACCTACAGGACGACCCGGCCGTATGCTCAGGCCTCGGCCCATGTTGACACAAGCAAGCACTCGGAAAGAAAAGAAAAAGACAATTGACACTTGAGACAGTCGACAGTGCTCTGGCCTGCTAGTGCTGGCTGCTCGTTCAAATTATCCTGATAGATCGACAGCCTGCTTTGTCTTCCTTGATCAACTTTAATCCGGGTTCAAAAATATTCAGAAACTGCAGTAGCAACAAGTAATTGGCAGTGTTACTGTGATGATTGCATTCGCTTAATAAGAAAGACAAAAGGCAAAGGCAAATTGGCGTCGATTGGATCGACATCATGCTTTACGGCCGTGGAAACGCTGGGACGACAAAGTCGACAAGCTTCCGGAGTCAGCCAGTACTGTCATCCTCCGTGACTTGAAGAAATTTGGTGATGGGCTCGATCACGTGAAGGTTTTTTTTCACGCCAAGAGGCCAATTTGTCAAGAGAGAGCAAAATGGCCATGTTGCCCATTCCATGAAGAGTAATCGAGTAGTTCGCACACCTAAGCGGGACAGGAGGACCAAGCATTGATCGTGAGCCGCCTGCCTTTCTCGTTCGGGTCCCAAGTTGTGCAGCAGAGCGATCGTATTCGAAACGGGGGGAAATTGCTGCATCATGTCGAGAACGTCATTCGTGTTGGTGTTCTGAATATCTAATATACGCTGAAAATTTCAGAAAACGTTATTCATTTGGGCTCATCCGTGACAGAAAAATGCAAAAACGGCTAAGTCAGTTTAAATAAGCTTTTTTCCCGATTTGTTTTTAAATAAGCTACTCTTTCCGTCCAAATTTATATATATCTACATACTAAATTATGTCTAGATACATACAAATTTGACCTAGGTTGAGACATCCTTTTGTGAACGGAGTGAGTATATGATGTGGGCTTTTTTTGCAATCCAGAGTCTGTGAAGATCATTCGAACTGCAACGGAATAGCTAGCGGACGTCGTACCGCTTTTCACAACTTCTCCATAACAGAAAACGGTAGGTCACCTCAAAGCAAGATCTGTCAGGCTCTTCGTTTCATTTCAAGCAGGGTGCTGCTTTTCGTTTCCTTCTTTCCAAGCTTCACTTTGGTTTTCAAATTTTGTCTCTGCGTTAGGTTTCCCAGACCAGATCGAGTGCCATGGCAACGAGGTAGCTCACCGCTTCCAAACGAAAGCACCCCGGCACTTCTGCAGAGTACGATTACAGCACAGCGCGATCAAGAGTAGTAGAGTGCACCTCCTTTCCTTCTCACACACAGTCAGCGCCATCAATGTCAACAAACAGAAGAAAAATGCGTCGCCGTCGACTGAAGTGAACCGGCCGATCATCATGTTTTAATAATCTCCTGTCCTAACGGTTCCCAGAAAAAAGAAATTGTTTTTCGGGCCACGGACTGCACCCCAAAACTCGAGAGCCGATCAATCATACCATGATCATCATACTGTATGATTAATACACACGTACACATCGGTTTAATTAAGCAGATCATGCACAAAAATATCACACGCATATGATGCATCCATGATCCATATCCGGGGCCATCCGTCGGCTAATTAATTAAGCTCTATCTGATCATCATCGTCTCCTCCTGGCGATGGATAATGGATCGGCCCCTACGATGGACACTCCGCTTTAATATACGGTTGCAGTCCGACGTGGTTAGTTAGTCCTATATATAATCTGGCGTCTGGGTTGCGGCTATCATATTGACAATGACTGAACCCCATGACCCTGCAGTAGTATGCTGACAATCATAGTTAAGCGATGAACTCTGTTAGTACTCCACTGCTGCGTCACCCTAACCATGGAGTATCTTCGGGTTTGTTCAGTTCTTCGGTATCATTTATCTTAATCATTTTTTTGTCAGTAGTCAGTACAGTTAGTACCGGCCACGATCTGCATGATCATAAAGTCGTCTTGGACATAGCGGTGGCTGCATAGTGCAGACAATCTTCAGGAATCAGGCCGATGGCACGTACGCATGCAGAGACGGCGGGGAAAAAAGTAGTATAATGGCGTGTGATCTCTTCGTCTGTGAAGGGAATTTCGCACTACAAGCACCATTTCCTGCACAGCTGTTCAAACTGTCAAAAACATATGTCCACAACTCCAAATAAACGGAAGAGATTCAGTTTGGACTTGGGAGAAAGTAAGAGGGCATCATCCATCATGTAAAGGGCCAGAAGGAAAAGTGAAGAAGAAAGAAAGTGGCTGCTGCTGCTGCAATGGCATCCTCTTCTTCCTTCTCTGCCGCTGCCGTGCCGTGCCATTTGACCGCGACACGCACTCGAAATAAAGCTGGGAGCGATCGACACCTCGGTGTGGCACTCCTCACCTCAGCACCACGAGACGCTTATCTCATTCTCACCCACTTCAAAACTGACTCCAAACTTTAGACCTCACCTGTGACGAGAAGCTGCCCAAGACTTGGTCTCTCACTCGATGCAAAGAGACACCGGACACATGTACTGTTCACACTGTTCGCGTGCATGGCCAATGCATGATTGGCACTGAATTCGTTACCACCAAATAAAAACATTGCACTGAATAAATTGTCTGAATTTTGTCTCTGCTGACATAGGAAAACGGTAACCCTGAATTGCATGCATAGTTTTTTGAGTTTCACTTGGAAAAGCGCTGGGACATCGATCGAGCATCCCAAGACCGAGGAATTATCAGAGAGGTTATTTCCTTTTCAGATATCAGCTCAGCAAAAACAAAGTTGCATCCCAAGAACAGAGGAACGGAGAGATTTTTTTTTTCCTCACAAAAGAGTCCAGCAAACTACACAGCTCATCCACTCAAACTAAACATCAAAAAAGAACGAAAAAACATGCAGAGGATACAATCAATCCCCTTGAGCAACAGGCACCCTGTTTAATACTGTAGCTATCATCTCTAGTCAACCAGTGAGCAAGAACTGCCATCTTTTTTTGCTTTTAATCGAAGTAGTTAATTAAGCTTAACTCAGAAGCCAACAAGTGCTACCACGTTGGCTTTGTCTGTAGCTTTGTTCGACCCATGCCGCTCGCGTCGCGGCCCGGCTACCAGAAGCAGACGGACGCGGCGGCTGAGGCCGGCGCCGCCTTCCCGGCGGAGGCGCGCTGGAGGCGGCCGTAGCGGAACCCGTGGCCGGCGCGGCGGGAGGAGGAGGACGACCGGCGTCGGAGCGCGGGCGCGGCCCAGCCGAAGCAGAGGCGGATGCGCGCGCGGAGGCGCCGGAGCCCCGTGGCGGCCGCGCGGCGCAGGCGCCGCGCCCCGGCCCAGACGACGCGACGAGTGCGGGCGCGCGGCGAGAGGTGGTGGTCGGCGTCGCGGGAGAAGTGGTAGCTCCGGAGGAACAGCTGCCGCCGCTCCACCTGCCGCTCCCACCGCGCCATGTACTCCACGTACGGCCACGCCGCCGCCATCGTGGCCTTCTCGGCGGCCATCGCCGGCACCGGCGCCGCCACTTGCGCGGACATGGGCGCAGGTAGATTCTTGGCTGGCGAGCTAGCTGACTCTGCTCAGCGTCTTGGCAAAAACAAGAAGATGCTTAAGGGCAAGCTAGCGTGAGGAGGAGCGGTTTGCGTCGGGGTCTGAGGAGATGTACGGCGAAGCGGAGGATTTATAGGGGAGAGGTGGCGTCTGGCTGGCGACGGCGGGAGGAGGAGTTGGCTGCGCGAGCTGCAGCCGCAGCAGCGTGGGGAGGAAGGGAGCGGGGAAGCAGAGCAGAGCAGGGGAGATGGTTGGAGTGGGAGGGGAAGGGTGGGCGGCTTTAAGCTAAAACCTTGGACGATTTCCTCGCGCTTTGGGGTGCTAATCTTTTTTACTCTAGTTTACACGGACAATCTGATTGGAAAATGACACTGCTAGGTGTAGCTTCTAGCTTGAACTGTTATTTTAGCAGCTGGTATAATTTACAAAAAGAATGAACTTTTCTCTTCCTTGAGGAGCATATATCATATCTGACTGTACACGTGGTGTGTACATGGAAGTCACTATATGATATAGTACACACATGTCGACGTTGAAAAATGTTTAACTGTCAGATGACCTTGCACAAATCCGATCTTTGACGAATTGCCGAATTGGTATAGAAATTGTAGATCAAAATAAAGATCCACTTAATTTTACTATTCAACAATTTGGCGGGAAAGTGTTTTTTTTTGGCTTTCGACCTCGAGTGATCCTGATAGTTTAAAAAATGGAAAAATATTTACGGGTTTCTAAAAAAATTGAAAAAATTCTGAATGTAACCAATGTTTTATCCCACAAACACGTAAAAAAACTCAACTTTAAATACATTTATTCTAAACTACAAAAAAATGACAAAAACTGATAAATTTGAAAAATGCATATTCATATCCACATTTTTGTCATTTTTTCGTAGTCCATAATACAAAGTACTTGAAGGCTGTTTTTGGCACATTCGTTGAATATAGTTTTGGTTATATCAATAATTTATTTAAAAATGAAACATGTAAATAATGTTTTTGATTTTTTTTAAATTGTAGAATCGCTGGAACTCGGGAGAACAAAAAATGGCTCATTAGGGTAGTAGTCCGTGTGACGACGCATGTGCCCATGATGTGTGTGCAAATCTCTTCTCTAAAACTAGTGCACCCAGTAGCAGTAGATATATATATCCTCGGATACAGGAACCACCCTCTGATGGTGTGCCTTTTTTCTGTTGTAGTAACCGTTGGATCGGCAACAAGGCAGGCTTTGACCTTTTTTATGCCTAAAGCCTGAAACTACCGCGTGAATGCACGCTCAAATTGCTCTGTCCGACCGCAGATTTAGATTTTAGTGGATCGGAGTAGGACAGAGGAAACGCCATTGGCGTGAAGACACGGTAGCAAGCTTTGGGTTAGTTCGTACGTGCGCGCGTCCGGCTGTGCTGTTAAATTTGCTAAGGACGATGGTTGGTCAACAGGGGTCATTATGCCATGGTCGGTATAACTCCTACCAATAGTAGAGATTGAGCGCGTGGACGAGGACTGACGGGCAACGGGACGGATGAACGGTGCCCGTACGTCAGGGTCGGTTTACCTTGTCAATCCCAGTTTAATTACGACTCCCGATCGGCCGATCTGAAGGTTCTTATATTTCTTAATCAATGGAAGTGAACACCATTTGGCATGAGACATGTGTCATTTCATCCCAGTAAGTATTCCACGCAGAGCTTGGATACGTCAGACAAACAGTCGTGCATTCGGGCCTCGGTTGACACTCTCGGTCGCCGTCCTCGCCGTCAAGGACTTCGAGGACCGGTATGCAAAGCAGCGGTAAGATCCAAAGTTGGCCGCCTTTGCATACCTCGGAACCGCTACTACGGCAACGAGCTGCTCATGCGTGATTACTTCGCCGAGATCGCATCGAAGCATTTCTTCAGACTTACCGTGAGATAGAGGATGCGGACACACACAACCAGCTGCAGCTAGACCTAGTTGAAAACACCTGGCAGCTGCATGGGCAGTAGCCATTTTTTTAATTAATTTGAACCATGTTTGATTCAAACAATATTTTTATTCGACATCATTCTTGTATTGAATTATTGTTTAATTTGTGTGATTCAAACTTTTATTGTACTAAACTATTGGTTCTTATTTATAAGGTACTATTGTTGTAATAAGAATATTTATAATTTAGTTCCTATTTATTCATTATTGAGTTTTTATATCAAATAGATCATCTATGTTATTCTTGTTTCTATGTTGAAATGTTGTGGTTTAAGGTTCTGAACGAGGCGCGGCGGAACAGAAACCGTAAAACCGAACCGCGCCTCGTTTCGAGCCAAAAAACGCGTGTTCCGCGACTGTTTTGAGGGTCCGCGTTTTGAGGGGTCTGCTAGAGATGCTTTTAGACATCGCTGTGGAGCCCCTTTACAACCCTTGTCGATTATTCTCGGTCTTTCCGTTTTCGGCTAGGCGGTGCGCGGCGTTGATGTCGAAGCGATGACTCCTATTTCGCCTCCGCTGCATCGCGTTGAGGTGTTAGGGAGTTAACCTTGACCGTTTGGGAGTTTTTGTCGTCAATGCGTGTGGTGCGTGGCCTCGGGCCTAGCATGGATGTCGGACCGGTGAGCCGCCGTCGCGTTGAGGTTTTGGGGTGGCGCCATTAACCGCTTGGTCGTTTTTGTCGTAGGCCCATCCTTGGGACCGACATGGATATCAGACCGGTGGCTCCTTGTTTGCGCATCCGCTGTGTCGCGTCGAGGTGTATGTGTGGCTGCTTGGACAGCTTGTGTGCTGCGTGGGCTCGGAACCGACGTGGAGAGTGGTGTTGTATCGGTTTCGGCCAATTCTTTTTACAATGGAACGACAAGCATGCATTTTGTTGTCGACCTGGTGGGTCTACGTACGTACGTTCGGAAGGTTGTGGATTCTGCCGTGGCGTCGCGTGCCAAACCACATCAGACGGCGACGGCGACGGTGACAGACAGATACAGCAGTGGAGGAACGGCGCGCCTTATCCGATCGAGGCACCAAGTCACGTTCCTGCCCATGCCAGGCCGTTGACAACGCTCACTCAGCTCGCCTATCGCCATCGGTTTAGCCTTTGGCACCGTGCAGACAACGCCATAAACTGCTATTGCTGCAGCGTACACAGTACGCACCGTTACCTTAACAACAAGGTCCATCGATCGATCGATCTCTCGCTCGACTGTAACGCATCGTTAATTAACTGCTCAACATAGATTGGGTGCAGCCGGCGTATACTATGTAATACGGGCGGCGGAGGACCCCTTCGGGCAAGGTAGGGCAGCCGCCCTACCTTGATTTTTGCCCAAAAATCAAGTATACGTATTCATCGGCCGATGGGATTCGCTGGGCGACCACGTTCGTCTGCGTCTAGCGATTGGAGAAGAAAGGGAAAGGGAGAAAGAAGCATGGCCGGTCGCTCGCACTGGGCTAGTCTGCTGGGGTGGCTATTGGGCCTTGTTGCTGACTAGACTTCTGTGGCTAGTGCAGCTTGATTTGGGCCACGACCACCAGGTCAGCTCCAGGATAGGCCTTTGTCATGCAAGCTGGGAGCTTGGTTAATTTAGTGATGCATGTAATTTTATCAACCAAACCAACTTTCACGTGTTTTATCAATCTGCACTTTTATTTTTTCATCATTTATTTATTAATGTTGTAGAGTTCGCCCTACCTCGAATTTTTTTCGTCCTCCGCCACTGCTGCAGGCGATGAAGGCAATGATGGTGGCTCAAACCCCCGACGTGGTCTTCACACCGGCCGGCGGGCTGGCTGGCAGCTCTATATACATTAATTCTCGAGACCGACGTACTTTGTATGCTTCTCCTGTACGTTATGTACTGTAGCACAGTACTAGTTTCGGCAGTAGGCATGACAGCAGTGAAAAAGTACATCTACTAGATTACACTGGTTAAACTGCGCAGTGCATAAAAAGGCCAGTGCCGTCAAAATGCCAGAGCCATATGCACGGCTACATCCTGTCTACTCTGTGTGAAATGAAACAGGGGGCTGGCTACCTAATATTTCCTGTCATCTGGAAGGGCTCCAGCCTTATGTTGAAACTCGATCGCACACCCATCACAGATCACGCAGAGTAAATATTTAACTAGGCTTTGTGTCAGAATGGAGAAAGAGTTACGCACCAAGTGTACAAAATGTCACACCCCATGCGTCCTGCTTGGACAGGTGGGCATCTTACGACTGAAGCAACATTGCATCACTTTGCATAAATTTGGTGCGAATATTTAAGAGTTGTTGTTGGAAGGACACACATTTAGAGTTGTCCAGGCTCTGTCCGGGGACACATCCGAACGTGTCTGCATCAAAGTTTTGGGTACCAGTTTCATTTTTTTCTCGATAGGGGCCGGGATTTTCGATAACCGTGATTACCGGAAATTACCGTCCGGTTACAGGACGAAATTCTCGGACACAATTTGAAATTCAAACATAAATCATAAACAAACAAACAAAAAAATTGGGAGGAAGAATTTGGCACAAATTTAAACAACCCGGGATTTTTCGACCAGTAAATGCGTATACCGGGGGTCCAAAAAATCCGGTTACCAGCCGGTAGCCGTGGTATTTCAGCCCGTAACCAAATCCTTGGTCTGCATACAGATAAGGATCAGATGTCGTCCAATCCGGTTAGAGATGATTTCATAGCCATTTAGTCGCACCCATGGACAACTATGAGAGCATGTCGACTCTGTGTGAAACAGACGCGAAAAGCTACTCCTAGTTAATCTTTGTTGACATTCTTGTCATCTGGAAGGGCTCCGTTGACGCTTCCAGATCACGCAGAGTAAATTAACCTAAGGCTGTGTCAGACTGAAGAAAGAGTTACGCACCAAGTGTACAAAATGTCAGAGACTCCATGAGTCCTGCTTAGACAGGTGGGCATCTTACGACTGAGGCAACTTATTTGCACGGTTCACCACAGGAAAAAATACAGTTGTAGTAAGATAGTACATTGCAAAGATAGTACATTGCAGAGTCGCGGTGCATGACTTTGTTTAGCCTCTTGGTGTGCATGCATATTTTTATTAACCTGCTGGAGTACATAACTAATCTTTCGAGTTAATTAGCAGCGGTAGGCTGGTTAGCTGGTCTGCAGGGTGGAGTATTTTTCACCTAGTACGTCAAGTAGATCGCCCCCAAGATTCGATTCCATCCACATGTCCTGCGAACAAAGAAAGCCCACCGAAGCTATGATTAACAATTCTGCTCCGATCAAGTCAAACCTCGCGAATTAACAACCCCATCTCCATCTTCTTTTGGAACCTCTGGAGTATATATCACCGTGGACAACCGCTAATAGTTTAACTCCTGCCAGTAGCTTTCTTCGTACTCTCTGCACGGGTGTACACGTCCGTGGTAGTTACTGCCGAAGCACTTAAATTTTATCGTCGTTTTCAAACGTTGAGGTGAGGTGGCTCACTTTTTTTTCTAATTGATGGAAAAGGGTTTATGAAAAACAGCAGACAGGTCGTGAATTGCTCGGCTAATCTGCCCAAGCTAGGCATGTGTATGGAGATTTGACACTTGGTGCTCGATCGTGCGGATGAAACACGCGTGGATTCGGCTCTGGATATTACAAACGACTGTTCTTTTTCCCGTGGTCAATTCTAGCATGTTTACCACGGTGGGATTAGCACGAAATCCAGGCATCTGGCTCCTTTTATGCCCAGTTTCAGACCTGGTAAGAATGCTGAATGCCTCATGCATGTCATGGTTCGACGTCCTCTGCTGCAGTCTGTCTGATATTGGTGCCAACCAACCAGCCCGCATCGACCTACCTTAATTTCCTGACGTACCTATACGAATAACACGCGCGCGCGACCGTTTCCATCTTCGACCGATCACATCGGCCGGCAGCAGGTCACACCGCCGTAAGCAACGCGTGCATCATCTCGAGCAGCAGGAGTCACCAACCGTTTCAAGTTTTGAATTAGACCCACAGACAGCCGATGGTTTACACAGACTCCTGCACGTCAAGTAGTTTGGCCTCACTCACAAACCAACCATCAACCACCATGCATGTTGATCCATGCCTATTAATTGTTCGGAACTTCAACCTTAGGCCTTGGAACTTCACACACTCGACCTTCATCAACAAATGGCGCTCTATTAATAAATTGTTAGCTTCATCACAGAAAGACAGAGAAATAGAGGGTAGACAGCTCCAAAACTCTAAATTTTCTACAAATTTGGAATGAACATAATGCATGTGTCTTCCCCAACAAGCATGCCACATAGTTTGTTCTCCTCGCAAAGATCAAGAAGAAAGCTAGTCTTTGGTTTATCGTGGCTGCCGAGCGATTGAGTGAAATTATGTCGGGGAGCAGACTTGGTCATAACCTTATTTTACCTTTTGTCAACCAAAATTGGGAGTGGGGGAATGCCGTAGTTTCAAAAAAAAATCGAAAGCACAAACTGCTGGGAACAACCGATACTGAACCTTTGTACGACAAACATTGATGTTTAACCAGATGGATCAGAGCTGTTCCACATTTCCTCATCTTACAGTAGGCATTCAAATTGACGTGAACTGTTCTGAATGTTCTTTCGGTTCTGTAGAACTTTACAAGGTTCATGCAGTGTTAACGCAACATTCTATATCCTGAAGTCCAACACAAGTGACAACAAAAACTGAAGTGGCGGCCTATTACACGAGTAACTTAACAGAAGCTCGGTCCAGCCCCTTGTCGGAAGCTTATGATCAGGCCGAAACGAAGAACATATGCCGCAGCCAACCAGCGCGTCACCTCCGGCAGTCTGATGCTCGGACAGCTCGGTGCCCCCATGGCACTGTCGGCATGTGAAGCAAGTGGCGGAGGCGCGTTTGCCGCCATTGGGCATTGGCTTTGTTGTTTTCGTTAATTGCATTGCGCTCGCGTCCTGGCTAGCAGAAGCACACGGAGGCCGGCGTCGTCTTTCCGGGGACGGCGCGGTGGAGGCGGCCGTAGCGGAATCCCTGTCCTGCGCGGCGAGGGGATGAGCGGAGTCGGAGCGCGGGCGCGGCCCAGCCAAAGCAGAGGCGGATGCGTGCGCGGAGGCGGCGGAGCCCCGTGCCTGCCGCGCGGCGCAGGCGGCGCGCCCCGGCCCAGACGACGCGGCGCGTTCTGGCGCGCGGCGAGAGGTAATGATCAGCGTCGCGGGAGAAGTGGTAGCTCCGGAGGAACAGCTGCCGCCGCTCCCACCGCGCCATGTACTCCACGTACGGCCACGCCATCGTAGTCATCGTCTTCTCTGCGGTTACCGGCGCCACCACTTGCGCGGACATGGGCGTGGGTAGATTCTTGTCTAGCCGGCAGGCTGACTCTGCTCCGGTCTTTTTCACTCGTTACTGCTAGTGCAAGCAAGAAGCTAGCAGAAGAAGAGTAAGCACCGGGCGTGTGGATGAAAAGCAATGGTTTGCGTCGAGAGGCTCTAATGAACGGTGCGGCGAAGCGGGGGCTTTATAGGGGAGGTGCGCAGCGGCTGGTGGTGGCGCCGGGAGGAGCCTGCAGGGGAAGCAGAGCAGGGGAGATGGTTGGAGTAGGAGAGGGAGGGTGGGCGCCTTTATGCTTAAACCTACATCCGTTGGTCAAGCTGTCCATGCGAACCCATGCACATGTTAGCTGAGGCTTGCAACTTGCTAAGTACTCTCTCTCTCTCTCTCTCTCTGCCACTAGAAATTAAATTATTGCTACCTACAAAGGATCGAATAAGGTATACTTTTCGAGAATCAGGATCTAGCTAGATTTGATCAGGTTGTACGCTCTGCCACAAGGAATTTGAAGCCTACACATCAAATGTACATATGACAATATGTGCAACATGCCTACAAATAGTCCCCTAAAAGTGATAAACCGTTGTGGCCTCAGCTAATCGAGAAGCATGATTTCGCTGGTCCCTCAATTCCTTAATCATATATAAGTGACACGCACTGCTACATGATCTATACAAATAGTACTCTTCGTAATATCCGTTCATAAATCTCAACTCTGCCTACATACAAGTGAGTATTTCATTAATTTGCAAGTACAACAAAGATTGAAAAAACAGACATATGACACTGTCTCAGCAGGTCTTCGGGATTACATTGACATAATTCTTTAGCTTCACATTCTTGCATATACTTGTTGTGGCGGCGCTATTGTGCCCCTTAAAATTAAGATCCACGTTCTGCAACAATATGCCATGACATGGGACTGTGTCGCTCCAGTCAAAGCTTGATAACCTATTTTATCTCACTTGTACCACGTATATTTTTGAACTGGATGTTGCTTAGTTCCATCGTTGATGTTTGTTTCTCGCATGCCTTAGGATTAAAGGATATCGTGTTGTAGTTCTGGTCAATAATTATAGGATTCCTGGCTCATCATGGTTATATCCTCAAATACGATGTCTTTCGCGTATCTTTTTCCTCCTTGCCATGTCTTGATTAGTACATCATTCATTGCGCTAGAGAATTGTGCCTTATAGATTGTAATGTTGGAAACTCGGGCCTCTGAGTTGTGGTCACCTAAACTCCCCACACTTATTCCATGACCGGGTCCACAACTTATTCTCGAAGCATACAATTTTTCGGTACCTGTCTTGATCGATATGCAATCATCTCCAGTTTTAATATTGCAATCCATCACTTGAATATCCTTGGTGCGAATAATGTGAATTCGTCATTCTCTGGGCTATAGCTAGGCGCACTTATCGCGATGTGGTTCAGAAGTACGTCTTTGCAATCTTGTACCGAGATGTGGATTTGTTGGCTGTTCAGGAGCTTAATACCTTCCACCTTTAGCTGATTGCACTTGCTAAACAACAGCGCAATCGGAGCAAATGTGCATTTGAGCTTCTTGTCCACTCAGTAAGAATTCTTCCACCACATCTCGTCGTTTCCGTCTATGGTCCTGTCACCGGTCACGGTTAGGCTGTCAACATTGTCAAACACGATCCACCTCGGCCGTTCCTCTACTGGCCAGCTAGATCTGGCAGGAGCTACCAATGATATTACAATTCATGATGTGGATATCCTTCGTGCGAGCAATGTGGATCATGTCATTATGGCTGTCTCTAGGCGCAGTGATTGTAAAGTGTTTTAGAAGTACATATTTGAAATTTTCGACGGACATGTGGATCTGCTAGATTTTCAAGAGTTTCCCTAATATTTTCCCTTCAGTTCATTGTACTTGCTAAGCTTACAACTTGGCATAACCAATCACTCGCATAAAATACCCTTAGAAAAGCTAAATGTAACACATCAGTTTACTTCTAATATCTCACCCGTATATATATTTCTTTATGCATGCATCTGTGACTAGAAATTAGAAAAGATGTTCATGTGTACCCCAGACGCATGGGTGAACACTAGACACTGCCTCAATTTATAGACCCAACTGGTGTGGTAGTAATCATACTCTTGTTATGCAAAACTAATGCCAGTGCATGATACATACTCCCTCCGTATCAAAATATAAGACTTTTAGCTATTCCACACATGTATCTAGACATGTTTTAGTGGAAGATTCACATGAATCTTGCACTAAAACATGTCTAGATACATATGTGTGGAATAGCTAGAAAATCTTATATTTTGATATGGAGGGAGTATTACCACATGCATGATGGTGCGCCAATGTTCATGCATGCCCCGTGAACATGACATGCCAAAAGTTATTTAGGGACCGCATGTAACTACTCCTCTGATTCAGAATATTAGTTTCGGATTCTTACAAAAATAATCGCTTAATCCTTTTAATATTTTATTTCGAAGAAAACAATTATAGAAATGGAAGTAATGTGCATGACAAATGTAGTAACATCAGTTCAGTATTTTTCTTGCTAGTAATTTGTCATGTATCGATGGTCAAACCTACAAATATTTGACCGGAAGGAATGCGGAAGCTGCTTACATTACCATTCATGTGGAGCAATTTAAAATTTTGAAAATGACAAATCTGAAAGAGAAAATTCAGCTACAATCACTGAACTCGACGCGTGGTGTCACTTTGATCACTGACTTTCAGAATACCCAGATCACGTACGATCACCAAAATTGTTTAAGTGGATCAATACGGTAACTGGTATAATTTGACATTCGTATTTTGCTTAACTGGCATACGGTTGAACGATTTGACCGTCACGTGGCACTGATTAACTAGCCTACATGGCCCTACGATTGACCCGTCATCTCCACCGCGCTCACCTCAACACCCACCTCCAACTCTTTGCGGCCTCCGGACACTACCAGGAAAACAGCTATCAGTGGCGCAAGAAAACTACTACCGGTGACGCACATGTGTGTGCCACCGCTAGCTCGCCGCTGGTAAGTGGTACCAGTGGTGCACAATTTCAGTGGCGAGCTTACCAAACTGTGCGCCACTAGTAAGAGGACCACTATTGCCGCACTTTCAACGTTGTGTGCCACTAGTAATAATTTGGGTGTTTAAAAAAGTACTAGTGGCGCGCGCATAAGAAAGTGTGACATTCGTATCAATTTGGGCATTAAAAAAATAAATACATCAATTTCGTATTCCATTTATCCAATATTTCATTCAATAGTTTAAAATACACATTTGTCCAAATATAAAATACAGTTCACTGGCTGTTAATTTTTCAAATGTACTGAAGCGGCGGCGACGTCGCTGCAGCCCGTGTCGATGTCGTCGTCGCCGCTACCGCAGCCCCATGTCGATGTCGTTGTCCCAACATGCCATGTCGTCGTCGCCGCAGCAGCTGATCGTCAGCAACACCTGAGCATAGAGTACTTGTGTAAACAAGCAAATTGTACATAGTCCTGCTAAATTTGCAAGCACTACAATCTGTACTCTATTAAAAATTGCAAAGAAACTTTAATTAACTGAAGCAAGTAGTACTAACAAGAAATTTAAAATATATGCAAGAAAATGCAATCAGGACATGTACACAAAGAGTAGGACCAACACAGAAAGTACAAATAGATGTACTAAATCATGTTTGGATGATGGATCATGTTTGGATATGAACATACAAAAACAATTACCCAAAGCCTATTTATGTTCAATTGCTACCACTATTTATATTATCTTTTCAACTGTCAACTCGAATGATAATACGCAAAAACTCATGATCTGTATTTACTGTTACATATAAGAGTATAAGTACATCAGGTTTTCTATGCATTGTTTCAGATCTTTGAACCAACAATCATTTATATGAAATCTATATATATTCTAGCATGCCAAAATAAGCTAGAATACACTCCAGCACCTCACAGACACATATATTAGATGAAATTAATTCAAGAAACCTAGCAGGAAGAACAGTTTGGTTTCAGATCAAAATATAGTAGCAGGAAACCTAGGAAACAAAGTATGCTCAAGACACACACAAAAATGAGAGTGGAACTTCAGTCCAGCCTCTAAATTGTCGTGTTCACAAGATTGATAACTAAATGAAAAATGGCAGGAGCATAAGCATCTGAGTTTTGTTTGGCGCCACCACATCAGAAAACACGTTTCTTCACTCTCATCAGAACTAGATTGATACCTAAATGTAACGGACCGGATCGGATCAGATTTTGTCTCTATCATATATTTTACCACATTTTTCATCGGATTCGGAGTGGAGCGGATAATGACCGGATGCGGATTCGGGGACGGATATATGTGGTTGCGGATTCGGGAACGGAAACGGAACGGTTTCGGAACGGAAATGAAATTAATCGAATAGATACACGCATAAGTAAATTGTTAAACCATAGTACCAAAAATAATATCCCAATAAGCTACTCCCTCTGTTTTTAAATATAAGATGTTTTAGCATTTTTCTAAATTCACATGTATCTACATGTATCTAGACACATTTAGTTTGTATGTTCACTCACTTTAGTCCGCACCTAGACAACATGTACAACATCTAAAACATCTTATATTAAAAAACGGAGGAGTAGTAACTAACAAAATTGTACTCGACTCGTTTGAGCTCGGCTCGTTTTCTTAATGTGGTTTCGTTGCAGGGTCAAGTAGTTTGGCCTCAACGACCAACAATCAACCACCATGTTGAACCATGGCTCTTACAATGTGTTAAATCACATGTCGTACACTGCATTGACCAAACATACGTACATTCGTCTCACAAAGATTAAAAAGTGAACTCCGTTGCTAGATTTGGAAGAATCCCTGTTAGCTAGGTTGCAGGCGTGGGTGGTGGTTTGCGTTTTGGGTTGAATATTGTAGCTTGGTTTCGTTAATGAAATCGGGGGTCTACCCCTATGTTCTAAAAAAGTACGACGAGCTGCGGGGAAACCGCTACAAAGTTGTTTGACATTTCACATTACTCTTTGACAATAGTGGTTCTAAGTAACTGACGTGAACAGTTCTAAATGTTCGATTCTGTAGAACTTTACAAGGTTC
Organism: Poa pratensis; assembly: GCA_947311845.1. Taxonomy (NCBI): domain Eukaryota; kingdom Viridiplantae; phylum Streptophyta; class Magnoliopsida; order Poales; family Poaceae; genus Poa; species Poa pratensis. Next base: position 110,819,439 of record CAMZMU010000117.1, read on the forward strand.
ATGTAGTTGTTAACATACATTCTATCGTGAAGTCCAACAAGTGGAAACAAAAATTTAGAACTCCTATTACACTGAATAACTTAACAGAAGGTCCGGCTCTCCTTGGGCGGGTAAGCAGCGTGCCAAAAATCTTCCTCGACCACACAAAACTGTATCTAGCACACCATCCATCGTCAGGCATACGTAGATCAGATCAGATCAACACATAACAGAGGCCGGCCTTCGATTTTCCTTGTTGGTGTTCAACTGTCCAGCCGCTTGTTGTCGGAAGCTGATCAGGCCAAAACAGAGTTGCCCCCCTGCGGCAGGCAAGCAGCGCGTCGTCTGCACTGTCTACTTGTTAGGGCAGTCTGATGCACGGTGCCCTGATTGCCCACATGTGAAGCAAGCACCACTGAAGCTTCTGCTCATGCAAATGGAGGGAGAGTATATTAGTTTAAAAAAGTGTTCAATTTGTGCTGAAGAAAACGTAAAATGAAGTTTTATCATGATTCAGGGCTGCACCAAGAGCTAACTAACAAACATACCATCAGTTTCGCTGGCCAGCACTAGGTAATAAGTACAAATGCATGAGGTGTTCATATATACTGAAGGTGACTTGCTACAAGTAGTCCAGTACTAGGCTTCAGTATACCATGTGAGGGTTTCAAACATGCATCTACTTTGTGAAAAGAACATCATGGAGAAAAAAGAATCAGGATCATCACATGCCACTACAAAATCCAAATGCACTACCTAAGAACTTATACGTGGATGAGCGTGAATCTAGAGAGCATTTTATGATGTTATCTGAGAGATTTTGTGAAGCTTACCTGTCCCTGCTGCCAAAGGAAGAGCCACCACCACCACGCCCGTAAGATGATGAGCGGTCCCCGAAGGACGATGACCGCTCACCGAAGGATGATGAGCCACCACGGCCACCGTACGATGAGCGGCCACCAGAGGATGATGAACGGCCACCGGAGGATCTTCTCGCACCACCTGAGAAGTCATCGTCTGACCAGATATCGTTGTCAGGTCTAGAGCTCCTGCCACCACGACGGAATCCTTCATCAGAGTCCCAACCACCACGGCCTCTTGGGGCACCGCCCATACCACCCCTGAACCCCCGTCGGTTCCTAGAACCCCGGTCCGAGTTTGAGAAGCGGCCATAAGAATCAGTAGCAGGGCCATCATCTTGCAACACTGGCAGCTGCAAGCAGAAAGTAACATAAACAGTCACGACACTAGCTCATAACAACCAACATCACATAAAAAACAAGAGCATGATTAAGTGCAAAAGTAGCATGTTGCTAGTTTATTCTTTCCTATTTCCTGGGATAATGGACATCAAATATGCAAATAAGTCAATTTGGCTTTGGCTAGAGGTACATACAATGAAAACAGTATGGAATTAGGCTTTTGATTCAATTTATTTTGGTTGGAATTTTCAGCAATTCAACAAGAGATGCCATTATGTTGTCACATCAAGCCATCAAGATTTCCTCATATTAAATATCTGCAGTGATTAACTTCAGAAGATCAAGAACAATAAGTTACCTTTGTTACTTTGCTTAAGGTGTTTCCTGCAGGCAGTTCCATACTAAGCAAATTCTTTGCAATCTCCTCTGGTAAATCAAAGACTGCTCCTTGAACCTGGTAAAATCAGCAAATGTGTACAAAAGTTTTAGAACTTATTTGGACAAAGGAGACGATGAAAAGAGATTGCGCCATATAATGATGGTTCAATTACTATGCATGCATCTAAAGGAAAATGACAAGACAAATACTACTCCCTCCGTTCCAAATTAGTTGTCTTTCATTTGTACAAAATTGGATGTATCTAGACATGTTACAAGTATAGATACATCCACTTTTGTACAAATGAAAGACAACTAATTTAGAACGGAGGGAGTAGTTGCATTCTACTGGAAGTAATACAACATTAGGTGGAAAAGATATGAACACCAAGGAAATATTATCCGCCACAACCCACAATTTCAGAACTATATACTCTTGGAACGAATGCACAGAAGTAAATGATAAAATAACTCACCCTCTCATCTGCTATTAGGTATATTTTTCCTACTTCATCAGCAGCAGCTGGAGAAACATCAGACAGAAAACCGGTGACAGATCTAGGAGAAAAGAAGCCTCTTGCATATTCCGGGTCCCTAATTAGTTGCAATGTCACCGATCCCTGCATTATAATAGAGTTAGCGAAAGCATTTGAAAGCTTCTTGTTTTAAGAGCAAAATGCAAGAAAAGGTAAATGCACAACAAAGCTCTGGAGCTTTGCTAGATGATTGTTTGATAACCTATCATAATAGAGATAATTCCCATACTAGTAACATCAACTGGATAAAATCAGAAGTCTAGAATATACTTTATACTCCCTCCGTTCCAAATTAAATGACTTCCATTTGTCTAAATATGGATGTATCTATACATGTAACATGTCTAGATACATCCACATGTGGACAAATAAAAGTCAATTAATTTGGAACGGAGGGAGTAGGTTTTAAGCAAGAATAGCTGTATCCCAATGCTAGTGGAACAGGTAAAAGATTTGCTTACTTAACTGCAAAAAAAAATTAAATTGGTGGACTTCATATAAAAGCCATGCATATGTGTAATCTCCTCGTGTCAATTTTTACCTGTTCATGGCTGATCAGAGAACGTGAAGAAGGTGGCTGAGAAAATCCACTCAGATGTGCCAATGCAGAAGCAAGAGCAGTGGGTCCTAATTCTTCCCTTAGTCTCTCAGCTGCTGGAACAAAGTATTGAATGGACTCAGGGTGCACACCCCTCAGAGTAGCAATGACATGCTCTGCAGATGAATCCAGTACTTCTTCCATTGATGGAGGGCCAATAAATTCAAATCTGCATCCAACATCACGTTCAAGTGATTTAACTGTCCTTCGCTGATTGGTTGTAAACATTAAGATTGCATTTCCTGCTTTCCCAGCGCGCCCAGTGCGTCCAGAACGATGAACAAAAGTCTCTGGATCATTTGGCAATTCATAATGGATAATCTGCAACAGAGGAGTTATCTCATTGATTAATCCGTATCTGCTTAATCCATTTGACATGGTAATATACTGAAATGCATTTAATGAGTTACTAACAGCAGCTGACAAGAAACAGTGACACACTATTTGCAAGAAACCCAAGAGACCAGATGGAGATGTCATAAAACATATGAAAGCTATATGGTAAGAAAAAAGGGTGCCAAACTTTAAGGTGTGACAACATTTGGATTTGGATTCAGTTTGCAACAACGGTGAAGTTCTTGAACTGTCTGATCATCTAATACTTGTTTGAGCACTGTAAATAATAAACAGGTGTGTGAGGCTGAGTGTTTTACAGAACGTGCAGGAGATATCTTGGAATTTGCACAATCTGTCCTATCTCTATATACAAAGTAATAATCTGGTAAACCCAAGTTGTCCAGCATAGTATATGCTTAAAATTTGTATTGTTTTTCAACAGTTAACAGACAAGATAAAGAGTTTGTGAAGAAATATGCATTTAGAATCAGGTAAAGTGAAGAAACTTTTCAAACCTACCAAATCAACATTTGGTATATCAAGACCACGAGAAGCAACATCAGTTGCCACGAGAACAGTAAATTTCCCTTGGCGGAAACCATTTAATGTCCTCTCACGCTGATGCTGTGAAATATCACCGTGAAGTGCCTCAGAAGCAATGCTGCTTGTCAATGCCAATGATACCTCGTCTGCATCCCTTTTCGTCCGAGTGAAAACAATAGTTTTCCCACCCTTTGCATATACCTGACAACATAAGATTTTGAGTAACATGGCACTAACAAAAATAAAGTGCTAAACTCAGGGTATTACTAAAAATCTAAAAAAATGCGGGGAAATACAAAAATCCAATTTAACTGTGTTCGAAACAAAAGGTTCAAACATATCTCTGAGAGACTATTAAAAGAACAGGTGCCCTCACTCTCTCAGGACTCAAAGCACAAAACCATTTGCAATATAAACTCAGTTGAGATGCATGAGTAGTTGTAATTTGTGGTACACCGAGACTGCCAATTTTGTGGAAAAAGAAGACTTCAGTTCGAAACCAACTTAAATGAGCGAAAGCACTCAAGGAAAACTAGAAACTAAATTCATTGAAAAAGTAATGTCAGCATACAAAAGTAAAACTATTTATGCTAATTGAATAAACCATGCAGGTCCCATCTGCTTTATTACTCTTATCCCAGGGGTTATATAAAAAAGGTAGAGCAGAAAATAAGAGAAATAGAGGAAAATATAGCAAAAATAAAAGGTAAAAAAACATTGAACTGCATTTTCATACCGTAATTAGATCACTAAGAATGGTGCGCTTGGATGTCGTCGTGAGTGGGATAGCGTAGAGTTTGATTCCTTCAGCTAGTTTCTCATCTTGATCGCCGACCTAATTAAGCACATGGAGAGACCAAATGACTGATTAGGACAAAAAGGAAAAGTAAAGCATAGCAGTATATATCTCAGAAAGAAGCAGCATGAATCTTCAGTGCAAGCAACATGCTCAAGCCTCAAGGCCAGTCATTGTGTCTTATCTCTTTTACTCTTTTTACAAGTGGGAAGAAAACAATTTCCATTTAAGCAGACAGAAACTATGAGTAATATGTAATTTGCTGGCAAATGCATGTCAATAATAAAATCAATCAAATACTCCTTTTAGGAGTTCAGGAGATATGGGTATGGGTAGTAAACTTCTGGCACTTTGTATTCATGCAACATGACCATGAATTAAAACCCACTATTTCAGCCTTACATAGCTTAGCAAAAACAATGTACGGCAGACAATCTCATGAGTCACATGTGTCAACATACCAAGTCTGGTGCCCAGAATTCTCTTAAATGACACACTTAACGAAGGAACCATAGGAAATATGACCTGACTAAATTCAAGATGATACTGTGACCATATGTAAGAATGCTTTTAACCAGATGACACTAATTAATGCACCATGACTATGAATTAAACCCAATATTTCAGTCTTACATAGCTTAACAAAACATTGTGCAGCAGACAATCTAAATTCAAGTTTAGTGCCCAGAATTTGCATTAAATGACAAACTAAATGAAGGAACCATAGGAAATATGGCCTTACTAAATTCGAGATGATACTGTGACCATATGTAAGAATGCCCTTAACCAGATGACACTAATGCATGGCCTACTTTTGGCGAACAAATACTAAAGGAAAACAACCAGACAAAACTAGAAGCCCAGGAAAATAAGAAAGAAAATGAATGTGAAAGCATGAAGGCCATACCAAATCAATTGTCAAAGGGTTGTTCAAGTACCGCCTAGACAATTTCTTCACCCAACTAGGCATGGTGGCAGAGAAAAGCATACTTTGTCGATCTGCTGGCACAGTTTGCAATATTGTTTCTACGTCTTCCTCAAACCCAACTGCAAGCATCTGGTCAGCCTCATCAAGGACCAGATACCTAACTTCTCCCAGCTGAAGGCTTCCACCGTTTATCAAATCAATTAGACGACCTGGAGTTCCTACGACAACATCAACACCACGGGACAGTGCATTCTGCTGGAGGTTATATGAGACACCCCATAAACACACACTGTACTAATCTTGGGTGCCGATTCCATTATTTCTTTCTCGACTTGTTTAGCCAACTCTCTAGTGGGTGCAAGAACCAAAGCCCGAGGAGTACGACCTCGCCTACCAAAAAGGAAAATTTCAAAAGTTAGGGATGTGAATTATCAACTGATTTTAATGCTGCAGGAAATGCAGCTGCAGAACAAGATAAATGGGTACCCAAGATTCCGCCCCCTTCTCCTGCTCAATTATCTGCTTGATCATGGGTATACCGAAGGCCAGCGTCTTTCCAGTTCCAGTCTTTGCTCTCGCAATCAGGTCACGACCCTCAAGAGCTGGAACCAATACAGCCCTCTGGAGGCAAGACGAGTCAGCAAACGACCAAGCAAAGAAGCACCTTATCACAGAGCAAAATAAGCACAGGGAAAACGTGTTGCATATTTCAAAATACAAAGGAAAATTAATTTATACAACTATGTGCATCATCTTTTACTTGGAACACATTCTGTTGATGGACATGACTAGGAGAATGCGTTATCCGAACTGTCCAGCACTGTATACTAAAATGGAGCAAATGACACAACTGTCACCAACTCCTGTTCCACAATAGCAAATATAACAGTTGGGAACGCTCGGTAGTAACAGGGCAATTTCAACTTACAATGGCACTAGGCGTTGTCAAATTCCCATACAAACTGCAATTAACACTTTATGGCCGCTTGGATACTCATAATTCAATTCTGGTTTGGGTTAAAAGTAATTAGGCTCAAGTGTTGGCACTTAACAACTTCATTGTAACACTACTGTCCCATTTCGTCACTAAAAAAAGTAAGCTCCATTTTATCATGTCCAACCCGCTGCTCAGTAGCTGAACACAGCCCTGGTTTGGGTGAAATGTTACTTGGCCTCAAGTGTTGGCACTTGGCAACTTCGTTACAACAATAACGTCTCCTTTCCTGACTAAGCTCCACTTATCATGTTCAGAACGGCACTAAACAGCTTGACACAAGCCTACGCACAGCGAATTACGATAGCACCTACTGAATTTTCACCAAAACCCTACACCGACAGACACCACTCGCAGCAATTTCCTAAATAACCTGCAATTGCGTCAACCAGGACAATTGAGCGGCTCAAAAGGCCGACGAACGACACCACACAAATCCGTTCCAACTCACCTGGATGGGGAAGAGGTGTGTGATGCCGCGCTTCTCGAGGGTGGCGACGAGCTGGGCGGGCAGGCCGAGCCTGGAAATGGCGAGCTCATCCGCGTCCCCCTGCAAGGCCTCCCCCGGGCCCGCCTCGGCCCCCTCCTGGTCGCTCCCGTACTCCTCATCCTCGTCGTCGCTGCCGCCGAGTCCGAGCCGCTTGAAGGCGTGCTCGCTGAGCACGGAGTTGGGCGACGCGATGGCGGAGGCCGCGCCCGCCCATCGGCGGCCGAGCGCCCAGCAGCGGAAGGCGGCGCGGAGGCGGAGGGCCGGCGCGCTGCTGCTAGGGTTGGAGAGGGAGAGGGAGGACGGGAGGGTGAGGAGGGAAGCCATGGGGGGAGAGGGGAAGGGAAGTGGGAGGGGAGGGGGAGGAAGCGATAAGAAATGGAACGGATGGCTGCTCTGGGCTTGTGGAGCGGGGGAGGGTTTATAGGCGAGGCCGGGTGGATGGATAGGGGGAGAGGGCTTTGCCAGGGTTTTTGCAGATTTGTGGCCGACGGGGAGGCTCCTCCTTCACAAGAAAACGCTGTCGCCGCGGTGAGGGAGGAGTGTCTTGGCTCTTTGCTTATTGTACGATATTTTGTGAAATATCTGCAAGACTCAGTAAATCGGCTCATCATCATGTACTCCCAAATGGTTGTTTTACATAGGCCTATGGTAAAACAGAGCACGAGTTTAATCCAGTTCTAATTTCGACATATTCGATGAAGTAAAAAAAAGAGAAATCTTTATGCCTGGTTATTGGTGAGTGACCTCGTTTAGAACTACACATGGTTTGGGAGTTTTACCAATGTACACTACAAAAACATCTAAATCTAGAAAAATCTGAAAACCAATTCCATTCTTAAAAAATGCATTTTTATTTTGAGATTGAACGGTTAGTATCCCGTTACTAGTGGCGTGTTCTTATAGGACACACTACTGTTATTTCTTGTCCGGTCAGACCACCAGCCCACCTATCAATGTAGTTTCTGAAGGCATGCCACTGGTAGTAAACTAGTAATATATTGGCGTGGTTAAAAGTGGCACATCACTGGTAATACCGGTGGACTCTAACTAAGGTACCGCACCACTAGTAGCCAGTATATATTATAAGTTGTTCTCTACTAGTGAATAATGTTATTTCCAGCTCCTTAAAATGCTAATTTTTTATATGTGTATTATGAAGTTTCTAGAACCATTGGGGAAAAGATATCAATTTGAAACATGGTAGGGATGTTTTCCGTAATAGAGACAATAAACAACATATTCATATTCTTAGATATTACATGGCCCGATTTTCGAACTACACTTTTGGGTTGTACATGCCAGAACAACTACTTCACAACTTAACTTCACGAGCACATTATCATCATAAATTCACAATCACTACTAGAGAACCTCGGTAGAGACACATATTATGCAATTTTCTAGTATAGTTTATGTACTGAAATCATCGTGTTCCACAAATGAGCTTGATAGGAAAGTGCAGTGTGGGTTTGACTAAAAGTGAAATCCATAAGGCTTAATTACGTACTCGCTCCGTCCGTAAAAGGACGTCGCTAAAATAGATATATCTAGTGCTAGATATATCCATTTTAGTGACACCCTTTTCTGAATGGAAGGTAATATCTAGGAGCTTGATAAGTAAAACACATAAATCTGGTGGGGCTTTAACATGTGCCTTATACTATCTAGGAGCTACCGGTTTAGCCCGTTATTGTGTCGACATGCATAATTTCAGCCTACATGTTCTGCATGCAGGTGACAAGAAAGCAGCAATGGAGTAAAAACTAATTTTGCTTCGGCTGTGTTTTGATACTGGGACCTCGTGCGAGCCATGCAAAGCTATTACTAGCGAGCAAGCCATCACAGCAACGCATGTTTGTGCTAATAGCAGACTTACTTTTAATTTCATTTGCTCTTCCCAACTAATTAGTAGCATATACATCTTCAATTCTTGACTAAAACAAGATATATCTTTAACTCTAGGTTTTTATGAAGCAGGAGTGAACAATTCGAACTGACCGGTGAACCATGGGATCGAAACAGTCGTAGATTGATCACCGAACCATTTTTTAAATTATGCCAAGTGACAAACGTCCAGTGATTTCTATTCGTCAGTGCGACGTGCGATCATCATGACTCCCCCTCAGTCCCTCGTCCAGAAGCAAGGAGCAGTAGTTCGACCATGCGAATTTGGCAGTCCAACTTAGCACCTAGGAGAGTAATTCCTTTAATTTTTCCGGAGGTAGACCCCATTTGTGAATTTCGCACTGGGCTCCAAATTTTGCAGTCTCGGTCCTGTTGTTGAGATAATGCAATAAAATGAACTGTGGAGTTTGTTACAGGAGATTAGGAGGTTAAATTATGGAAGCATGCATTTTCTTTGTCATCTTGCAGCCAACCATATGCACTCGTATGAGCCATGATGCACAAGCAACAAAACACATGGTCTATAGGAGAGACAGGATCCCCTATGCCTTGCTAACGACCTGATGTAGGTTATCAAATGCGCTCTTTACTCATTTCCACTTACTATTTTCTTAGCTAAGATGATGACCACTCAAAGGTTTTGAATGGTATCATCAAGATACAAATGGTGAGGGTCCAAAACAAAAAATTGTGCTGCCAACTACTGAAACTCCTTAATCATATATTCTATAGATTTTTTTTTCGTATACCTTATCATACGAAGAAAATCTCAGTAAAGATATTATTGTACGCTCTAGAGATCTCCGTCCATATACCGAAGGAAACACAAACTCATCTACAAGCGTCAAAGTTTATCCGTAGAAGCATATAATTTATTAATTTATTTTCTCACATTGAGAGTGACCGCTTTAAGAAACATCTAGAAAAGGGAAAATACAACGTAACTTTTGCTACAAATTATAGTCTTACTTAAGTTTATTTTCAATGGCACACCACACATGCACACATAAAATCATTAAAGTCTCATACATTAATCCTCAGAGGCAAACACTATTACTTATGGGATTTACTTTACGGATAAAGGTCGCCAAACGCGGGGGGGGGGGGGGGGGGGGGGGGGGGGGGGGATAATGTGAGTTTTGCCACATAATAATATCAATGCAATTTATTTCTCAATGAAAAACATTACAATTGTGTAAGAAAGTACACCACATATTAATATATAGAAATATTGATGTGTGGTTAATTATGCTATATATAGTTTAAGAACTTGAGAAAAAATATATTAAAAGGTATAAAAGTTAAATATAAATATAGTTTAACTCGAGACGAGTCCGGATTTTTTCTTGAAACTTTTCACAGAGAAGTGAGGGCCAAAAGTGTGTGTGGTGTACATCTGCTCATCACATAGCTTATCCCAGATGTACGAATCTCTTTTCTCAACTGACTCTTGTGTATCCCACTCCAAACAAGGATAGGTTGGACCCGTTCCTAGTCTCCATGAATGATCGACGTTTATATAGGTTTGTATTCACTCAAATTTAGTTGATTGTTTTTTATAGAAACAATGTAATAAATTGACAAACACGTGTATAAAAGAACTAAGTAGGTTTGGTGATGTGATGACATGTAAAAAATTTATTCTCCTGGTTCTCAGGGCCTCTGAAAACATCTAGAGCCGCGTACAGAACTGCAAGACAACTTCAGTGAAGCTACAATGTAGTCGTCTTTAGTTTTAAAGCTTTGGGTTGTTCAAGGGTAGTGGTGCGTGTTTGTATTGCCGTTAAGATATGCAAATGAAGGATATTTTTGTCTCATCGTGCTCAGTCCATAAACCTAGAACACATATTCACGACGATGATTGCCAAGAAAACACATTTATTAATCTTGCCTCCTAATGAGGTGTAAAACTACATGAATTGTATTTTGCAAGATTGCTTGCATGTGAGGCCAGAAAATAAACATTGTTTTGTTAATCTTTTTCCTAAATCCACCCAACTGAGGCTATGATAGGAGCGACGTGCTTCTGAAAATGGTCAAAGATGACCCCCGCTCTTTTTCCTCTTTAGCTAGGTGTTTCTGAGGCACTTGGGATCAGAGCGAGAGATCTCATCCGCGAACCCTCTTAAGCGATCTGACTGCAACTGCATAAGGAATGTTGTATTTCTGAAGTTCGTGCGGTGCCATTTCAGGGGGCTTTTGTGGTGAGCAAGTGTTTGTTAAGGATCCGCCGAACACGTTTAACCAATTAGAGTTAAAAGGCCACTTATCACCACATTAGATCATTAGAAATGCAGCCAAAAATAATTTGCTTCAAAATATAAATAAGTTACATGTCAAATCTCGTTAATACGTACCAAACTCTCAACATAATTGGTGAGATGCAAAACCACTTTTTCTGGTAAAACCTCTGATCATAGTGCCCGATGTCATGGATATCCGAAGCTATCTTCTCCAATCTAGCAGTGAGCATGTCATACTGGTACACCTTACTCTCTGTCGTCAAGATCAGTGTGCTCCCATGAAGAACTTTAGGAGACCTCCTCGGTAAACCATTCAAGTCAAGCAAGACCAAATCAGATCCAATCACCAAGGTGCAGCGCCGAGTCTATTCAGGGTCCTCTCGCGGTCTCGCCCAACACTCAAGTCCGTTCACTCAAATTTAGTTGATTGTTTTAGATAAATAATATAATAAATTGACAAAATACATGTATACAAGAACTAAGTAGGTTTGGTGATGTCATGACATGTAAAAAAATAATCTCCTAGTTCTGAGGGCCTCTGCACTCCTAGAGCCGCACGCAGAACTGCAAGACATCTTTATTGAAGCTACTATGTCTTCGTCTTTAATTTTACTGCTTTGGGTTGTTCAAGGGTAGTGGTGTGTGTTTGTATTGCCGTTAACATATGCAAATGAATGATATTTTTGTCTCAATTGTGCTCAGTCCGTAAACCTATAACACATATTCACGACGAAGATTGCCAAGAAAGCACGTTTCTTTATCTTGCCTTCTCATGAGGTGTAAAACTACATGAATTATATTTTGCACGATTGCTTGCATGTGAGGCCGGAAAATAAACATAGTTTGTGTTAATTTTTTTCCTAAATCCTCCCAACTGAGGCTATGATAGTAGCCAGGTGTTCTGAAAATGGTCGAAAATGACCCCTGCTCTTTGTCCTCTTTAGCAGGTGCTTCTGAGGCACTTGGTATCGGAGCGAGAGATCTCATCCGCGTAAAGCACACGGCCCTCTTGAGCGATCTGAGCTGCAACTGCGTAAGAAAGGTTGTATTTATGAAGTTCGTGCGGTGCCATTTCTGGGGGCTTTTGTGGTGAGCAAGTGTTTGTTAAGAATCCGCCGAACACGGTTAACCAATTAGAGTTAAAAGGCCACTTATCACCACATTAGATCATTAGAAATGCAGCCGAAAAATAATGTGCTTCAAAATATAAACAAGTTACATGTCAAAGATTGTTAATACGTACCAAACTCTCAACATAATTGGTGAGGTGTAAAACCACCTTCTTCTGGTAAAACCTCTGATCATAGTACCTGATGTCATGGATATCCGATGCTATTTTCTCCAATCTAGCTGTGAGCATGTCATACTGGTACACCTTACTCTCTGCCGTCAAGATCAGCGTGCTCCCATGAAGAACAACTTTAGGAGACCTCCTTGGCAAACCATTAAAGTCAAGCATGACCAAATCAGACCCAATCACCACGGTGCAGCGCCGGGTCCATTCCGCAGGGTCCTCTCGCCCAACACTCCTCAAGCTCCAAAGCTCCAGCTCCCTCTTCTTCTCGCAGAAGCAGGTGCAGCAGAGTTCACTCTCTGATGATGGCACGAAACGTGCAAGCTTGTAATGGCTAGGAGGGCAGGGGATGAGGCTGAACTTCTCGTCGGCCAGGCTGAACCGGAGAAACGAGTGCGGTGGATCGGGGAAATTCCACGGCGTACTGATTAGCATCCAGTATATGGAGCCTTTCACGTGAACCGGAGTTCGCCCGGCGATCGGATGCGGCGGATCGTGGGCCGTTTGCCGCCACACATTGGTGCCTAGGGTGAGCACTTCAAACTTGCAGACAAGCGCATGGCCATATTGGTAGAAGAACCTGGCCGCCTTGTACTTGTTGCTGCGTGGATCGAGCCCTAGGCCCGTCCTCGACGTAAAAGGGATCAAACCGTGGTAGCCCACAAGGTCGTTGAATACTCCGAGGTTTGCGCGTGGCAGGCGGACGACCTCTCCCGTCGCTGGGTTGCAGATCATCATCAGCTGCGCTTTGGCGGTGATGAGGATCATGCCGTCGCAATGCACAGGGGTGTCGCGCATATTCATGCGTCCGCAAAGCATTCTGGAGTGCATCGGCTTAGCCTCCTCGCCGATGCGGTACTTGTAGAAGCCCATGAGGAGAGGGAAGCCGTGCCTCTCGTAGGACGTGGTGGGCGCCATTAGCAGCGATGGCGGCCTCTGCTTGACGGCCTGGACGTGAGCGTCGAGGAAATCAGGGTCGGATATTACGGCGAGCCAGTCCTTGCAGACGGACCTGAATCGGGCGACGGATCTCGGTGGGAGGTGGATCAGGATGTTGGGGATCAGGTCGTGGGTGATGTACGGGAGGCCCAGTCTTGGCGACGGCTTGATCGGGGAGATGCGGATCGTCGTCTTCTCCCGCTGCGGATGCAGGGCAGATGCCGGCGGGACGAAGTCGGCTGCGTGTTTCTTGGTCGTCGACATGGCCGGACGAAATCTTACTTCAATCGAGCTAGCTGCAAAGAGATGAGGATGAAGCAATGGCGGCGCGCGCCTCTGCTCTTTATACCTTTTTTACAAGTCTCTCCTCTTTATACGTACGCACGTTGTTAGGCTAATCGAGTTGTTTCGATGTAAAATCAAAAAAAAAAGTTGTTTCGATGTGAGAGCACGACGCAGATTTCAGCCCAGCCCGTAGAGAGTCCAAGCGAATTTTGCTTAGCGGTCAAATTTAGGATCTCCACTTTTCTGATCGGTATATCGTTGTTGGTTCAAAGTATTTTAAAAACTTCTCTAAAAAAAAGGTGTTGGTCCAAAGACTTGTAAGCCCAGCATTGTTCAAAGTTGTACTAGTACACAGAAGGTTCAGCTTCAGCACTACAACAATTAATAAGTTCAAAAGCATATGGTTGATCTTTGCAAACGCAATGTGTACGAGCAACAGAAGGGGTACAGTACAATATTCGTACTTACTGTATTTGTCATTTCTGGTGGGGCACCAACGGTGTCAAAATACTTACGGTTGGTCAAACAATACTTGTGCAAACATTGTATGCATGCTCGACCTTGTGAACGTGGGGATGATTGGCTACTACTATTACTGGAGCGCTGTATGGTTAAATGGACATACACATGCACAGAGAACGAGCATACAGCTCGGTGGTTGGTGTTAGCAGTGGCTAACCCACCCGTCCAAGGTTCGATTCCCGGCTGGGACAAATTCTTGGGTGTTCTCACCAGGGCTTTTGACCCTGTTTTAAAATCCCCTCGCCCAACATCGCAGCACCCCCCCCCCCCCCCCCCCCCCCCCCCCCACACACACACACCCCCCTCGCTTAGTTCTCTGGTCGCCGAATGAGGTGGAGAAGGGCGGCGGCCTCGGGGATTTCGAGGTGCGTGGCCAGGCCTTTACGGTTCTCATGCCAGAGTTGGGTTTGGGCTTCGGCCGATTGGGTGATCTGCCACTCTTCTGGCGGTGGTGACCACGACGCGGCGGACGCCATGGGCATGACGGCTGCGCGGGTAGTGCCCCGGCCAGATTTCAAGGCACATTTTCAGTTTTCGCATCTACGTCTTATGTTGGTTTGAATTTGAACACCCAAAGTTAAATTTCGGGATCCGCCCTAATTGCAATACTATATGTGCAGTTTTGTCTCCAACATGATGCCCTCCATTAGGAATGGAGTGACACTTTCTTAATATTTTTCTTGCTCATGCTCAGGTACACAACGTCTCATAGTACCATCTACTCCTTCTTTATACAAGTGCAGATCGTCCCATAATTAAGTAATGTCCCAAATCATAAAAGAACTTTTTCTTTTGTTGATAGGTGAACTTATGAGTCAAATACGTAGCCACAATGAAATTAGCATAATCTGCAAACAAAGGACTTTCACGAGAGGTGATCACCACTACTAATTGTTCATCGGGAAAACCATCATTTATAGGAATATAGGATTATTAGGTATGTTTTTCATTCTAGACAAATTATGAGCAACATAATTATCAACTCCTTTTCTATCAACAATATGCAGGTCACGTTCTTGAATTGAAAAAGAATACTCTAAACAATCTAGGCTTAGTTTTTTCCATAATATATTTATAGCAGCATGATCAGTGTGAATAGTTACTTTAGAATTAACAATATACTGGCTAAATTTATCACAAGCGAAAATAACAGCTAAAAACTATTTTTCAGTAGTAGCACATAATTTATTTGAGCACTGTCCACAACATTACTAGCATAATGAATAACATTCAGTTTCTTATCAACTCTTTGGACAAATACAACCTCTACAACATATCATTACCATCACACATAATTTTAAAAGGCAAATTCATGTCAGGTGATTGAACCATAGGGGCAGAAATTAGAACTTTTTAAAGTTTCGATGGCTTCTTTACAATCATCAGTAAAAAAAGGAACACATTTTTTTAAATATTAGCGAGAGGCCTATAAGTGTTAGAAAAATATTTAATAAACCTTCTATATAAACCAGCATGACCAAGAAAACTTCTTATACCCTTGTTATCTCTTGGATATGGCATTTTCACAATAGCTTCAACCTTGACTCTGTCAACTTCAATACCTCTTAAAAAATCGTAAGCCCGATACTATGCCTTCATTGACCATAAAACAACACTTATCTCAATTCATGACAAGGTTAGTTGATGATTGTTTGGAACCCAAAGTGTAAGGTATGATGTAGTGCATCAACAAATTTCTCTCTGTGAAGAACCTAGCTTCCTACAATGATGCGATATTGGCAGCTGACGAAGCAGTAGACGATGTCGGGGTGCCGCGGTGCATGACACATGGCCTCGCTATTCCATGAGGGAATGTTAGTGTGGAGTGGTTACAACGCAACCTAGCATAAAAAATGTCTAAGCGGGAAAGCCAGGCAAAGGCCAGATAGTAAAACAAGCCTAAATATCCCCAAAAACTATATTCTTAGACTTGGAAGTCAGATTGGGATAGCATGATTGTCGTAGACGTCACCGGGACTACTTGGCCTTCCCTTACCACCTCATACCCTCTTATACATCCTTTTACAGAACAACCATCACAAGGCACTAGGCTATCTCTCACATTACTGTTGAGCATTAGTTTTGCAAGATACTTTTTATACTCGCTTCATCTCTAAGTTGGGACTTTTAGGAGAATTAGCTTGTGTATGTAATTATGCACCCTTCATTATGATATCATCCAATAGGTCTCGAGTTCAAGTTAGTCCTATTGATCATAAAAAATAGCTTCGTTCTACTTCATCCCATGTCGGTCTGCAAGAGGCCGGCTAGACGTGAGGAGGGGTAGTTGAAATTTTTTTTGCCCTTCTCCATCAATCCAGACACCTCCATCGAGATATTTGTTCGACCAAGATTTTGATATCTTCACAAGAATCTAAACATATTGGAACACATACAAGTATATGCACACCCACAAATACATACACTGTAGTTCATGTAAATGCCACAAATTAATCTATCGGTGAAGGCAACTTTGACTTTGTGGAGGTTTCACATGTTAAGAGGTTTTCAATGTAACTACACATTCTTGTTAAAAAATGTAACTACTGATATTTTTGGGGAGGTAATGTGAATAAAAATGTAATTTTACTATAAAAATTCATCATGTGTATATTTTAATGAAGGTTAAAACAATATAATTGCGAACATCATAGATAATAATTAGCTAACTTATTGATAATAGAAAAGGTATACTAGCTAATATCAGCCTTCAATAAAATCATCATGAAAAAGGTATAAAAGTTTAGTACAAATATTATTAGCCATTACGTGAATAAAGCCATCAATGCCTAACATTATCCACTGCAACAACAATGAGATATTACCCCCTGTACCGCCTCGGCGAGGATGACCTGCATTGCTTGAGCGTGAGCGCAGACAACGCAGATAATCACATCGTTGTCTGTTACGACGACGAGGACAACTCCAAGACCGTCGAGAATCTGTATGACAATAATGCAGCGTAGGTGGTGTTGATATCCCGGAGAGTGTGGGGGCACGCGTTGCAGCTGAAGGACTACGACGATCCGACGGTTCAGGTTCCCTTCGCCACCGGCCAGAAACTACGGGACTACTGTAAATTTCCGGACGCCACGGCGCAGGTGGTGTTCCCTTGCACGCTGGTGAACGTTGCACGGGTGCCAAGGACGGCTGACTTCTCCAACCGAGGCCCCAACATTTTCAACCCGTCTGTCCTCAAGCCGGACATCCTGGGGCCGGGATTGAACATCCTCGACGTCGGGATCTTGACATACGCGTTCGTCTTCCAGTACGGGATGTCGATGGTGACGCCACACATCAGCGTGTGGCCTCCCTCCTGAAGAACCTCCACCCGGATTGGTCATTGGCGGCCCTTCGGTCGGCCCTCGTGACGACGACCTCCGCGTTCGACAATGTTGGACGAGCAGGACCGAACAGCCTCGCTCTTCGACATCGGCGGCGGGCACATCACACCCAGGGCCGCCGCCGACCCCGGCCTCGTCTACGAGATGAATGCCACCGACTACGCGTCTTTCCTCTGCAACGTGCTTGTCAGACCCCACGACGACATCCAGGACCTTGTCGGTGATCTGGGGCTCAACTGCTCCACCCTTCCCGCCGGCGTGGCGACGAGCTGGAAGGCGAGCCAATCTATGATCTGGTTATCGTCGTCAAGCTGGCTCTACGCAATCAACGCATCCTGTCATTGTAACGTCTGTTGCATAATTCTCCAGATAAAATAAAATAATCATATTGCCCTACACCTGCAGACAGACCGTCCAGTAGAGATCCAGTGAGCAACAGTATGGCCTAGGCGCATCACCCAGTGTATAGCTAATCGAGCCAGCGATGTTAGTTACGATAAGCTGTTTGATTGAGCGCACAAATTGTTTGTTATGATCTGAATTCCATGCAAGCTCAATAACAACCCGGCAGATGCTAACTTGTTAACAGAACCAATCAGGCAGAAGCAAATTTATCAATAATGTTATGCCCACTTAATAAGTACTGCTAATAGCTGCAGCACCGAGTTTGAGTATATACTCGGACGTTGACACAGCTGTCGGCCGCAGCTTGCACTGTCCAAGAACGGGAGCCCGGCTTTACTTAATCTTGCACACCAGCATCATCACCACATGTGGTGCATTCTGATGCGAAATCTTGGTAGTGGAAAATAGATTGCAGACCATGTAGCAAAGTCAAAGTGCAGATATTGAAAATTCAGAGAATTATGTTCACATACTCCTCATAAGTGTACTTCTACCTTTATAAGTCAAACTTATTAAAATTTGACCAACTTTATAGGAAAACGTACCAACATTTATGACACTATATTGGTATAACAGTTTCGTTTTGAAATGAAGTTTTAAAATATACCAATTTGATGTCATATATATTGCTACATTTTTCTATAAAATTGGTCAAATTTATAAAAATTGAATTAGTACAAAAATTAGATGTACACTCTTTCAAGGATGGAGGGAGTACTCTTGAGAGTCTAGGTCACGGAAAGTCCAGCCAATTGCGTAATTATCGTTCAGATTATGCGTACCCCCTCTCCGTTTACAATTGCATTATACTCTGAATTTAGTTAACTCAAACTTTATAAATTTCGATTAAAATATAGCAAAAAATTCAGAGAAGTTTCGTTTTTGCAGGCGTCCTTCTCGAACACCACCCACCCCCTGCTCAAATCCCTAGATCATCATCATCATCATCGTCAAAGAGGAAAACCAAAAACTAATCGTCGACGCGGACGCGAAATCCGATGCCCATTAACACCTCACCATCGCACTGTTAACCCCTTTCTCCTTCCTTCCTCCATCTTTCTTCCCCCGAAAGCCTAACCACCCGCAACCAAACCCGGACGGACCAGACACCGCGCCGGTCGCTCGGCTCGGCTCCACAGCTGCGTCCGCCTCCTCCCCCGCTGAGGCGGTCTGGTGGTGGTGGTGGCCTCGGACCGCCGCGATGGATTGGGCGGCGGTGGCGTACACGGCGGCGGCGCTGCTGTGCGCCGCGGCGGCCACCGTCATATCGCTCGGCCACATCTACCGCCACCTGCTCCACTACGCCGAGCCCATCTTCCAGCGATTCATCGTCCGCATCATCTTCATGGTCCCGGTACGCCCCTGCCTCTCCCCCGCTCGATTCCCAGCTCCCCCACCCCTGCGTCAGATCTGTCGCTACCGGCGCCGTATTTTGAAAAAAAAACACACCGAGGCAAATTCGTGCCGACGAGCTGGAACACGAGCGAGTCTGTGATCTGCGGGTGGGATTGGTTGGTGCTCCTAGGTCCTGATCGGTGTCCAAGGTGGATCACGAGGCGAATTTGCGGTGGTATGATTACGAATTCGAATTTGAAGTGTTCTCTGACGAACACGCTGGTGCTACCTGAGCTCATTACGGAGGCCCCCATGCTTTCCCTGCGGTATTCAGGATGGGAATGGGCCGGGTTGGCCCGCCGGGTCGCCGACCCGACCCAAAAAATCAGGGCCAATGGGTCTTCCGGGTCGGCCTCAAACTAGATTTGGGTCAGCAGGGCCGGCCCCGGGTGACCCGTTGGGTCAGCAGGGCCGGCCACCTTATTTTTTCGACAAGGCGATGTAGTTGCGAATTTGCGATCTATATCACGTCGACATTGTCGTAGGCCACAATCTTAATACGGACTATAATTTTCAGCTAATGCTTAGTTATAATGAGAGTAAAGGTGACATTTTTTTGCAAACAGAGTAAAGGTGACTCATTTGTTTTGGCCTTCTCTTTATCGAAAAAATAAATTGTTTTGGCCATACTCGCAGCCTACATACCCACGATCGAGCGGGAGACTTGATTGTTTCTGTTTCTTAATCCCGTACGAACACACCATTTTTTTCTTTAAGCACACACATACGCATGCATGCGTAGATACACAGACGGAGGCCGGATTTGCTTTGCTACTTTGATTATTCTCGTATAAATGCATATAAATAGCACCCGATACTGTTATTCGTAACATTAATTCTTATAACTAGTCCGATTGTATTATACGGGCCTAATTTTAACATTTTTTTGTTCACAAGACAAAATATATTTTAAATTTGGGTCGACCCAAAATACCCATCGGGCCAACAAGGCCACTTACTATTTTTCTTTGGGTCGACCCGTGGCCTCACAAATTGGCCCTGGGGCCAGAGGGGCCGGGTCCAAGGCCAGGTCCGGGTCGGCCCATTCCCATCCTGATGCGGTATCATTCGCTGTGCGAGTTAAGCATATTTGGAGACAGACAGCTGGTCATTATGGAATAAGAAAATCAATCCATCCAAGTCGCAAAGTTCTGATAGAAACGTAGGGTTGCTTCAAGGCTTCTCTAAATGTTTGTTTGTGGTTTCGGAGGTTTCTTCAATGAATGTTGTTAAACCAAGTGGTCGTGTTATCTAAAATGCAGTGACACATTAAGCATTTTCTTCTGCCATAGCACTTCTCTTATATGATGACCTTCATCCAGCTATAAAACAACTCTTTGAGACTTATGACTGTTTGCCACATGATTATTATTCATCCACCATGCATTTAGGGTATGTTTGGTTTGAGCCCAAGATTGACCCACCAAAAATTTGGCCAAGGTTTTGTGTGCCCATGAGGTGGCCAACTTTGGCTAAAAAATGAACTTGAGTTTGTAAGAAGCCATTGGCATGCCAAAAAGTTGGCAACCATCCTAACAAGAAGCAAAGTTTTGGGAAAATTTGCAAGGCATATTTTTGCCGCAAACCAAACACACCCTTATATTTCACCGCTCATATCCAGTTGTGTTTGTTTATTACAAGTCCTGTTATGTTGGTGCGTATGAGCTCTGATAACCAACAATGTTTTGCAGGTCTATGCAGTGATGTCGTTCTTTTCCCTTATCCTACCAGACAATGCAATATATTTTACATCTCTCCGAGAAATGTAAGTCATTTTCTTGCAATTCAAACTTTTATGTCACCATTATGTAAATCAATGGGCTCAATTCGATATTGTAGTATCAGCTAGTATTGCTCACCTGTTGGGTCATGTGATCATCAGAAGCATTTTGGTTGCTTTCTGTAATGGCACGTGTGCAAAATCTCCTTTTTTTTTTCTGTCACCGTCTTAAATTGTATGGTCTGGCATCTGTGATCTGTGCAAACCGGTGGATTGCTGCATGATTATAAGTTTATAAGATATGACATTTGGCAGCCGTAAGCACTTCTGTAGACTCTAGCTATTATGACAAACGGACTGAGATATTCTATCTATATTACCATTCTGCTGACTGCTCACAGGTTTAGCTGATCATCTCTAGTAAACATAGGATCCATTATGCCTTGTGCGCAACTGTGCCCATAGTTTCACAAGTATAAGCTGGTCATCACAGACCCACATTATTTAGAGTGCTAGAGGTTTCATGTCACCGTTAGCTTTAACTGCCATCCTAGGAAGTATAGAATGGTAGATAATAACTAGTTGAATGGTAGATAATAACTAGTCAGGAATGTGTGATGAATAATCTTCTGTAGTGTAAAATTGCAAAATAATGATCCAGGTTATAATATAACTCCGCCTATGTTGTCTCAACATAGCCGGTCCCAAGCCCGGATAAAGGAGGAGGGTTGTGATAGGCTTGGCAAGCCAACGGAAAAAACCCAGCCACTCTTATGGAGATGAAACCCAAAAGAACCTCGTTGGGGCGTAACCCTCTTAGCGACGCGCCATATCGGAACCCGGGTGTGGTGTCAAATGGGCAAGGGCCGGGCCGCCACCCCCTTGGTGGCGCGCCGTATCTTGATCTGGATACGGTGATAAGTGAGCAAGGATCGGGTCGTCGCATCCTTAGTGGCGCGCTGCATCGACGCCCGGGTGTAGTGAAAAATGAGCAAGGGTCTTCGCATTTGACTCGACGAGTGCGGAGGGTAAGGAAGTTAGCCGAGCCTAGGAGGATCCGCTTAGGTAGCTGGAACGTAGGGTCCCTGACGGGCAAGTTACGGGAGTTAGTTGATACGGCGATAAGGAGGCGTGTTGATGTCCTATGCGTCCAAGAGACCAAATGGAAGGGACAGAAGGCGAAGGAGGTGGAGGATACCGGCTTTAAGCTGTGGTACACGGGGACAACCTCAAACAAAAATGGGGTAGGCATCTTGATCAACAAGAGCCTCAAGGATGGAGTAGTGGACGTCAAGAGGCAAGGAGACCGGATTATCCTAGTCAAGCTGGTTGTTGGGGACTTAGTTCTCAATGTTATCAGCGCGTATGCCCCGCAAGTAGGCCACAACGAGAGCACCAAGAGAGAGTTCTGGGAAGGTCTTGAGGACTTGGTTAGGAGAGTACCTACTGGTGAGAAGCTCTTCATAGGAGGAGACCTCAATGGCCATGTGGGTACATCTAACACAGGTTTTGAAGGGGTGCATGGGGGCTTTGGCTATGGCATCAGGAACCAAGAAGGGGAGGATGTCTTAAGCTTCGCCCTAGCCTACGACATGGTCGTAGCTAACACCCTCTTTAGAAAGAGAGAATCCCACCTAGTGACTTTCAGTAGTGGCCAACACTCTAGCCAGATTGATTTTGTCCTCTCTCGAAGAGAAGATAGACGCGCTTGCCTTGATTGTAAGGCGATACCTGGAGAGAGTGTTGTCCATCAACATAAGCTAGTGGTGGCTGACTTCCGTTTTTGGATTCGTGTCCAGCGGGATAAGCGCCCAAAAGTTGCTAGAACAAAGTGGTGGAAGTTAAAGGGAGAGGCAGCTCAAACTTTTAAGGAGAGGGTTTTTAAGGAGGGCCCTTGGGAGGAAGGAGGCGATGCAAACAGTATGTGGATGAGGATGGCGACTTGCATTCGGAAGATTGCATCAGAGGAGTTTGGGGTGACCAGGGGAAGTAGAAGGGATGCTAAGGATACCTGGTGGTGGAACGTTGAGGTCCAGAAGGCTATTAAGGAGAAGGACTGTTTCAGACGCCTATACCTGGACAGGAGCGCAACCAACATGGAGATATACAAGGGGGCAAAGAAGGCCGCAAAGCGAGCGGTGAGCGAGGCAAGGGGTCGGGCGTATGAGGACCTCTACCAGCGTCTAAACACGAAGGAAGGCGAAAGAGACATCTATAAGATGGCGAAGACGAGAGAAAGGAAGACGAGGGATGTCAACCAAGTCAAATGCATAAAGGACGGAGCGGATCAACTCCTCGTGAAGGACGAAGAGATCAAGCGTAGATGGCGAGAGTACTTCGACGACCTGTTCAATGGAGAGAATGAGAGCTCTACCATTGAGCTAGACGATTCCTCCGATGATACCAGCCGACGCTTTGTGCGGCGTATCCAGGAGGCTGAGGTTAGGGAGACTTTGAAGAGGATGAAAGGAGGCAAGGCAATGGGCCCTGATGGTATCCCCATCGAGGTGTGGAGAGGCCTTGGAGACATAGCGATAATATGGCTAACTAAACTTTTCAACCTCATTTTTCGGTCAAACAAGATGCCTGAAGAATGGAGGCGGAGTACATTAGTGCCAATCTTCAAGAACAAGGGGGATGTTCAAAGTTGCACTAATTACCGTGGAATCAAGTTGATGAGCCATACAATGAAGCTATGGGAGAGAGTCATTGAGCACCGTTTAAGAAGATTGACAAGCGTGACCAAAAATCAATTTGGTTTCATGCCTGGGAGGTCTACCATGGAAGCCATCTTCTTGGTACGACAACTTATGGAGAGATACAGGGAGAAGAAGAAGGATCTTCATATGGTGTTCATTGACTTGGAGAAGGCGTATGATAAGATACCACGGAATGTCATGTGGTGGGCCTTGGAGAAACACAAAGTCCCAACAAAGTACATTACCCTCATTAAGGATATGTATGATAATGTTGTGACAAGTGTTCGAACAAGTGATGGCGACACCGATGACTTTCCAATTAAAATAGGACTGCACCAGGGGTCAGCTTTGAGCCCTTATCTCTTTACTTTGGTGATGGATGAGGTCACAGGGGATATACAAGGAGATATCCCATGGTGTATGCTCTTTGCGGATGATGTGGTGCTAATTGACGATAGTCGAGCGGGGGTTAATAGAAAGTTAGAGCTGTGGAGGCGGACTCTAGAATCAAAAGGTTTTAGGCTTAGTAGAACCAAAACTGAGTACATGAGGTGCAGTTTCAGTACTACTAGGCACGAGGAGGAAGAGGTTAGGCTTGATGGACAGGTGGTACCTGAGAAAGACACCTTCCGATATTTGGGGTCTATGCTCCAGAAGGATGGTGATATCGATGAAGATGTGAGTCATCGAATCAAAGCTGGTTGGATGAAGTGGCGCCAAGCTTCTGGCGTCCTCTGTGATAGGAAAGTGCCACAAAAGCTAAAAGGCAAGTTCTATAGGACGGCGATTCGACCTGCGATGTTGTATGGCGCAGAATGTTGGCCGACCAAGAGACGACGTATCCAACAGTTAGGTGTAGCGGAGATGCGCATGTTGAGATGGATATGTGGCCACACAAGAAAGGACCGGGTTAGGAATGATGATATACGTGAGAGAGTTGGGGTGGCACCAATTGAAGAGAAGGTTGTCCAACACCGTCTAAGATGGTTTGGTCATATAGAACGTAGGCATCCGGAAGCGCCATTGCATACCGGACGGATAAAGTGGGATGAGAATGTTAAGAGGGGTCGTGGTAGGCCAAACTTGACATGGGAAGAGTCTGTTAAGAGAGATCTGAAGGATTGGAAT
The DNA here is from genome assembly GCA_947311845.1 of Poa pratensis. Lineage (NCBI taxonomy): Eukaryota > Viridiplantae > Streptophyta > Magnoliopsida > Poales > Poaceae > Poa > Poa pratensis. Next base: position 110,844,098 of record CAMZMU010000117.1, read on the forward strand.
ATCACCAAAGAACTAGCCATGGATAGGGCTGCGTGGAAGTTAGCTATCCATGTGCCAGAACCATGACCTGGTTTCGAGATCTTATGGGTTTCAACTCTAGCCTACCCCAACTTGTTTGGGAAAAAAGGCTTTGTTGTTGTTGTTGTAATGATCCAGGTTATAATATAATAATAATACATACTTTGACTTGAGCATGGCCTGAATTCATATGCTTCCCATAGTTTAAACAACTATATATGTAATGACTAAAAGGTAGTTGTGTGTGATTTAATGAGATGCTGGCCATTCCATCCTTGTATGTGCTTGCTAAGCACTTTTAGTTGATTGTTTATCCTACTGATTGTTTATGTGAGATGCCCATATGCTGTTGCGCCTGTTTGTTTCTAACCCAATTGTTTCGACAAGTACCTGAAGTAAGAAATGCATGAGTGTATCCATTTTATGCTTAATTTTCTTCTCTTAAATGTTTCAGGTATGATGCTTGGGTCATCTACAATTTCTTTTCACTATGCTTGGCATGGGTGGGAGGGCCTGGTGCTGTGGTTGTGAGCTTGAATGGCAAAACCCTGAAACCATCATGGTTTCTGATGACTTGCTGTTTGCCAGCGATTCCACTAGATGGGTGTGTACGTTTCCTTCTGCATAATAAGTGGTTATCATAACAATTTATGCATTGGCAGACCATTGCTCAATAGCGTCCTTCAAGAGCTGTTTGCAACGATTATGAAAGAGTAACTGATTTTTTTTAATGTCACTGAACAGGCGTTTTATACGGAGATGCAAACAAGGCTGTCTGCAGTTTGTTATCCTTAAGCCTATCTTGGTGGTTATTACCTTCATACTTTACGCTAAAGGAAAATATGAAGATGGAAACTTCAGTGTCAATCAATCCTATTTATACATCACTATTATATACACAATCTCATATTCGATGGCGCTGTATGCTCTTGCATTGTTCTATGCGGCATGCAGAGATCTACTTCGGCCATATAATCCTGTCCCAAAGTTCATCATAATCAAATCAGTCGTGTTTCTCACATACTGGCAGGTAAATATACAACATCAATCCATGTCTGACCCTCTTCAATACTATAATAGGGAACCATCTGTTGTTATCCTCATAATATAGTCACATTGCGTTATACAGTATGGTCTTGTCAAGGAATTTTGCTGCCATAGGAGGTTTTTTATCTATGCAATAATTTGAATTTATGCATTGTAGGGTGTCCTGGTTTTCCTTGCTGCCAAGTCTCGATTTGTCAAGAATACTGAAAAGGCTGCGGATCTCCAGAACTATGTGTTGTGCGTTGAGATGCTCATAGCAGCCATTGGGCACTTATTTGCCTTTCCCTACAAGGAGTATGCAGGTGCAAATGCTCGCCCGTCTGGTGGTTTCAAGGAAAGCCTGATTCATGCTTTAAAATTCAATGATTTCTACCACGACACAGTTCACCAGGTAAGCAGGATCTTAGACTCCCATTCCCTGTTCAGTGTTTCCACAAACTTTTTTAGTTTTTCCAATATCTCATATGAACAGGCTACATTCTCGTGTACTGTAGCTTGCGTGTATATTGGTCTAATCAGCTCCATTCTCATGCAGTTTGCTCCTACCTACAACGAATATGTGCTGTACAACCACAACGAGGGAGACAGTACGCAGGCAAAGTATCCCTCGGAGAGCGTGGTGCCAAGCAGACGGGACGTTGAGCTGGCCGGCATCACCGTGGTGCCCTCAAACAGTCCAGTGATCTCAAGCGTGTCAACCAACCAGGTAGATCATCAAGACGAATCGATGACCACTCCAATCAGGAACAAAGTCGACCCGCCGGGGGGAATGTACGACCTCTCGGACCTGCTCGACGTGGACTTGTCTAGCTACCCGGCCAAGGTTCCTGCCATCTCTGATGTAAGAAAACAATGACCATGCGTGACAGCCGATGTGTAGGGTGGTGACCGGGGGAAATCATGACCTTCGTTTTGTCATAGATAACGCTGTAAAAATGTGTGTGTATTACTCCAAGTTTTCACTCTTCCCCCATTTGAAGGGGTTAATTCAAGCCTGCACTGCAGCTGTCCCACGGCCTCTTTACTAACTGTTTACTATGCTGTGAGCTCTAGATGAACTCAAGTGACAGATAAGACTCGATACCATACTGTGTGTTTACTGATAGTAGTTTTGGTGCATTTACAGTCGTTTCTTGTAACTGTGTACGATGTCTGTGCTTCATATATATGGCTTGATCGCAGCAGAATTTGCTGAAAGTAGCATTGAGTGGTTAGCTGCAGGAGAACGAGTACTGTACAAGGAAAGAACTGGGAAACACTTTGTAGCTGTACAAAAAAAGTGAGAAACACAGAGATTTTGTACCCTCCGACCCGAATTAATGGGCGCACCACTGTTTTAATTTTTTTTTACAAAAAAAACCCCGTCAGTTCCCAATTCCAACCCGCAGCCATGGCCAATCTCTTCGCTCCCCACATCGAAGGCGGACGCGTCGGCGCGGTAGCTGGATACGAGGACGGCGGCGAGGACATCGAAGGGGGCTGAACAGAGGTGGCAGCTTCTTCTTCTTCTTCTTCTTTGAATCCTTGCTCTTCCCCGCCTCCGCGAAATCCTCCTCGTCGCCGTCAAGCTCGCTCGAATCGTCGACCAATTCTAGCTCCGGCGCCTTGTCGTCCTCCTCCTTGGGCGCCTTCCCGTCCACGTGATGACGAAGGAGAGGCCGAGCGCGATGGCGATGGAGACCTTGGCGGCGAAGCCCAGCGGCGGGCGCCGCCTCCACCAGCTCACGAGCGCGGAGGGCCGCCCGGGTGGTCTCCGTGCGGCGTCGGCGAGCAGGGGGAGGGCATCCAGGAGGAAGGACGGTGCCCGCGGGGCCGCCCGGTGGCGCTGGTTCCTGCGGAGGTAGGCGGCGGCAGGGGCGGGGTGGGCGGAGAAGGAGGCGGTGAGGGGCGCGAGGAGCGCGGAGGCGGGGAGGCCGGCGGCGGCGAGGCGGGAAGAAGCAGCTAAGGAAGGGGGAGAGCAGAGCTGGTGGGAGGACGTGTAGCTCCAGGTGAAAAAGAGCAGGGAGCTTTTTGTAAAAAGACCAACGCGCCCATTAATTTGGGTCGGAGGGAGTACAATAATTCTCTAGCCAAACATGGTGATAACCTATCGGCTCAGCAGAACAGGCCCGCCAGAACATGGGCATGTTTGTTTACAAGCTGTTTCATATACTCACTCTGATTCATAATTAGTGTCACGGTTTTGAACTAACATCGGTTCAAAACTGTGACACTGTTTTGGATCGGAAGGAGTAGAATTTTAGAGTCGATAAAATTGCGAAGACGAAACTTTAGCTTTTTTGAACATGGACCCCAAGGGTTCTGCATCGTAAGCCGTTGACGTGGCTTCTTTTTGGAGGATTTACAGTCAGTGACAAATAGGGGACGACCGAAACCCAGGTGCTTATGATGGACTGAAGTAGCGTGTAGGCCTCGGTTGCAATGGCTTCTCCAACATTTGTGATAGCACCAGTTCCAGCGAGCAGGTGTTTGCTACGTCTCAGCTGGTTCTTCTTCAGGAATTCAGCCCATTCAGCAATATGCCTGGCTCACCGCAAACCTGAGCTCCTCGGCACAGACCCTGTGTTCACCATGGTTCGCTCTGTTTCTCTCAGTCCACCACCACCAAAGCAAGGCCACCAACTTCATTCTGTTTTCATACGGCAGCTGGAGGATCTCACGCAGGATTCCACACCTTCTTCAGTTCTGAACATCAGATAAATAGGTGACATCCATCCTCAAACAATGTAATGCGCAGTGGGCATCTTGTGTCTAATTCAATCTTTTTTCTCTCGATATCCATCCTTTGTTGGTCGGCTATCATGGCCGAGCCTCCACAAGAAATTGTGCACCTTGGCCGGGCAGTCAAGTTCCCACACCTGACGCTACATGTTTCGCCGCCAACTGCTTCCACGCACACCACCAGATGAACCCGCCTGTCTGTCATCGCTAGCTGAGACAGCCCGAACATGGTACGCTGATTTGATATAGAATAGTCCATTTTCATCAAAATTCCAGGCAAGGTGATCGTCCTCTTGTTCAAAAATTGACATCCCGAGGATAATTTTTGTGTCACACTCCACAAATGTCGTCCACTAATCCATCAAAATGGTTGTCCAATGTGTACTGATCTAGAAAAAAAATTAAATTTGAATATTTACACTATGTGCAAATCTGCAGAGTATTACATGTGAACGTCAAAAATTATAGGATATATCTCTTCTTTATCAGTTATATGCATTTCTACTATATTTCTACCAATACATGGAAAATGCACATGGTACACTAGGAAAGGACTGGAGACAAAAGTTTGTGAACATTTACTATAGAATCTTGTAAAACCAAAACCACTATAGAATCTCGTAGCTTGTCTATTCTGTATGGCTACTTCATAGAAAGATCATGTACAGTTCGCTATCCTGAGACCTACCATCCCCAAATGATCCTAAAAAAACTGCATTGTTCTATCGACCATCTAACATTTCAAGAAGCCAGAACTCAGAACACACCTATCCCAAACATGCTACTAGCAGGCTGCCACACGTGCACCCCTATCGCCAATCTTCTCTCCTTTTAGTACCTTGCGATTGCTTTGGCCATTTTATAGCCACTAGATACAGCCTCTCTGTATTATGGGCACAACCGATATAATGACCCATCTTAATTGCGGCGAAATATAGCAAGGGGACTTTTGGCTCTCGGGCACACTGCTCCTTTTTTTTAATTTTTTTTTGAAAATCGAACTTTTTTTATTCAAAAAAATCTGCATTTTTTTACACACGAACATATACATATTGTGTACGTACGCACGAAATTTCATAAGAAAATAACTTATTTTTTGGCCTACAGAAAAAAGAGAAAATTCTGACAGGAAATCCATACTATTATCACTTTTTGCTGCATCCGAATTTTTTTATTTTTATGTAGCTCATAATACGATTTCTTGTTCACCCATAATCAGCAAATACGTAGAGGGCATGCATATGTATCACCTGGTTTTTTTTTGGATTTTTTGAAACTCGTTTAATTTTTTTTCAATTTTTTTAAAAAAGCGGGTGCACTTCTTTCACGCCAAAACAATCATAAGTTGCCAATACATTGAATCAGTGTGGAGTGGTGGGTGAATCATTTGAGTTACACTCTCCTGATAAAAATATGCAACAAAACGAGAGTAATTGAGAGGTATTTTTTTTATCTTGAACGAGGACTACTATTCTATAGATTAGCTTCATAAGCTGTAACAATGCATGAAAACCAGAAACATAGCCAATGCTACACGGAGGAAATTCGTTTCCGTTTTAACAGATCAAAGTGTAAGAAATGTGGGCCAATAATCAAAACCGGGCCTCGGTCCAATACACACACATCTCACAGGCCGCTTTTCCCCCTTCACGACACACAAGTACGCCGCCGAGGATGCTCAACACCGGACCCGAACGCGTCCGGGCAATGGTGGCTTGCGTCGAAGCTATAGGTGTGCCCTGCGGTTCTGGGATGTTCAGGCAAGCGCTGCAAGCTGTCGCATTCCTCAGCAAGGAGAATATCGCTGCCAAAGTGGACTACTTGAAAAACACATTCAGGTGGTCGGATGCCGAGGTGGGCATTGATGTCTGTAAGGCTCCGTTTGTGCTGAGGCTGTCAAAGGACTCACTGCAGCTGAGGGCAGATTTCCTCATCTCCGAGGTGGGGTTGGAACCCGCTTACATTGCTCATCGCTCCATAATGTACTGTCGTAGCTTGGGGTTCCGGCTCAGGCCCTGATACTACCTTATGAAGTTTCTTAAGGAAAATAGATTGTTAAAGGGCGACCCAAGCTACTTCACTACAGTACTGATGAGCGAGAAGGTGTTCGTGGAGAAATTCATATGCCCTCACAAGGAAGCTGTGCCACACTTTGCTGAAGACTATGCTGCTGCTTGGAGAGGAAAAGTGCCTGCTAGATTGATGATTGCATCAACCAAGAACCTGCCATGAAAAAGTGTAACTGGTATGCTGGATCTGGAAGATGTGACAGTCTAGAGGGCGAATATGTTATGCCTTTTACTGATTGGTATAATGGGACAAGTTTTATCTCTTGAAAAGAACAAGCAGTGGTCAAGAGCTATGGATGGATCCAATTGTATGTCTACATGTAAGTTCCTTTGTTTTGTGGGATATTTTACCTGCAAGAAATTGACATTTTGCACTCCTGGATGGAGTCTGGCATTGACATCTTCAGCATGTACATGGCAAATGGGAAAGTGCCTTTGTGTTTAGGCAAACCATGAAATGGCCTTTGTGTTGGGCAACCCTAGAAATTGGCTGAACGTTCCCATTAGCAGTAATTGTAGCATTAGCAAATTGAGAGGTGAACACCAAGGGCTGTAGAAATTTTATCCCACTTTTTTGTAGCAATAGTTCCATTTGTAATAGAGATGACAGAGCATGCATATGCATATTTTTACTTCTAAACCGCATATATCTAAATTTCCCTCTTGGAGGGAGTTGACCGTAAGAGGAATTTGATGTGTATTTGTAGTCAGTCATGCAGATTACGGGGAATCAGATAAGAATATGCCGAGATGAATTGATGCAGAAACTATTTAGAAAATACAGCCCGAAAGAAAAGAAAATAGTTTAAAGTGAAAATCACAGTTATGATATTCCTTCACCATCTTTTTTATGTATTAATTTAAAGTGAAACATGGGAGAGAAGAGTAGAGTGGGAGGGATCAAGGGTTGTGCTGAAGTCTGCTCCAACTGCGCATAAAATTCAAGAATGGCATTTGCAAAGGAGATGGCAGAGCAATCATTATCTGTTCGTTTTATTTCTGAATGAACTTGTGTGCATTCCTATATCTCCATATTTGCTCGACGAGATAGAAGACATATTCAACATTGTTCTGGGGTTTATTTGGGCTCATAACAGCAAGTCACTACATGATTTAATATCTGACACTTTTATGCTGCGGCTGAATTTATGTTTCAGTGTAATTTTGACGGGTAACCAATGTTCAAACTCTCAACACCATCCTGGGAACTACCATTTCCAAATGATTCTTGAACACTATATAGAGAACTTAGAATAATCTGCTCTATATGCACCTTGTGTCTGTTTTTATTCACAGGTAATAGCAATGATGCATAGGCATTTTATAGCTGTTGAATACAACCTTTCGTCTATATGGGCACAATTGGTATGGATCTTAAGTTCTTAACCATGGCAAGTATAGAGCTATAAAGTTCACATATACTATTTGTACTAAATTTTAGACATAAGAGTAACTCCATCTTCACTGTCATAAATGCCCTGGTCAATGATGGCCTAGATATCATCCAATAGCTTCATCAAACCCTTGTTCTTTTTTCTCATAAAACACAAACTTGTAGTAGTATTAAAAAGGAAGAAATGGTAGTTTAGCCTGGAGGGAAGAGTACAACACGTACACAAGCACAAGAAGAGGACGTACACTACTGATGGGATTACAATATGCATACCCAACGCGCCCGCATGAGTCCAATAACGTGCTTCGTCCCTGATTAAACACAAAAAATCTGCGCAGGTTTGGCCGAGCGCAACCAAAGGTGCAATTGTTGCGGTGCTTCCACGGCATCAACGAGGTAAGCAGCACGTCTCGGGAGTTTCACGCCTTGAGCCACCAATTAAACAGGGTGTCACCAGTGTCGGGAGGGCTGCAAATCCTTGTTCTTCACATGACACTCCTGTTTCAAGGAAGAGAGGAAGGAATTCAGCAACATAATATCAAACGGGTTAATTAAGAGTACAAGTGGCTATTACTCATTTTTCTAGAAGCCAGAATACCACCACCACCCCCCCCCCCCCCCCCCCCCCGTCGCACCCAGGCGACACCGGGGGCGATTCTCGCACCGCCGCCGCCCCCACCTTCTCCCCGCCCGTCCTCGCCGCTGCCGCCGCCGGCCTCCGAGCCGCGGCGGTGGTGGCCTCCCCGCTGCCACACAACTGGCGGCGGGGGTGGTTTCCTCTCCTGTTGGCTCGATGGCGCGGCGGACGTCCAAGCCGACTGGGCGGCGATGGCGGCTTGTCCGCGCTGGCACGCCGGAGCGGCGGCTCCGGAGGCCGTGGATCTACGGCGGCGAGGCGGATCCGGCGCCCTCACGCCCGGATCTGTTGGGGGCGGCCTCGACCCGGCCGTGAGGACGGTGGGTCAGGGTCGCCGGCGTTGTGGCGGCGCGAGCTCTGGCGCTTGGTCGGCCCGACGTGGTCCTGCGGCGGCGCGCGGTGCGGCGCAGGACGTGGCCGGTGGAGCACGCGACAGCGGCGGCGCTCGTCTGGCAGAGCCCGTGCGGGCCGCATCTGGGCCCTGCGGGCCGGCGCATGGCGCGGCTGTGACAGCGCGGTGGTTGCGGGGTCGTCCACGGCGACGCGCCCCTGGCTTCGGCAGGGGCGTGAGCGGGAGGAGGAAAGCTGGGGCGGCGGCCCCGGAGCTGCGGCTCGACTGGGTCAATGTCGGCGTGCCGCCGGCCGTGGCGTGAGGTGCTGCGGTGGTTTGCGTCTCGCGTGTGGATGGTCTGGCCGGTCCTCGACGGGCGGCTTGCGGGTCTGCGACCCATCGTCGGACGAAAGTCCCGCCCTGGTTGTCGGCCGGGCCGACGACGGCGACATCCTCGGACGCCGCACCCTTCTTGAAGGCGTCGTCGAGGTGGTGGTGTCGCGTCCCCATGTCGGGTTCTCCAGGGGAAACCCTAGATCCTTTCGCGGGATCGGGCGAGGACGGCGCTCCTGCGTCGCTTGCCTCTTGGGGCCTCACCTTGGATGTTCCACCGGCCAGTGGAACCTGTTGATGCATCCAAAATGCATCTACTTTTCCAAGTACTTTGCCTCATAATTTGCTCCGGAATCTTCTCATATTTGAATAAAACTGCTGAATCTGACGCTGTTTTTAGCAAAGTCTCTTCTCTGGCTATTTTTGCAGGAAATTAAATAGGGGAAAAATACCACGCCAATTTTTATGGAAAAGGAAGGCAATGGACCAAAGATGGACACAAGGAAGCGCTCGAGGGCCAAAAGGGGGGTCCCACGCGGCCCCTATACCTGGCCGCGTGGGCCCCACCCAAATGGGCCTCGGACACCGCCTCACCTTCGGTGTTCGATGTACCCCCTCATATATACAGAAAAGTGCGTGCCCTAGAAGGAGAGGAGTTTTCGCGAAACAGAACGCCGCCACCATCACGATCTTCGTTTCGGGGACAGATTGATCCAGGATTTCTCCTCCGGTGGAGGGATCCGGAGGCCGTCTTCACCGCCTTCATCACCGCCTTCATCTCCATCGACCATGAGCCCCTTCACCATCACCATGTGTGAGTAATCCGCTGTAGACATGTGAGGTGGATGGGGATTGGATGAGATTGATCATGTAATGCTACCCGTTGTTCGAGATTTTAGGGTTTTATCTTGAGGATACTTTTGTATTGTGTTGATGCACTCTTGCTATGTTTAATGCTTGCTACTAGGGCCCGAGTGGCATGATTTCAGTACTGAACTTATATTGCCCCATCATATATTTGAGTTTGGTATTTATCTGCAAAGTGTATCACCTGCTATTATGTTGAACCTGCGAACCCTAAACGTGACATATAGGGAAAATAAGGGGGAGATGTTTTAGTTTGAGGATTCTATGTGTTCATGAAGTGTTAATGCATTGTTCCGGTCTATTCGAAAGGGTAGACCTTAATTACCTGTAGTTCCAAGTTGGCCCCGGTGAAATGGGCAGGTTGGACAATAGATGTTGTGCAAATTCTCTTGGTTAGTACGCACAACTAAATACGGAACACATACCTACATATATCGGAGTTAGAGATAGATCCCATTGTTATTTGTTTCTTATTATATGATCAATCTCATTCTTGCAACACCCCGCTATCACCTCATGCCTACGTTTTAAATCTCTGAGTTACACTTTCACTTTTCCGGTGAAAACTGGGAAACACTTGTTCACTGCTACTGTTCTGCTTGTTACTTGAATCATACTACTGCCATCACTATTACTGCTGCAAGTTATTGATATACAGGTGTGGTTGAGAGTGACGCCTCAATTGTAAAGGTCTTATTGATATTCTTGTGTTCTCATCGAGTCGAACTATAAATTTGAGTAATACTTCCCAACGAAGACTTCAGCGATCCCCTATACTTGTGGGTATCAAGACGTTTTCTGGCGCCGTTGCCGGGGAATCTAGCTTTATTGGTAAGACAACTTGTTATCATCTATTTGCTGCTTTTGCTTGTTCCTAACCATGGGAAAGGAAAAGACTACTCCGAAGGAAGTGAGGCCTTCAACTACTCGCAGAGGTACGGATTTGCCAAGTAGGCCAAATTTTTCACCTAATGTTGCTTCTGCTGTTGCTCCTAAGAAAAAAGGAAAGGTTTTATCTAGTTCACCATTGTCTAAAATGTCTACTAGTAATGTAAATGATTTATTATGTGGTAGCATAGACAAAGAAGTGACACCTGAAACATCTGAGATAACTGAAACACCTGAAAATCTGGAATCTTCTACTAATGAAAATGTGGAATCTGAGTTAGAAGATAATGAATACTGTGATGATGAATTTGAAACTTCTTCTGAGGAAGAGGAGGCATTTACTATGGCTTTTATGAATTCTGACTTTGATAAATTGGATAAACTTGATAGCTATAAAAATTCTCCTCTTGATGGATATTTTTCTATTACTAAGAAAATGAATGCTCCTGCTATTAAAATTAAAGATAAAGATTATGAGTTTAGTGTTGATCCTGAAATAATTGAAAATCTGAAAAATAGAAGTTTTATGGTAGAGAGGATGAGTTTCCTTTTGAACACATTGCTGTCTTGCATGACTTATCTGTGTTATTTGGTAAAGATGAAATCCATCAACGCTACTATTTCTTAAAGCTGTTTCCTTTTACTTTGGGAGGAAGTGCTAAAACTTGGTATAATCGTTTAGAGCCTGGATGTATTACTAGCAAGGAAGAATGTTTGCAGGTATTCTATAATAAGTATTTCCCTGCTGATAAGATTCATGGTTTGACTGTTGCGATTACCAGCTTTTCACAGAAAGAGAAGGAGGATTTACCCCAAGCTTGGGGGAGGTATAGTAAGATGGTTAGGAAATGTCCTACCCATGGCTTCAAGAGTAATGAAATACTTGATATATTTTACAATGGTCTAACCGAAAACACCAGAGGCTATCTTGATAGTATTGCAGGTAATGTTTTCAGGGAAAGGACCGTTGATGAAGCAACTGAGCTATTGGAGACTATCTCTAGAAATTATGAAGACTGGAATATTGAAGAGATATTTCCGGAGAAGAAAGGAGGCATGCTCAAATTGGATAACGAAACAATGAAAGAAGCTTCCAAGGCAATTAAAGAGAAGGGAATTAAAACCTCTCATCTTAAGGAATTATCTGAAATGGGTGTTAAACTTCCTGATGATCAACCATGTTTTCCAATTCAAGTCAATGCTATTAGCTCCATAAAAGGTAATGAAAAGGTAACACCTGCTGTTGATGTATCCTACATGAATGATTTTGCTTATCATCATAATCCTGAGGAGCATAATATTAGAATGACTATTATGGAGAACTCTCACAAAATTAAATCTCTTCGAGAAAGTTTACATGCTAGTGTGGGAGAGGTAAAAAGAATTGTTAAACACTGTGAGATGATGAATGATGACCCACAAGTATAGGGGATCGCAACAGTCTTCGAGGGAAGTAAAACCCAAATTTATTGATTCGACACAAGGGGAGCCAAAGAATAAATATAAGCCTTAACAGATGAATTGTCAGTTCAGCTGCACCTGAAAGTAGACTTCCTCGACACAGATTATCAGTAGCAACGGTGATATAACAGCAGTAGTAACAAAGTAATAGCAGCAACAGTGTAACAAAGACAGCAGCAGTAATTTCAGTAAACAGCAGGATTAAAAGTACTGTAGGCATAGGGACGGATGTACGGGCGTTGCATGGATAAGAGCGCTCATGTAATAATCATAACTCAGGGCATTTGCAGGTAAACAATTATAAAAGCATCCTAGTACTAGTCAAACATAGGCATGTGTTCCGTATATAGTCGTACGTGCTCGCAATGAGAAACTTGCACAACATCTACTGTCCTGCCAGCCCGTTTGCAGCGGGGCCTCAAGGGAAACTACTGGCAATTAAGGTACTCCTTTTAATAAAGTACCGGAGCAATGCATTAACACTCCGTGAACACACGTAATCCTCAAGTCAAAGCCATCCCCTCCAGTTATCCCGGTTGCTGTCACTCCGGGGCCTCGGGTTCCGGACAATAACAGGTGAAAACAACTTGCAGATATGATCTAAAACATAATTATTCTCATGCATCAACAACATGTTCAGATCTGAGATCATGGCACTCGGGCCCTAGTGGCAAGCATTAAGCACAACAAGTTGCAACAATGATAAATAGCACTAACAATGGATACTAGGCACCATGCCCTAACAATCTGGCAACTTATTACATGAACAATCTCATCCAATCCCTACCATCCCCTCAGCCTACAGCAGGGAACTACTCACACATGGATGGGGGAATCATTGATGGTTGATGGAGAGGCGGTGGTGATGACGATGGTGATGATCTCCTCCGAATCCCCGTCCCGGCAGGGTGCCAGAACGGAACTTCTGATCCCCGGAATAGAGATCGCGGCGGCGGCGGAGCGTGGATGTGTTTCGCGAAATATGGTCGAACCCCCCTCGATATTTAGGTCAAGGGCAATATATAGTCCAAAGGGGAGCGTCGGGGGGCGACCGAGGTGGCCACGCCACACTTGGGCGCGGCCCCACCCCCAGCCGCGCCCAGCTATGGCGTGGCTGCCTGGTGTGGCCTCTCCGACTCCCCTTCTGGCTCCGTGGGTCTTCCGGTGAAATATGACGATCGCAATTGTTTTCGGAGTTTTTCTCGAAAGTTGACTTTTCTGCACAAAAAGAAGACACCAGGGCAATTCTGCTGAAAACAGCGTTAGTCCATGTTAGTTGCATCCAAATCATACAAGTTAGAGGTAAAACAACAGCAAAAGTGTTCGGAAAAGTAGATACGTTTTGGACGTATCAACTCCCCCCAAGCTTAGCTTATTGCTTGTCCTCAAGCAATTCAGTTGACAAACTGAACGCGATAAAGAAACTTTTACGAACACAATTGCTTCATATGATGTATACATACTTGAATTATGATTATACTTACTAGCTCATGATAGGAGATATGCATAAGATAAAAGCTTGATAAATATGCAGCCATGAAAAGATTCTAACATACTAAAGGTAAACAACATGGCATATAACTAAGTGCAGGATTGCAATGTTCGTAATTGGGTATGGCAAAGTGGTATCTCGCTTGCCCGAATGTGTGCAGCAAAACATAAATGCCCAGGCACCTCTGAAGTTTACAGGCAGACTAGAAATAAAGCTTATCAAAGATAAAAGCATCAAGCTATGTCACTACTAACCTATTCTGGGACAAGCACATTTCACTAAGAATGACAGTCATGCTCTCAAAGAAGTGCTTTAAAGAAGGATGGTGACTCAACATTAAAATAAAAGATAGGCCCTTCGCAGAGGGAAGCAGGGATTAAATCGTGTGCTAGAGCTTGTTAGTTCCCGAAGGCATATAAAGAGTGTAAAAATAATATTTTGAGAAGTGGTTGCAAGTGTCAACAAATCCGCGATAGAGTTCTTGTCATCTTCCATAACTAACCAACTTTTAGAGCGGTTCCGAAAATTCATATAGTTTGCATTATATCATGCTTACAGATTTTTGACACTCCTCCCAACCTTTTCTTCCACAAACCATGGCTAACCGAATCCTCGGGTGCCGACCAACAATCACCGTGGAGGAGTGTCTATTTTAATATTAAATGATAGGTGGACTAACCAGCTCTTTTGCAAAAATAAAAGTGGACAAGCAGATGAAGCTACTTGTCCTTGGAAATCATTTAGCATGGAAGATGACAAGTTCTACTACCACATCCTTATGAGCTACACGCAGTGACACAAAAAGGGATTGTACAATTTTGAATAGTTAAAGATAGCACACGAAGAAATTTACTTGGAATGGTTTAAAACCATGCATAGGAATTTATAGTGGACTCTTTGGAATAACTTGGTTTTCAGGATTTTGGATGCACAAGCAGCATTCCCGCTTAGTACAGGTGAAGGCTAGCAATAGACGGGGAAGCGACAACAAGAGAGCACAACTGTCATAATCATACTTGCGACAGAATAAAATTAGCAGTGGCATAAAAGTGATACAGAAACTCTGAGTCACAATAGATCGTCGAGGCTTGACTTTTGTTTTGAGTCATAAACATGTGTAAGCATGTGCCAAGTCGAATCAAGTAAAACATTCAGAGGAGGATACCACACTACAATACCACTCTACGAATAAAACAATGCATGCAAATAACTATATGACATATGGTGCACCTTCAGGAGATTAGGATTAATCATGAGAAAACATGGCTATCAAGCATTCATCAAGTAACATAGCCCATACCATAACTACTAAGCGCAATCATATGGACAGGTATGTGTACAAAAATGAAAACAAATACGGTTCATACCAGCCTCTCACCACATCAAGTTGTCGAATATCGTCATTATTGCCCTTCGCTCGCATGACTTGAATGATATAAAATGAAAACCAAGCTCCAGGTGGAGTCACAGACGGCTGTTGAATCTGAAAAGAACTATACAAAACCAAGAAGAACAACAAATATTTTTGGTGTTTTCGAATTTTAAAACAAAGCAAGGAAGAAGCAAATAAAAAGGAAAATATTTTTGGGTTTTTTGAATATCAACTCGAAAATCAAAAAGACAAAATAAAACTACAACTCGAATTACTAAAATAAAAGCATAGAGAAACAACGAAAATATTTTTGGTATTTTTGGGTTTTGAGAAAATAAACACCACAAGCAAGAACAAATAAAAGAAAGCGAAATATGGATATACAAAGAACTGACATGGAGCGAATATAGAAATGAGCGAACTGTCAGTATACGCGTACCTCCCCCCAAGCTTAGGCTTTTGGCCTAATTGGGAGACAATCATCCCCACGGACCCCATGCCGAAGCGTCGTAGGCGGTCGATGAAGAGGATCCTCCTTGCTGGTCAGGGTAATATGGCGCGCCGCCATAATAGGGGACGTCAGGGGCCGCCGGCGGTGGCACCGTAGGCTGCCCCGGCTGCCCATCTGGGTAGAACCGCGCGTGGTATCGCGGCACCACCATCTGTGTGCTCAATTCCTCCCGCGAATATGATAGAGGATCCCTGTAAATACTGAACAAACTTGGTTGCGGTAGAGGAACTTCCAGCTCCGCCTCGTTAGCATAAACAATTCTATAAACCAAGTTATCAAGAGTGGATCCAGATGTAACAAATTTATGTGCTATCATAGCAGAGAGATCAAGTTTTTCAGGAACTAAAATTTCATCAGTAGGATCAGCCTCAAGACTAAAGTCAGCTAAAACACGCGCAGCAATAATGCCTCCAAAAATGGGGCCTTTGGTGGCGAGGCGGCGAGCAACTAAAGCACCAAGATTATAAGTTTTATCGCCCTTCAAAGCAGTAGCAAGAAATGCTAGATGCATATTCGAAATATTACTAGTGTTTTCCCTAGGAAGAACACTTCTAGTTAAGTAGTATAGGAAATACCTTATGGCCGGAAACTGAACATTTCTTATCTTACCACGGTGGGCTGAGCGAGAGTCTCCATAACACAACTCCTGGTAGAGCGCAGTTAGCTCGGATGGCTGCTCCTTAATCTTCTTGGTCGTCCCCGATGGGGCAATACCTATGATCCTGCAAAAATTATCTAGCTCCATAGTACATGCACGATCATAAATTTTAAAATCAACTGTTGGTTTATAAGCTTTGCAGTTAAATTTGAAACTCTCAACAAAGATCTTAGTGAGTCTAGAATATTGGGTCCTGGTATCCCCCATGAATGTTTGTAGACCCACACTCTCAATCATGCTCATGAAGTCCTCATAAATCCCTGCAGCCTGCAAAAATTGAGTACATGGAAAAACAGATGGATGTGGTGCTCCAAGGTCCCCCGAATCATCAATCTCTGGAGTAATAAGATCTTCATTGTAAGATCTCCTAGGAACTTTGGCTTCAGATGACCTGGTCTTCCTTGAGGATGATGGTGCACGCCTCTCAAACAACTCTCCAAAGGAAAATTTCTTCATCTTCCTTTTCTGAAATTTTTCAACAAGTCTCATAAAAAATGATTTTGCAACTATAGAATCAAGGCAACTACTATAGAAACTTGCAAGAGGGCTACACATGCATCAAGGATAATTAATCTAAGCATAGAACAAGCATGCAAGCTCACTTAACCAGCAACATACAGCAGCAAAATACTCTAGAAATACAACACTAAACAAAATTCTACTTGGATAATCGAAGGAGTCACATACCGGTGAGTAAACAAGCAAAGTTTCAGCAACTGAAATGGGCTGAGCAAGGAGATCGAAAAATTCGAGCTCAAGAGCAGCAGGAACACGAGTTTGAACAATGGATATGAGTTTGGTCGGGAGAGAGAAAGAAAGGGGAGGAATCTCACCTTGTGGAGGCTCAGGTGGGACCCACGCCACAGGGGGGCGCGGCCTCCACCCCTGCCGCGCCGAGCTATGGCGTGGCAGCGTGGTGGGTCCCCCTGGTCAGCCCCAGGTACTACCACGTTGCATTTTTCAAAATAGGAATTTACGTAAAATTTTCAGATTTTTCTGACAACTTTCAATTTCGAGCAAAAACTGGGCACTTAAAATTCTAAACAGCAGCTAAGCAAAATTTTAACCACACTAAACAACATTCTAAAAATTTATAAAGACAGCAATATAACAGAAGGTATAACAGATGAGAAAGAGAGAATGTGGTTTAACAATTTTATGCAACTAAAATGTATTTGTCAACAAGGTTGATCAAGTCTTGCCACCAAATATATTTTATTTGACATAAAAGAATTAAACTACATGATACCATTATGTTACCTTATATTGAATAGATATTGTCCCAACCATAATACTTTCATATCCTTCATGGTGGTCATAAATAGGACAATCAATACTTCCAACTTTGATAGTTTTATAACTTGCAATTGAGCTAACTCCACATAATACATTTTGCTTCTTGGGAAAATAAACAGTATGCTCTTTGTCATTGACATTAAAAGTAACTTTCCCTTTATTGCAATCAATAACAGCTCCTGCAGTATTAAGAAAAGGTCTACCAAGAATAATGGACATATTATCATCTTCAGGCATATCCAACACAACAAAGTCAGTCAAAATCAAACAGTTGGTAGTAACTTGAACAGGAACATTTTCACATATACCAACAGGAACAGCAGTAGATTTATCAGCCATTTGCAAAGATATATCAGTTGGTATCAATTTATCTAAATAAAGTCTCTTATAAAGAGAGAAAGGCATCACACTTACTCCAGCTCCAAGATCACAAAGTGCAGTTCTAACATAATTATTTTTAATAGAGCAAGGAATAGTTGGTATACCTGGATCTCCAAGTTTCTTTGGAACCTTACCATTGAAAGAGTAATTAGCAAGCATGGTGGAAATCTCCTCATTAGGAATTTTCCTCTTGTTAGAAACAATATCCTTCATGTATTTCGAATAAGGAGGCAGCTTAATAGCATCAGTCAAAGGAATTTGCAAAAACAAAGGTTTCATCCACTCACAAAACTTGTTGTAGTGTTCTTCTTCCTTGGATTTATGTTTCTTATTAGGAAAAGGCATTGATTTTTGCACCCAAGGTTCTCTTTCTTTACCATGTTTCTTAGCTACAAAATCCTCTTTAGTGCAATTTTTATTTTCAGTGTCACTATCAGAATCGCTCTCAACCTCTTCATTATTATTAGCATTGTTTCTATCATTATCATTAACAGGTTCATTACCATTTTCAGTTTCAGCATCAGACACAGATATACTATTAGGATCACTAGCAGGTTCTTTTTCCTTAATAGTTTCAGAAGACTCTACAGCAGGTTTATGTTTCTTCTTCTTTTTCTTAGAAGGAGAGCTGGGCCTTTCAGCTAATTGAGAATCTTGTTCAATTCTTTTAGGATGTCCCTCAGGATACAAAGGATCTTGAGTGGAAGCTCCACTCCTAGTTGCTATTCCAAAAGCATGTTTTCCATTACTATTAGAATTTTTAGCTAGCAAGTCTTTTTGTACTTTAGTAATTTGCTCCATTTGAGTTTGAACCATACTAAGATGTTTAACTAGACCTTTAATGTCATTTACAGTTCTTACCAAAACATCTTGCAAATTACTAATAATACGAGAATTTTCTAACAGATGATTTTCTACTCTCATATTAAAATGCTCCTGCTTAACAATAAAATTATCAAGTTCATCTAAGCATTGATCAGGAGGCTTACCATAAGGAATATCACCAGCATCGAAATATTGTAGAGAGTGTACCTCAATTGAAGGTGGAGGAGTCGGCTTACATAAGTCTTCTATTGGAGGTAAATTTTTAACATCTTCAGATTTAATACCCCTCTCCTTGAGAGTCCTCTTGGCTTCTCTCATTCCTTCATTATCAAGTTCAATAACACCTCTCTTTCTTGGTGTAGGCACTGGCGCAGGCTCTGGTGTGGGAGTGGGTTCAGCTATAACCCAATCTTCATAATTTTGGCTAATCTTAGCCATTAATTCCTCAGCTTCATCTGGAGTTCGTTTCCTGAAAACACAACCAGCACAACTATCCAGGAATGTCCTAGATTCATCGGTTAGTCCATTATAAAATATATCAAGAAGTTCATTTTTAGGTATATCATGTCCAGGTCGAACTCTAAGCAAATAACAAAACCTTGACCAAGTTTCAGAAATATTTTCTTCCTGCAATTGCTTGAAGTTAAAAATTCTCTGCAAAGCAACATGTTGAACACTAGCAGGATAATATTTATGGAAGAAAACATCAACCAATCCTAAAGGATTTTTAATACAACCGGGAGACAAATTACCAAACCAAGCTTTAGCATCGCCTTTCAGAGAGAAAGGAAAAATTTTGGTAACAAAA
This sequence comes from Poa pratensis, assembly GCA_947311845.1. NCBI lineage: Eukaryota > Viridiplantae > Streptophyta > Magnoliopsida > Poales > Poaceae > Poa > Poa pratensis. The sequence goes on from CAMZMU010000117.1 coordinate 110,863,206, forward strand.
TAGGTGCGCAATTTAATATCATCAGAGAACAAACTACTTAAAGTAGATAACTTGTTCATATGTTCCATAGCACTTTCATCTTCAGCACCACAAAAAGGATCTTTCTCTACCACAGATATAAAGGACAAATCCACAGAAAAGTCATAATCCTTATCAGTTATACGAATAGGAGATGTTGCAAACTCAGGATCAGCAGACAATTTGTAGCTAACAGTGTGTTTTTTCAGAAAATCCATTATAGTGGCAGAATCAGCAGAAGAGTCAAGATTCCTGCATTTTTCAGCAAAAGCTTCATCTACTTCTATATAATCTTCCTCGGGGTCATCATCATCGATGAATTCCCTCGACTCAGGAGAAGCAACAGGTGTGACAACATTTTCATTAGGCATTTCAGAATTTTCAATAAGTCTAGACCTAGCAATCGTAGCATCTAGAAAAGGACCTAACGAACCAGTTTCACTAAGCACAGTAGAAGCATCATCAAATTCATCAGAAACAGTTTCAGATTCAGTAGTGCCAACACGCGAAGCAGGTGCGTGTGGCGGTGTAACCAGTTGATTAATAACAGATGGTGAATCAAGAGCAGCAGCGGAGTTCAGAGCCGTACCTTTCCTTGTAGTGGATGGCAGAATAGCCACCTTCTTGTCATGAGTTTTCCCCATGATAAATGGATTGCAGCAAAGGATATCACTTCCAGATGAACTTATAAATAAAGCTATGCTCCCCGGCAACGGCGCCAGAAAATAGTCTTGATGACCCACAAGTATAGGGGATCGCAACAGTCTTCGAGGGAAGTAAAACCCAAATTTATTGATTCGACACAAGGGGAGCCAAAGAATAAATATAAGCCTTAACAGATGAATTGTCAGTTCAGCTGCACCTGAAAGTAGACTTCCTCGACACAGATTATCAGTAGCAACGGTGATATAACAGCAGTAGTAACAAAGTAATAGCAGCAACAGTGTAACAAAGACAGCAGCAGTAATTTCAGTAAACAGCAGGATTAAAAGTACTGTAGGCATAGGGACGGATGTACGGGCGTTGCATGGATAAGAGCGCTCATGTAATAATCATAACTCAGGGCATTTGCAGGTAAACAATTATAAAAGCATCCTAGTACTAGTCAAACATAGGCATGTGTTCCGTATATAGTCGTACGTGCTCGCAATGAGAAACTTGCACAACATCTACTGTCCTGCCAGCCCGTTTGCAGCGGGGCCTCAAGGGAAACTACTGGCAATTAAGGTACTCCTTTTAATAAAGTACCGGAGCAATGCATTAACACTCCGTGAACACACGTAATCCTCAAGTCAAAGCCATCCCCTCCAGTTATCCCGGTTGCTGTCACTCCGGGGCCTCGGGTTCCGGACAATAACAGGTGAAAACAACTTGCAGATATGATCTAAAACATAATTATTCTCATGCATCAACAACATGTTCAGATCTGAGATCATGGCACTCGGGCCCTAGTGGCAAGCATTAAGCACAACAAGTTGCAACAATGATAAATAGCACTAACAATGGATACTAGGCACCATGCCCTAACAATCTGGCAACTTATTACATGAACAATCTCATCCAATCCCTACCATCCCCTCAGCCTACAGCAGGGAACTACTCACACATGGATGGGGGAATCATTGATGGTTGATGGAGAGGCGGTGGTGATGACGATGGTGATGATCTCCTCCGAATCCCCGTCCCGGCAGGGTGCCAGAACGGAACTTCTGATCCCCGGAATAGAGATCGCGGCGGCGGCGGAGCGTGGATGTGTTTCGCGAAATATGGTCGAACCCCCCTCGATATTTAGGTCAAGGGCAATATATAGTCCAAAGGGGAGCGTCGGGGGGCGACCGAGGTGGCCACGCCACACTTGGGCGCGGCCCCACCCCCAGCCGCGCCCAGCTATGGCGTGGCTGCCTGGTGTGGCCTCTCCGACTCCCCTTCTGGCTCCGTGGGTCTTCCGGTGAAATATGACGATCGCAATTGTTTTCGGAGTTTTTCTCGAAAGTTGACTTTTCTGCACAAAAAGAAGACACCAGGGCAATTCTGCTGAAAACAGCGTTAGTCCATGTTAGTTGCATCCAAATCATACAAGTTAGAGGTAAAACAACAGCAAAAGTGTTCGGAAAAGTAGATACGTTTTGGACGTATCAATGAATAATCAAGTTGAACAAATGGTTTCTCTTCAAAATCAATTGTATGAAAGTCTTATGGTGAAGAAACAGGTTTGTGGAGTTAACACTAGGGGAGGTGCAAGTACTCAGGATCCTGATTTTCCTGAAGACCATCCCAAGAGAAAAGAACAAGAAGCTCTCAAGAAGAAATCTTCTGCAGGAAAATCTCCCAATGAAAACAAGGACATTGATGACTCTGAAGAGCAAGATAAGGATATTTCTATTTCTGATGCTGAGACTGAAGATAATAATAATGAAGAAGAAGAATCACCTTCACCTGAAGAAGAGCCACAAGAGGATGAAAATATTGAAGAACCTGAACCTAATGATAAAGAAGACCCTCCACCATCTACTGAGAAGAATAAGAAGAAGAGCCATCCTAATCCACAAAGAGGTAAAGATAGGGATCCGTGGGTACAAAAACCCATACCATATCCCCAAGAGGTAATAAAAACTTTGGATGATGCTAGATTTGAGAAATTCTTTGAGTTGATTAAGTCTTTGTGTTTGCAAATTCCTCTTGTGATGCTATTAAAATCCCTCCATATTCCAAATACATGAAAGACATTGTGACTAATAAAAGAAAGATTCCTACTGATGCAATAACTGCTATGCTTGCTGAATATTCCTTTAAAGGGAAAATGCCTGAAAAACGTGGCGATCCTGATATTCCAACTATTCCTTGTCATATTAAAGAAACTTACGTGAAATATGCTCTATGTGACTTAGGAGCTGGTGTTAGTGTTATGCCTTTTTCTTTATATAAGAAACTTAACCTAAACAAATTGGTTCCAACTGAAGTATCATTACAAATGGCTGATAAATCAACTGTTGTGCCTATAGGAATATGTGAGGATGTCCCTATCTCTATTACTAATGTGTTAATCCCTACAGACTTTGTTGTGTTAGAAATGCCTGAAGATGATAATTTGTCTATTATTCTTGGAAGACCCTTTTTAAACACTGCAGGGGCTGTTACAAATTGCACTGAGAGCAAGGTAACATTCGATGTCAAGGGAAATGAGCACACTATCTATTTTCCTAAGAAGAAATCTGTTACTATGGTAAGCCAGAGTGTGAACTCCATTAAAAGGAATACTCTTATAATAGGAAGCTTTGAGTTTGCATTGCCACCTCCTGAACCAAAATATGCTATCTTAATGATTGGAACTATTCCAATCAAATATGAGGTGACTTGAAATTGCTCAGAATACATATAAAATAAAGAATCTTGTGTTATATCTTTTACATATTATTAATGAGACTTGATCAACCTCATTCTAATGTGGAAATTATGCAAACTTGATTCCCATAAAAAATTTATTGCATTTTAGTTGTATTCATTATAGAATTTTAGAGTAATTACATGGATATAATTATTTCAAAGTTCAGAAATTCCAGCATATGAAGTTTGAAAAATTCTGTTCAGAGAATTGTCTCTAAAAATTCCAGAAAAATTGGGAGGTAAGTTATTTTACCAGAGGAACTAACAGCCAAAAGGGAGACACCAGAGGGCCACCAGGGCCCAAAAGGGGGTGTCCCACGCGGCCACAGTACCTGGCCGCGTGGGACCCACTATTTTGGCCCACAGAGGGGGTTAGGTGAGTATCCAGTGCCCATCCTTCCCCTCGACAGGAAACCAGCCCCAGGTATTTTTCCCAAATTTTCTCGAGCTCTCTTCCTGCTATCCTTGGATCTCCAAGTTTAGGGCCGATTTTTCAAATCTGTTTGGTGGGATTGCTCATTGGTATGTGACTCCTCCACTCATCCAATTACTTTTTGTTCTTGTGCCTCATGCATGAAGTATTTTGCTGCACTAGGTATCACCCTTTTATGCTTAAGAAATCCATAGATTCAAGCTTTTAGTTGATATTGATGCATGATATTGATGTGGAGACTATTTATGGACGGCTTAATGTTGTTTTACGGTGTTACACTTTGATTTTTGTTGAATATTGTTTTTGGGCAGCAAGGTATCATGTTTAGCAAGGGCAAGACATTGCTTGGGATTTGCCCAAGACCAAGAAGAAGAGTGTGTAAAGTCTCACTCAATTATGATGACCACCATCTTTGGGAGGATGATGCAGTCTTTGTAGGGGAGAAGTTGAAGATCCATACAACAAGATGGCAAGATCCCTATGTTCTTGAGCAATGGGGAATCAAAGAGGACTTCGACACCTTCGCTGCTACAACTGGTTTACTTCGGTTTGCTCAGAACCCACAAGATACATATGAGGAACTCTCTCGGGAATTTCTCTCTACATTGAGGTTTGAGGGACCGGAGCCCTACAAGCACAGGAAGAAAAGTAAGGCACCTTCTCTTACCTTTGTTTGCAAATTCACTATGAGAGGTGAGCGCCTTGTTATGTCTCTAGGGGAATTTTGCAATGCTATTGGTGTAGAAAATTCAGGGAGTTGGAGTGAAACTCGTGCTGATACCAACCATGAGCTTGTTGAGTTTTGGCATACTATATCTGTAAACTCTCATGATAGATTAAATAGGGGTAAATTTACTCATATACAGCACCCAAGTTTGAGATATTTTGCGTTGTTTCTTGCAAGAGGATTTCTTGCTAGGGATAACAATTCTGCTTGCACTGGACCAATGGTTTATCTACTAAAATGTGCAAAAGAAAATACACCGTGTGAATATAACTTGGGAGTCATACTTGCTAGATCTTTGCATACTGCTGTGAGTAGAAATATTACTGATCAAACTCCTATTTATGCTGGTGCTATTGCTACTATGGTGTACAATTACATTAAAAACGAGAGAGGATATGGTGATAACATGGGTACTCTAGTGCGAGAGTCCAAATTACTTGATTTTGCTTTGACTACTCGCATGGATATAAGTACGTTGTATGGGGAACATTATCTGTATAACTATTTGAGCACTAGTGGGCAGCGAGTGTCCATTAGGCTCCCCCGTACTGACCTTTTTGACAGGAGTACCGGAAAATGGATAGTGGAAGAGGCGCCGCCTCAGGAGGAGCCACAAGCTCCAGAGACACAGGGGTACATACCTCAGGCGGAGCCCCTGTACCCAAGCATGCAAGGCTACCCATATAGTTACTACCCTGGAAGTGGAAGTGGATACGGCAACTACCCAGGATACTAGCTTGATCGCAAGCTTGGGGAGTACTTCTCTTACTCTCCATTCATTGTTTTATATCACCGTTATATTGCTATGATAAGTTTCTTGAAAACGCAAAAACACAAAAAGATTTTATTTGTTTCTTTTACTTCTGGTTGTTTGTCTTTTGTTTCTTAGAACGAAAAATAACAAAAATATTTTCGTTTTCTTGAAACAAACGCAAAAACGGAGGTGCAGAAATTGCTGAAATCTGCTCGCTGTTTTATTTTTCATTTTTTTCTCTGTAACTCCGATTGAGCTGAAATTTTAACCACTGCTGCAACACATCATAACCTACACACACGTAAAATATGAGATTTTTCTGAGGTGTCTAGGTAGGGTAAAATCAGTACTGTATGCAGTGACATTTTTCGGCAGATTTGAGTTTTCATTGCGCAGTTCAAGATGGGAGAGGAGAACAACGATGATGAGTTGATGGTGCATGAAGTGGATGAAAGGTCATATTTATGTGGACTTTTTAATAACAGCAAGTGTGCACATCATAATTTCTTTGACATCTAGTAAAGTGGTAGCAAACGTTTATCTTTTCCGTGTTCTAGTATGTTATATGATGATGCAAGTGAAATAATATTAAGTGACAATACTTCGTTATGGATTGATTAATTGTGGTTTTAAACAAAGGTCTACGCATCCCATTGTGCTTACTAAACTTGCCAATTAAAAGAGAGTAAAAGAATTTTCCAAATGTTAAACATGAAGTCATATGCTTGACAGGCTTAGTGGTTTAGAGTTAGCTGAAATGTGCTGACACATGGAAAGCTTTCAACATTGCACTAAATTATATTCCGTTGATATCATGTACTTTTGTCTATGGATGCCTATCATGTGCGAAATAAAAGCGGAAACTTAGTAAGTTTGTTGAGTGAGAATATTTGGCTAGAGAGACGCCTGGGCCGCCAACCTAAGCCATGCATCATTCATGGTGGAAGTTTACGGCATACTATAGTGAACATTCAGTGATGCACCTCATAATAAAAAGCTACACAAATAGTAAATAAAAGAGTGCTGAGATTGTTCATTGTCTGTTTATCTTGTTGTTTGGACACTGGTTTATTCCATGTCCTGGGATAAGAGGTACCCCAGTTGACGCTCTTGATGACGCTATTATTACTTGCAATGACTGAAAAACTCGAACCTACCTAGTGACCCAAGTTGAGTAGCCATGGTGTAGGTACTCGTATTCACGGGACATGAGACTTTCAACCATGAGTTGGTCAAGCATATGAGTCATATTAATGATTGCCAAAGGGTTTGATAAAACTAAGAGCAAGGTTGTAAGCACAATGATTTTACTAGTCAACAAAAGAGAGAATCAAAAGATCTCAAAAATCTTGTTATGATCCTATCAATAGCGATGCAAGAACCTTTGTTTATTTCTACAGTTGAGCAAACTTATCCAAGTGTTGACACTACATGTTATTCCTCTTGCAGCAAATATAAATGTTTTAACATTGACTAGATATACTTTTGCTAGCATCTTGTTATTTGTTATTGAAGCTATGTTTTGAATGCTTGTTGGTATTAAACGGTGTTACATATGCAATGCAAAGTTCTTGTCAAAGTCTTTTTATCGCTTCTGCACTATGTTTGAGTTGTTCGAGGACAAACAACGAGCTAAGCTTGGGGGAGCTGATGCATCCAAAATGCATCTACTTTTCCAAGTACTTTGCCTCATAATTTGCTCCGGAATCTTCTCATATTTGAATAAAACTGCTGAATCTGACGCTGTTTTTAGCAAAGTCTCTTCTCTGGCTATTTTTGCAGGAAATTAAATCGGGAAAAAATACCACGCCAATTTTTGTGGAAAAGGAAGGCAATGGACCAAAGATGGACACAAGGAAGCGCTCGAGGGCCAAAAGGGGGGTCCCACGCGGCCCCTGTACCTGGCCGCGTGGGCCCCACCCAAATGGGCCTCGGGCACCGCCTCGCCTTCGGTGTTCGATGTACCCCCTCATATATACAGAAAAGTGCGTGCCCTAGAAGGAGAGGAGTTTTCGCGAAACAGAACGCCGTCACCATCACGATCTTTGTTTTGGGGACAGATTGATCCAGGATTTCTCCTCCGGTGGAGGGATCCGGAGGCCGTCTTCACCGCCTTCATCACCGCCTTCATCTCCATCGACCATGAGCCCCTTCACCATCACCATGTGTGAGTAGTCCGCTGTAGGCATGTGAGGTGGATGGGGATTGGATGAGATTGATCATGTAATGCTACCCGTTGTTCGGGATTTTAGGGTTTTATCTTGAGGATACTTTTGTATTGTGTTGATGCACTCTTGCTATGTTTAATGCTTGCTACTAGGGCCCGAGTGGCATGATTTCAGTACTGAACTTATATTGCCCCATCATATATTTGAGTTTGGTATTTATCTGCAAAGTGTATCACCTGCTATTATGTTGAACCTGCGAACCCTAAACGTGACATATAGGGAAAACAAGAGGGAGATGTTTTAGTTTGAGGATTCTATGTGTTCATGAAGTGTTAATGCATTGTTCCGGTCTATTCGAAAGGGTAGACCTTAATTACCTGTAGTTCCAAGTTGGCCCCGGTGAAATGGGCAGGTTGGACAATAGATGTTGTGCAAATTCTCTTGGTTAGTACGCACAACTAAATATGGAACACATACCTACATATATCGGATTAGAGATAGGTCCCATTGTTATTTGTTTCTTATTATATGATCAATCTCATTCTTGCAACACCCCGCTATCACCTCATGCCTACGTTTTAAATCTCTGAGTTACACTTTCACTTTTCCGGTGAAAACTGGGAAACACTTCTTCACTGCTACTGTTCTGCTTGTTACTTGAATCATACTACTGCCATCACTATTACTGCTGCAACTTATTGATATACAGGTGTGGTTGAGAGTGACGCCTCAATTGCAAAGGTCTTATTGATATTCTTGTGTTCCCATCGAGTCGAACTATAAATTTGGGTAATACTTCCCAACGAAGACTTCAGCGATCCCCTATACTTGTGGGTATCACCTGTGGAGAGCTGGTGGTTGGTGACGGCGAGTCCTCGTCTTCGGCTTGGGGGTGCGCGGCCCTGGGGCCGGCGTGGATGTCGGAGTGGCGGCTCCGGGTTTCGCCTCCGCCGTCCTGTGTTGAGGCCGTGGAGTGCCGACTTTGGTCGTTTGGACGTCTTGGTCGTCGGCTCGTTATGGAGCGCAGCCTTGGGGCTGGCATGGATGCCGGAGCGGCGGCTCCGGATGCTTCACCTCCGCTGTAATGCGTCGAGGTCACCTCCGCCATGTTGCGTCGAGGTCGTGTGGTGTCGGCTTGTGTCGCTAGGGCGTCTTGGTCGTCGACCCATGTGGAGCTGGGCTTTGGGGCCGGCGTGGATGTCGGAGCGGTGGCTCCGGATTTCTCCCCTCCTTAGGGGTCTTGGTGTCGGCCATGGTTGCTTGGGCAACTTGGTCGTCGACCCGTGTGGGGCGCGGCCTCGGGGCCGGCGTGGATCGAGTTGTTTTTTTTTTTTTAGGCCTTGTCCTGTACGTTTGCTTCTACTTTATCAATATAAAAGGCAAAACTTTTGCCTCGTTTAAAAAAAAAAATCAATATAAAAGGCAAAGCTTTTGCCTCGTTTCAAAAAAAAGTGGCTAGTACAGGTGTAGTTAAATACTATGTGCGCTCAGAAGTCAAAGTAATACATTTGTTCCTACAAAGTTTTCTATAAAGCTCCAGGGATACCATTTAAATGCCCTCATATTTCAGACAGGCATGTTTCCATTATATAGAGTTCACACTCCTGTAAAACAAACCTCCCATGATAGAATAACAGCTGTTAGCTTGGATTATTGACTTGTATTATGTACAAAAGGAATGTTTCATTGTACAAAAAAATCATGCATATTTACCATACAATATGTGTATATGTACTGGCCTATGTCTCATGGGAATACAAGTTGCTATTCTTATACAATTAGAAAATGGAGAGTGTTCCCTGTTATGGCTACAGTAAACAGGAGTTCTCAAATATCTTCTGGCAAACATTCTCAAATGTCAATGGAATTGTTGTGGACGCCAGTAACATGGATGCAGCCGGCCGGACAGAGTTAACCAGGTAAGCAGGATCTTAGACGCCCATTCCCTGTTCAGTGTTTCCACAAGCTTTTGTAGTTTTTCCAAATTCTCATATGAACAAGCTACGTTTCTCCGAGGACAAGGACACTATGCCTTGGACTGCCGCAGAGTTAACCTGCTTGAAATGACTCCATTTTTTCCCCTAGTCTAGTACTCTCTCCGTTCCAAATTAATTGACATGCATTTGTCTAGTAACGAATGTATCTAGACACTATACAAGTATAGGTACATCCGTATTTAGACAAAGCCAAGTCAATTAATTTGGAACGGAGGGAGTATGACCAAACTTGTTAAGTAGTTTAGATTTTTAACCAATCCTACGAAATGTTTATTCAAATATTTATTTCGTTGCTTGAAAAAGCATGCTCCCGTGGGCACCAGCTGGGCGGGTGCATGCACGGCCGTAGTGACAGAGCTAACGCATGCACTCGGCTGTAGCGCCCTGGCCGGGCGGTGCATGCATGGCCGTAGTGGCAGCGCCCTCGACTGGCGGTGCATGCATGGCCGCAGTGGCAGCGCACTAGGCTGTCGCGTCCTTGCTGGGCGGTGCATGCCTGCCTCCGGCGCAGCGAGACGCGCCCACGTCGGGAGGCGACGTGCTGGCGAGGCCGGCGACTCGGCTGTCGCGCCCATGCTGGGTGCGTGCATGCATGCCTCCAGCGCAGCGAGCTAGGCCGCGTGCATGCTACGGTGGAAAGGAGGGTAGCCCGCATGCATGACTGGTGGTGGCCGCGTCGTTATGTATGAGGCGTCCTACTAGATGGCTGGCAGCCTCTATAAAACAGCATCTCAGCGCCTCATTTCGCATCAACAGCTGCCGCTTGAACCTTTGCCTACGTTTTGCATCTACAATCATAGTATGAATCTAGGATTAGAAGACAACTGGTCTTCTACGTACGACCCGGATTATTACAACAATCTTAACGTGAAGGTTGAGGTTAGTACAAAGTGCAGCCAATAGGTTTTTTTTTTCAATGGGCTTTGTAAATCAGCAGAAAGTTTATGTGCCGTTTTATTTTAGTAGTCGAACCGTCCAAAGTAGGTTACTGTATTTTTATTCAGTTATCGGTTTTGTTCGACCTCTATGTTCATAATACTTTTGTTATTTTTATTTTGCATACATAGTACGAATCGGATGATTCCGTTGACAGTGACAACGAGGATTCGTACACTGCAAAAAATACTGGAAAAGCTGCAAAATGGAACCCTTAAGATTCTTCTTAGGGGTAGGTACAAGTGCGCATGAGGTACTAAATTGCCCCTAATTCGAGCAGTGTCGCCCCTAGCGATTCATACTATTAGGGCTTGTGATTTGCCCCTAAGGCCTATGCCAATGCAAGGTTCTTAGCGCGATTTCATAAGCATTTTGCTTATGTGGCATACTAGTTAATGAAGAAAGAGAGTGAGCTTGTAGCTTAACTAAGATACAACATTTGCACGTGGCCAATCATATGCATGCATAAGCCCCAAATCATTAAATGTAGATACAACATATAAGAAACAATGCATTGTCCTAATTGTATCTTAATTATTTAATACTCCTATGATATTGTGCTAAGAGACGATGCATTGACACATGCATAATACATTGTTGTAGCATGCTGTAAAAGATTCTCTTTTGCCCCGTCTTTCGGTTTAGTATCCCATGCGCACTTGTACCTACCCCTAAGAAGAATCTTAAGGGTTCCATTTTGCAGTTTCTCCAGTATTTTTGCAGTGTACGAATCCTCGTTGTCACTGTCAACGGAATCATCCGATTCGTACTATGTATGCAAAATAAAAACAACAAAAGTATTATGAACATAGAGGTCGAACAAAATAGATAACTGGATAAAAATACAACAACCTACTTTGGACGGTTCGGCTACTAAAATAAAACGGCACATAAACTTTCTGCTGATTTACTAAGCCCATTGAAAAAACCCCTATTGGCTACACTTTGTAGTAACCTCAACCTTCACGTTACGATTGTTGTAGTAATCCGGGTCGTAGGGAGAAGACCAGTTGCCTTCTGATCCTGGATTCATACTAATTGTAGTTGGAAAACTCGTAGGCAGCTGTTGATGCGAAATGAGGCGCTGTTGATGCGAAATGAGGCGCTGAGATGCTGTTTTATAGGGGCTGCCAGCCATCTAGTTACAGAATGTGCTTGTTACAGAATCTGCTTTCATACACAATTTTAGACTCGATAAAATTCAGGCGAAGACGAAACTTAAGTTCTCTGAACAAGGACACCAAGGGTGCTGCATCATCGTCCTGCTTTTAACTTCCGAGGGACTGGTCCAAGGTTGTAGGCAGTAATAAAGAATACTGTTTCACGTCCGCGAATTTCAGGTTTATTACTGCAAGGCCTCGTGTCATCAGATTTCAGATTTTTTAAGAGAACTAGTTACTTGCCAGTGCGTTGCAACGGGAATAACAAAACACATTTCATTTTTCAGTTGATCATGTATCAAACAAAAGGTTGGACACAACATTTATATTTAGTTTGAATTGGAATCCAACATGTACCTTTAGAATCACTTTTTTGCTTCTTCCTCCTCCTCGATCTGTTATTTTGATGTGTTCCAAATTCATATGAAGATATAAAATGGGAGGCTAACTTTGGAGCGAAGTGGAGGCCCGTCGCCAGAGTACGGTACACGTCATTTCTGAGCCAGACTGCATCTGACTTAGGGTTTTACACCACCATATATACCTCTTGTAAGTCGCCGGTTGGAATAAGTCGCATTGTTGTAAATCCCGGTGTTTGTAATCTCACCCGATATAGTGAAGTATTGATGGCTGGCGCCCGTGGTTTTTTCTCCTCCATTGTTGGAGGGGTTTTCCACGTTAAATCTTGTGTCCCCGTTGGTTTGATTTTTTCGCTACTTCGTCATTTTTGTTGCTATCGTATATAACACGATCGAAGGACGGTGCCATTGTCAATGGCACACCGACTCACAATCCCACATATAATCATGTAGTTGAGTTAACATAAGACAGATTCACACTGAGTCAGTCACACAATTTTGCAACAACGAAAAAATGATTTCCATAGTATTAATGCAGGAGGGGAAGAGGAGGCCAAATGAAAGACACAATACATGAAGCATAAGTTGCGTTGAACAAAAGTTTTTTTTTACATGGAACAAAAGCTTAGTAGTGCACCAACTCATTTTTTCCTATCAGCATTTGAAGAACAAGCCCTTCAAATTATTTGCGTGAGGCGGTCTCATTGACTATCTAAATTGGAGTGTGTAGCCTGTAAATGTAACTGCTCTGAAATCAAGCAACCACTGCACAGTAACTCAACCACCGCACCTAGATGTACAAACACCTCCATGATGAGAAATCGAACGCCGTCAACTGATTGATGGTTATCAAGGAGGACCAGGTGGCGGGCATTCGTAAGGTAGAGGGTGGCAGTCAACACTTACATCGGACGAAGCAGAGGCAAAGCGGTAGTAGGGCATCTCCAGACGGCCCCCCAGTGCCCCCCGGGGCCGATTTTAGCGCCGTTTTGGCCTGGGAGCGCCGTTTTTTCACCCAGTCGGCCCCCCCAGGAGCCCAAATAGCGTCGGATCGGCGGAAATTAGCGCCGGCGCTCCCAGGCCAAACCCAGCCAACCGGGTTCGGCCTGGGGGCCGAAATGGCGCGAAACAGAATGTGGGCCAGCGCTGTCAGCGAGATAGGCGAAATGACACGGAATCACGGGCGGAAAAACGCTTCGTCGTCATCTCCTCGGCTCCCGCGCTGGTCAAAAGCCTGCCGGAGTAATGGCCTCTGACTGCCGCGCCGTTCAGCGGCGGCCGACGCGACCAATCGGCTGCCACGCGCCGGAGTAATGACACGCCACCGTATCGCCTCCCCTGCGCCTATTTATCCCCCCATCTCGCCGTGGCAAGGCACACCATTCCCCATCTCTCCGTCTCTCTCCCTCCCCGAGCGACAGTAATGGCCGAGCGATACCCCGGAGACGAAGCTGCGGCGAACGGCTTCGGCCGGCGTTTCCTGCACCCGGAGGAGGCCCGCATGCTGTACGAAGCGGGTACCCTACGCCGCCGGACATGCGGGTCCCCGGCGAATGGCGCCTGAGCGCCGGCGGCGTCCCCGTTCCGCCGCCGCCAGAAGGAGCGGATCGCGTCTACGCGATCCAGGAGGTCCTCGCCGAGCTCTCCGAAGAGCAGGCGGCGGACCCGCACTGGGATCCGGCGAACGCCCCCTTCTGGACGGCGTACTTCGTCGAGCGCCACCGCCGTGAGCTGGAGGACACCAACAACAACGGCCCCGTCTCCGGCCGGAAGAACGCCGGCGGGCGGAAGCAGTGGTGGAGCGCTCGAGGACGTACCCTCGCGTATGTCCTCGAGCACATCCACGCCGGGAACCAGCCCCGGCTCACCATGCCGCCGTGCCAGGCGCCGACGCCTCGACGCCGCTTCACCTCCTGGCTGCCCAGGAGGATGGGGACGGCGTCTTCGTCGTCTTCCTCTGGCCCGCTCTCCAGCGGTCCCCGCAGACGCCGGCGCTCGCTCGGTGAAGCCTGAGCCGGAGGACACGCCGCGCGGCGTCGTCCTCATCTCCGGGCGCCGCGTCCGGTCGCCGCCAAGAGGGCCCAGCGGCGGCATTCGCATTAGTGAGCGCCGCGCACCGTCGCCGCCCCGAGGCCACCTTCGCCTCGTCAGGCCCAAGCAGGAGCCTGGCACGGGCGGCGCCACCTCCAAGAAGAAGAAGGCGCCGGTGGAGTGGGTGGCGCCGCCGGAGTACGTCCGGGCGGCGATCAAGGCGGAGGCGCCGGACGACGACGAGGAATTCCCCGGCGAGCAGAACGCCGTCACCGCCTCCATGCAGGACGCTGCGCCGCCCATCGCCGCCGAGGAGTTCTCGGACGAGTTCATCTTCGCCTGGTCGCGCAACCAGCACGCCCAGGAGGAGATTGCGCGCCAGCAGCGCCTCCTCGACGAGGCAGCGGCCAACCGCCGTCGCCAGGCCGCCGCACGCCGGCCTCCTACTCCACCTCGTCAGGCGAGCGGCGAGGTGATCGTCCTCGACGACAGCGACGACGACGGCGCGGCAGGGTGGTTCGGCGACGGCGCCAACAACGACGAGGCCGTGCCGAGCCACTTCGGCGGCGGCGCGCCACCGAGCGACGACGACGACGACGGCGACTACACGGCGTTCTACAGCCAGCTGGGCATGTAGATCGCCGTGTTTTAGTTTAAATTTAAGTTTTAAGTTTATATTATGTAATGAACAATGCGAAATTCGCCTATATAGTATGAATTTCGCCTAAGTTTAACGTATTCGATGAATTTCGCCCAATTGTTTTTTTTTTTGAATTTTTCGGCCCAAGTCTGGGTTTGGTCACAGCTGGGAAAACGCCGAACCCAGGAGCCCAAATTGCGCCGGCGTCCCCCCAGGCCGTCCAAAAAGGCGCCGTTTTTCGGCCTGGGGGGGCCGAACGCCTGGAGATGCCCGTAGAGAGAGAGACATCAGGTTGGCTCTCATCTTTTTTTTTTTTTTTTTTTTTGCGAATAGGTTGGCTCTCATCTTCATCCATGTTTCAATTGATACTTCTCATGCTTTTATTCCCTCTTTTTAAAGGGTGCATCACTTGACGAGAATTGTTCCGCCATGGATTTATTTTCCTGCTTGCTTGAGATTTTCCTCCAAAGCTTTCTCCTTATAGAACTTATCAAAGCATTCCTCGTGTTCTTTCATCTGAACAGATCGGTTGAAAGGAGATCGACAACACATTAGCAATGTTAGTACTTAGAAGGGGACCATTTCATTATAAGGTAGCTCAAAGAGTGTCATTTTACTACCTGTTATTACGGAAATGAAAGAACACGTCGTTGACAACGTCTATGCAATGAAACAACACGGCAGAGCAACAAATCCTACAGTCTGTTTCCCATCAAAAGGCAGCCGGCAGCTATTGCAGAAACAAACGAGTTTAGAAGAGTTGTGCACTTTTTGCAGCTATTTTCAATTACTATTTCTCAACAACAAATGGAATCAAGCTAATCTGTAGCATCAGTTTCTTCCCTAATCTACTGGCAGGAGCTCCACAACACACCATCAATCATAGACTCCAAGGGACGATTTCACATCATTTTGTCATTCCTTTGCACTATAATTCCCCAGCCTAGCGACAAAGTACTGCATGGTCTGTATCACATCTAACGGCAGCCTATTACAACAACATATGTAGAATAGTCGCACATTCTTTTAGTTAATTTCAGGTACTTTCTCTAAATAACCAATGCTAATAATAATCTTTAGCACTGATTTCTTCTATAATTTAAATTAACCCATGGTGCCTAAACAACATTCACAATCCTCCTCATCAAAATATGTGAACTACAAATAATTGGAGGGTGCATTCATACATCTGATCAAAAGCCAGCATCAAGTCATCCTTCCATACAATTTCAACCCCTTGCCGGCTTCCTCAACACCGCTGAGAGGTTAGATCGATGTCGTACAAATACACAACCTCCCAAAACATGACCTATGCTCAGTAACGTAGAATATTGCTTGAGATCAACCTTGATCCACTTTTGGAAAACTAAGTATTTTTCTTTCTTCCATAATACCCGAAAATAAAATATATATCACTTAAAAGCCTAGATTTTTTTTTTTTTAAAAACATGAGAAACGCCAAGCCGCTGTTCCCGATTTGTACAACGTGCATCCACGTTGTAAAGTAACTATTCAGGTTATCTTGTCAATTTGGCTACTGAAGGTAATGGTACATTACAAGGATAGGCAATGTCTATGGTATTTTCTTGTCTAACAACAAAAAGGAATAATATCGGTACTCAATTTCTAGCACCATGGAGTTTTTCTATCTACATTGTTCTCTTCTTTTGTGTTCTATTAACCAAATAACATGTTCACGTACAAAGAAACGAAATAGCGACAATTTCGTAAATCAAGAAAAGGTTCCACTCATATTCATAGAAGTAGCTTCTGATGTGAATGATGCCAATCATCTACTCTAGTTCTTAAACCTGCATGTATGGGTTTACAGAAGCTACACAGAGAGCGAGGCAATGCCCCAGCCATGAGCTTCCTTGTAAAAGCAGGCTAGGAAAGAGCATTTTCATTGCAATGTGCAGTATCGGGTAACTAAATAAATAGATATGCATTTAGAGCATGCCTTGACACCATCAATCTTCAGAGGGAAGCTCCCCGTCCTCTGCCGGTCCCTGACTTTAGGCCCCGTCTTGTTGTTTAAGTTCTTATAAGCTATATCCTATGTGGCCTGTTGGGCAATCTCCTTTTGTGGATGTGACCTGCAGATTGAGCACATCAGTAATACAGTGGGTCACCATCCATACAGCACCAAGTAGTACTTAGTAATGAGATTATGTCTTCTGTGCACCTGGAATATCGGCCCTCTGGGTCCTTGTGGATTTCCATTGCGTACAACAACACGGAGAAATGGCGCACGGCATGATAGCCCGGGTACCAATCTTTGCCCTTCGGGTCGTAGCGCAGGAAGCCCGGCCGCGGCGTGGTGTAGTTCGTCTTCGGGCCGTACGCCCCCGTGCGGCCATTTGTGAGAGACGGCGAGCTAGCCGTGAGTCGACATTAGGCTGCACCGACGCGCCCTCCCCGATGCTGCCGCCGCCGCTGCCGTTCCTCTCCCCCAAAACCTTCTTCCGCTGTGCAGAGACAGACCTCGCGGACACGGGAACACCTCGGGGTCGAGTTCTCGTCATCCTCCATGGCTAAGGGTGACATCTACTTGGATTCCTTCCGGCAGAACCTGCGCTCACAAATGAATCGAACTATCGATTAAGGAAGTGACGGAGGCCTGAAAAATAATTAAGGAGAGTACACCATATACCTATTTACCTTGAGGGGCAACTCGCTTCGACAAATCCATGGCGACAAGGATTTGGCAAATCCATGTTGACAAATCCATTGCGTCCGCCCCTTCCCATTCCCCTCCCTTTCCCGACCTGTTCAAACCAACAGCACCGCGGACCTATGGGTCGCCTCGTCTAGCGACCACGTCTTCTTGACCTCGTCCTCAGGAGTGATGGGGGTGAATTTATCTCTGATGATAAATCGTGTAATTTGAGCATTTAATCAGCAGTGATTGGGGCCGATTTGTTTCCGCTGATTGACCACGAATCTGGCTAACTGTGCGGAAGAAAACCGTTCGGGAAAAAACCGTGCGGGGACGATGGGAGGTGGACAAAGGAAGGGAAGCGCTGGGTTGGACGAAGGGGTGGGCAGAATGTGGAACCAAATTATTTTTTTATAGATATATATATATATATATATATATATATATATATATATATATATAAATGGGAGTTCGTACGTACGTTTACTTGGCAGAAAAGTCTGCCGATCTTCGTCCAACATCGCTCCCTCGATCGATCCTCGCGCTAAGGCCCATCTAACTTTCCCCGGCCCAGCAGATGAACTCCCAGAGCGGCAGACGATCGCTCCCTCAATTTTCATTTGAACGCATCGTTCTCCTCCTTCTAGGGTTATTCACGCACTGGAACCCTGCCGCCGCCGCCACCACCGCCGCCACGCGACACCGGCCAACGCCGCCTATCACCCCACGCCGCCGAATGCCTCCCTAGGACCTCTCGACTCCATTTCCTGGCCTCGGATGGCCATCTCTCTCTTTCCCGAGCTCGCCGGCCTGGATCGATCGGGCCTCGCTACCGTTTCAGCGGAGGCTAGAGCCGGAGCTCGTAGGGCGCCGAGAGGTCCACGCCCCGCAGCTCCCCCGCTGCTGCTGCCTCTCCCGCGGCCCCGTGCCTCGACCACCGCTGCTGGATCGCCCTCCGCGGCACGGCTACGGCTGAGCGCGATCCGGATTCGCTTCGACTTCGCCGGCATTAGGGTATCTGTGTTCCTTGAGCTCTATTACTCCTAGGTTAAACCTGGCAGGATTCCGCGCCCGATCGGGCGATTTCATAAATTTTTCGTTAGTTTTAATTTCGCCCAACGGCCTGTCTTCTCCGTTAGTTTTAATTTTTCGTTAGGCTATTTAGTCTTCTGGTTTGATTTTCTGGGCATTCTTCCAGTTGTTTCTCCTTCTATGATTCACATGACTTCGGTGCAGAACATTCAGTATTGATCGCGCTTCTGCAGCAGGAGTCCGACAGAGGCTCGATTGCGTGGTAGACGACACTTCACTCGAAATCGACCACCACCTGCGTCTAAATTTAGAACTTGGAGCTTGGAGGTTTAGTTTTGTGCACGTAATCTGATTATTTCCTTGCTGCAGTGCAAGTCAAGCTTATAGCTCACATTATTTTATTTTTATTTTAATGGTGCAGGATGGTGGTGAAGAAAGCAAAAACTATGCGAACTTGCAGTCATGCCGGAATCCATCCATAGGCTTGAGGCAGTGATTGGGTTTGTTTCAGCATAAGAACTTGCTCGTCATGGGCGCTGCTTGCTCAAGGAAGAGAGGAGAATTGGTCCAGTAGAATGAACTGTACAGTGTGAAGTTCTCCAAGAGTGCCGGCTTCAAATGGTTGCTGCACACACTGTGTCGCACCAGTTCGATGTGGCGCATGGGCCTAAGCCAGGTTACCGTCCGTTGCTGGTGGAACTTTGTGTGGCCAGAGTCCGTGAGGTAGTCATGTGATCTATTGTATGATCAAGTCTGGTAAGCATCATGACTGACATTATGGGCCTGATTGCAGGACATAAGTAGGTATTCAGATTTCTATGTGCTTCTTAGGGTTCTTAGCCAGCAGATATTCGGTGAACTGGTGGAGTGTAGCTACCTCACTGAGGCGTCGCTGGGAGCTTTTCACGATTGTGCTTTGCAGGTAAAATTTCTATACTACTTGTTTGGCACACAGTTTTGGCTGAAATAAAAAATGGAATAAAATAATACAAGGAGATCTTATCCCAGTGTATTATGAACAATTACTTCATGTAAAATTGCCCATCCAGTCACATAAATCAGGCCTCTCGACGTTTATGTATTTTATTAGGGAGTGAAGAAATGTCTTATCAGATTTTTTGTCAGCTTTCCAAGGCTCACTCAGAAATTTAGAACACAATTCTGATCAAGCTCGTAGAATATTTATGAGGTTATTTGCAGGAAGTATGATAAATTTATACTGTAGGCACTAAAAGTCTCTACCCCATAAGGAAATCCATTTAATAGACCGTTTGAAATCACTTAGGCAGCGCGTATATTGTTCCAAGTCCCATGAGACCTTTTGCTCAAGGTATAAGATGCAAACCAAGCTAGCAGTTTTCTTAGTGAGCTTACCAGAAAAGACAAACATGAAAGTTCCTATCGCTCTGGGATGAGTTAGCCTATATGAGCACCAATTGACATTCTATACTATTCGGTATCATGAGAGAACTGCAAAAAAACAATGGGTGTGTAGATCGGAAGGCCCTGGACTTGAATTTGCGCAGTTGACCAGGAAGGACTTGATTTAGTTGCTAAGTTCATAGTTTATACAACAAAAGATAATGACACGATTTTTTGGTGCAACATGTGTATTCTACTCTTTCTTATTGGTGCCAATTATCACAGTTTCTAGACCTAAATGACAATATTGAACTGACTTTATGTTTTTCTACTGCAGATATCTTGTTGAAGCATGTATTATTGCTGTCATGATTATTGCAGATAATACTGCAATAATTATTGGTGTAACGTGTGTATTCTGAGAAATCAAGAGAGGGAGGCACATAGACGAAATCAAGTCCTTTCTTGATTGCTGGTATTAATCAAGAGAGGGAGGCACACAGACTAAAGCTACATTCTGACAAAACTGCAGGTATTATAGATGGGCACACAGACGAGAAATCAAGAGAGGGAGGCAAGATGGAGTATGCTGCCAGGGTGGCCTGTTGCTGTGACGCTGTGGCTATGAACTGTTGGCGTTGCAACGAGACGAGCAGGTTCACGGGGCGCGGTGGATACGGAACTTAAGCTAGACTAGATGTGGTGGCAGAGAAATCTATCGCGGTGGAGGTATAGCACAGCAGAAGCGGTGTAAGCGGAGAGAAACCTGAGAAGGAGACGCTAGATGCTGCTTAGCCCCGGCGATGCTAACTAGGTTGCTTCTATTTGTTCCGGAGTGAGATATAACAAGATGTGGTGCTAGCTAACTATTCTCTATGCTTCACAATTTTTTCTTATGGTGAGAACATGAACATTGTCAGGCCTAAATACTATCTTATTATGTGCTAGAGATAAAATTAAATAAGTTTTATATAAAGAATGAAAAAATCTTGAGATGTTTTATGACTCTGTAAATGATCGCTTCCATAGAGAAAGCGGAAAGAATATGTGGGGTAAGAAAATTTTCATCTGATCCATAACATACATTGTCAACTTTATAATGGAGAGTTGTTACAGAACATTGGTATAACATATTTTTATCTTTTAATTACACGTGCATTAAAAGTCCAGAAAGATAGTTTTTGAGTGGTTAACTTTAACAAATACATAGCCAATGTTCGATCTTGTTTTTCGTGGTGTTGACTTAATATTACATTTTGACGGTGAAATCCACAATAAATAAACATTTAAATGATCTTTGACAACCTCCTATGCATGTACAAACCCACAATTAATTTATAATAAATTTGAATTTAGGTTGCTTTTCAATTCTCTAGAGATAGGTGTCCTCCAAATTTTTCTATAATCAACATGTTTCACTTTTTTTTCATTTTGGATTTTCAAACATATACGTAAAACATAATTCATTAAATTTATTCTTTGATCTAAATTTTGATTTCGTTATTGAACCTATGTCTTTGTCCGTAGCAACGCACGGGCATTTAGCTAGTTTTAGATAGGAGAGAAGAGATGCCAACAAGTTCAGTTCTCGCCGTAAGCGCACTCTCACTGTCTCTCCGGCCCCAGCTGTCGGTGACTCCCATAGCGGAGCTGGCCAGGCCACAATCCCATTTCTTTCCTCCCCGCCCAGCTCCTCAAAAAATTCCCCACACAAATCCTCGCCGCCGCCTCCATCGGCGACCATGCCGCCGCCGCCGGCGACGCTGCCGGAAGAGCTTATCGAGGAGGTCTTCCTCCGCCTCCCGCCGGGCGAGCCGCCTCGATCGTGCGCGCCTCCTTCGCCAGCAAGCTCTGGCTCGGCCTCCTCACCTGCACCGCCTTCCACAGTAGGTACCACGAGTTCCACGGAGCTGCCCCCATGCTCGGCTTCTTTTGTCGCTGCCCCTCCCCGTACATCAACCCGCAGAAGGGAGACACCGGGCCACTCTTCCTGTCCACCACCAAATTTGACGCGCGCATTCCCGACGCCCAACGCTGGAGGTACCACGGATGCTATCCGTTGGACTGCCGCCATGGCCGCATTCTCCTCGGGGATAACTTTGCTTTTCCGGATGTCGTCACCAAGCTCGCCGTTTGGGAACCCATGACGGGCTGCTGGTGGAACCTAGGCGTGCCAATGATGGTGAAGAGCTATGGCTATGGGGCCGCGGTGCTCTGCGACTTGACCGGCTGCGACCACCGCGCGTGCCGTGATGGCCCTTTCCGGGCCGTCTTTGTCGGCCTGGACCTGGATCTTCATGGTGATATTGTTGCAAGCGTGTGGCTTGTTAGCACTAATCTTGACGTGCGTGGTTCGGTTGGCAGCCGAGTCTTGCGGCCGTGGAGTGCGTTGGAGCTGGCCGAGTCGTGCGTGGCTGTTGAGAGAAAGGTGCTCACGGGTGCATGTACTTAGTGATTAGTTAGGCATGGGTTAGTGGCCGGAGTGGCCGGCTAGCTAGTGCGTGAGCTCGTGTGTGGAGCAAGCCTGAGAAGAGAAAATGTAGTCTCCTGTGTTAGGCGTGTGTGTGCTCGGGGTAGAGTGCTTGTACTGGTGTGTGTCCAGAAATACAGAAAATAGGGCGTCTGTGCGCCGAGGCGTAAGTGCGCCGGAAAAATCAGCCTAGCACTTCTTCTTCTACCTCCATTCGTGAGTGAGCTGAGTGAAAGAGGTAGCTAGGGCCCTGTGTGGCAACACTGACGCCTGCCGCACTGACGGCTTTCTTGACTCACTCGAGCTCCAACTCGATGTCACAATGGAGTACACAGGAGGGGTTTTTATAGCCGCTCTAGCTCGCACTCACGATGCCACGGCCGCGCCCACGACGCGCACTAACGCAATCAACGCACCCACTCCGCAATGATCCGCATGCCCCAGCTCGCGCGCCTGACGCGCTCCAACGCTATCAACGCGGCCGGGCTGCTGACGGACCAAGTCTTCTCCCTCCTCGATCGTCGCCGCTCCACACGCTCTAGCTCGTGCCCACGTCGCGCTCCAACGCGATCAACACGGCCGGCCCTGCGTGTCCAGGACGCGGTCTTCTTCCTCGGCGACACACGCCGAGTTTCTTCTCCGACGGTGACACACGGAACAACCGGAGCGCACACTCACGCCGGTCGCCACCGTGCTCACGCCGGTCGCCGCTTCCACGGCCGTCGCATGGCCTAGCTGACGGCGATGGAGCGGCGACCGTAGAGGCACGCGGTGGCGTCGAGCGGAGGCGTACAAGGCGACGGTCGACGACGAGCTGTGTCAAGGGGGGAAATTTGTTAGCACTAATCTTGACACCGGCGCGTCGTGGGGCGAGCTGCCGTGTTGGCCGTTCTGCATGTGCGTGCATCGGTGCATGAGGCACCAGAACATGCGAGTCGTGCGGCCGGAGCGTGCAGATCAAGCAGCTGTTAGTGCATGGTGTTAGTTGGTTAGTGGAGCACGTCGTGGGCATAGGAGCCGGGGCAGGTTGTTGCCTGGGCAGTGTGCTAGCTAGGCTATTTAAGTGTGAGTCATCTGCGTGTAGAAAGTACATCGAGTTGCCGAAATGTAGTCACTGTCAATAGAGAAGAAGACTCGGGCGTTCGTGCGCCCGCGGCGACGCTCGTCGCCGGCCGGAAAATCTCCTGTCCATGTGTCTCCTTTCTTCCACCCCGTTCGTGAGTGAGAGGAGAGGTAGCTAGGCCCTAGTGGCAACAACATGGCTGTCCTCGCCGGAGAAGGCTGAATGCAGCGACCCGTCCTCTAATGTTGATCTTGACAAGTGGGTTGAGGCGTGTTTTGGATTTCATATCGAGGATGATCCATACATGGAACCAACGTGCCCTGTTCTCATCAAAGACGTGCTTTACTTCATACTTGTTTACAAAGATGATGATGATCGTGCAGGAATTCTCAAATACGGCTTGAGCTCTAATTTCTTATCGCTGATTGACGCGCCTCAAGAGGTGGTTGATATTGGCGGTGCCACTATCCTCATGGAGATGCAGGATGGCAGTTTGGGGTTTGCATCTGTGGACGGGTTAACCCTCTACCTGTGGTCAAGACAGCTGGGTTCTGGTGGAGTTGTGTCCTGGACTGAATGCAAAGTAATAAATCTGAAGGAACTTATCCCCATTCTGAATCCAGAGAATAGACTTACATTGATCGGATCTGTGGCGGGCCGCGATATCGTCTTTGTGACCACGGACCTTGGCATCTGCGAGATTAACCTCAAGACGCTAGAGTGGAAGAAGATATGGAAGAGAGAAAATATCCGTCCTTTAGTTCCATACATGAGTTTTTACAATCCAAAAGGTATGTCTATGCACCAAACAAATGATTTAATGCTTTTATCATATCGAAAGTTGTATCTGATCGAAATCTATGTTTGCAGAACCATGATGCGACGCATTGACAACATATGGATGAAGATGCTTAGGCCGAGAGCAAAGATGACCAACTGGGTCTTCTGATCACAGGCCACTTGTGCTAGTATTCTATTCACTATCCAGTAGTTGTTTTGGTGCAGTACTGCTTGTTTTTTCACAGTAGTGTTTTGCCAGTAAGCTTGATAATATATCCTCCGAGGGGCTGCCTCGGAGGCAGTCGGTGCCAAATAGGAGACGGCCAATACCCAGAAGACACCGTCGATATTAACCTTGACCCAGTCCCTCGGAGGGGGCTGCCAGCAAACAATGTACTGCGCAGTGGGCATCTTGTGTCTGATGTAATCTTTTTTCTCTCTATATTCATCCTTGTTGGTAGGCTATCATGGCCGGGCCTGCACAAGAAATGGTGCACCTTGGACGGGCCGTCAAGTTTCCACACCTGACGCTAGAATGTTTTGCCCCCAACTGCTTCCATGCACACCATCAGATGTAACCCGCCTGCGGCCTGTCTGTCATCGCTAGCTGAGACAGCCTGAACATGGTACGCTGATTTGACATAGAATAGTACCTTTTCATCAAATTTCCAAGCAAGGTGATCCTCCTCATGTTCAAAAATTGGCATTCTGTGGATAATTTTTGCGTCAGACTCAACAAATGTCTGTCTGACCAGATCATCTTCCCAGGTGCCAGTTACTGAGCATTTGATTTTTTCGTAGCAGAGCCTCCTTCAAAGATAAAATGCTTATCATGAGTTCTTGTCCTAATGCTACTGGGGATATAGGGGAAAATGAATTGCATTCTGTACTCCCTCATTGCATGTTATCATATAATTTTTTCTAGACAAAACATGCAGTTGTGCAGATCTGTTTATTTGCTTGTTGTTCATTCTATCGGTACCACCTACCGGTGCCGTATAATCTGCATTGCATGAAACTACTTGATGGAGTCAGCTGTTAGTAGAATCAGCATGCTTATACATAGCCTCTTCCATTTGGTAATATTTGGTGCTAGTAGAAATTAGAAATTTTGGAGCTTAAAAACCAAAGTCAACAAAGTTAAAACTTTCAAAGAGAATCATTTACGTGTTTGACATACTTCTCGCAATGGAAGTACTGCGGCAGCCACATATAATTTCTGCAGATTACATTGTTGCACATCACGTTGTTCTCAGGTTTTGTGCATGGGCTGTCTTGTTAATTCTGCAAAGCTACGAGATTTAAATTATTGATCTTCTCCATGTACCTAATTTACTGCTGATGTCCTTCGCAAGAAATGTACTAGTACTCTTGCCTTTCTTATGTACAGTACGTGTATAAATCTCCCTGTTTCTGGTTGTGCTTGGAAAGCGCAATATACTGAAACTGCTGTAGTCTGAAAAACAGTTTACTCCAGAGTTGGTGAGTGCTTCGCTGAAGGCTCCAAGAGTTTACATGTACAAGTAAAGAACTGGAATACTTTCTTTTACTATCATTTAGACTTGTCATAGTGCTTATCATTTACTTGGTTTTACAAGTAAAGAACTGTGAACACTTTGTTTCGCAGAAGTCTTTGTCGTACTGCTATCATTTACACTTGTCATGGGAGAGATCAAATATAGCGTTCAAAACAAAATAAGGATGTTCGCTGGAGAAAGTATAAGTCTTGGCGTACTGCTATCATTTACACTTGTCAGGGGAGATCAAGCGTAGCGTGCGAGCACTAATTATCCACCGCTTCGGCGTTTCAGTGTGCTGTCGTCAATCGCCCGGTTTTCGTACCCTGTCAGGTGGCAACCCAATCCACCTGCTCGCCATTGCCGGTCACCGTCACGGCTTGCCTTTCCCTATATAATACAGCTCTCTCAAGACCCAAGCTTTCCAGCAAGCTGCTCCTCTTTGCTCTCCAAACCAGCGTCTCTCTCGCTCACACCTCTCGTCATCGCTGCGCCTGCGCTCGGCGCCAAGGGATCAATGGCCAACGTCGACGCCTCCGAAAGGACGGTCACCGGGTGGGCCGCTAGGGACGGCGCCGGCCACCTCTCCCCTTCACATACACCCTCAGGTACCACGCCATTCTTCATCTTTCCTGCATGCTCTGTTATCGTTGCTTTTTCTACGGCAATCTGCTCGAGCTTCACCACTCTGCTCATCTGCTTCCTGCATACACTGTTCTCGTTGTTTGACTGAATATATTGTGATCCTGGAACTGCATGGGAACCAGTTTTTGAGATCTGGCTTGATAACTGATATACTTTATTATTAGCTGTTTGTTAGGCCGTATGTATGTATGTACGTACTAGGCGTGCATGTGTTTCTTCCTCGATGTAGGCCTCTGTGACTGGGGCGGAATCGTTCGGAAAAACAAGACTGCATATATGTGGTGCAAGGTGCTTTAGTTTGCTCGTGTTACCTGAACATGTACGTTAGAAAACAGACAAAACATGTGTGGATGGCATCTCCGGATAACATAAATATGTGGATGGCATCTCTAGATTTATTGTTTAAAAGAGATGTAATGGTTGTCAGGCGGGCTTCCAATTGTCCAAATCTACATATCATAGTTCCCAGGCCGACTTCCACTTGTCCTGATCTACATATCACTCTATAGTCTATACATGAACTATAGACAAAAATATACTATACCATATGGTCAAATATATACGATAGCCTATGGACAAAACATTGCACTATCAAGAGTTTGAGACTGCAATCTTATTAACACCAGTGTACACAGAAGGAGATTTATAAAAATAGTCAACAGAAGCATACTCCCTCCGTTTATAATTACCCTGCGTTCTGAGTACAAAGTCGTAACTCTGTAAAGTTTGCCAACCATTTAGAAAAAGATATCAATATCTAAAATATTAAATTTATATTATTAAGACATCGTAAAATAATTTTTCATAATATATTCATTTTTTATTATACATGTTGACATTGTTCCTTATATATTTGGTGAAACTTGACTTAGACTGAACTAAGAACACAAAGTAACTAAAATCAGAAAGGATATTATTTGCTTCGCCTAAATTTAGGTGGTGTCTGTTTGATAATAAACAAGGAGTACTGCTTTATTGCTCACATCCTTTTTTTCTTTGAAAAGAGGTTGATCCCCCGACCTCTGCATCAGAATGATACACGTTCAGTTTGTCGTCTCGTAGAAACACCTGCTAGTATGTACTAATTAACTACTAGTTGAAGCACATATTTCTTGTCGATCGAGTGACGCATGCCTAAAACTGAATGGCACTTGTGGGTGGCCAAACAGACGCCACTGAAAGATTTTATAGATTTATGATGTACCTTAAAATTTGTTTTACCATGGAGTAATTGAACAATCATCTTCTTGCAAGAACTCATTTTACTGTTTTTTTCATGTTGTGACATCAGGAAACCAGGGCATGAAGATGTGGTAGTGAAGGTTAAGTACTGCAGGATATGCCACTCTGACATCCACCAGGCCAAGAACCACTTTGGTTTTTCGAAGTACCCCATGGTCCCTGGGTAAGTACAACAACAAACTCGTGGGTAAAGTTGGTAGTGGGATCCCCGTTCCGAAGCATAGCCTCCGCCTCCAAGCCTTCTCTTCCGCTGGTGGATCGTAGCCACCCGCCTTCTTCGTCGGATCGGCCGGTGCATGATCAAGAGGTGGCTCCGATCAGGGGAGGGTGTGTGTGTGGATAGTGTGCCTCGTTAGAGGCCTAATAGGTAGGTTTATGGTTTCTATTCAGGTTGTTTTGAATTTCGGTTGCTAGTGGCAGGGTGACCGAGTCATTGTCGGCATCGAATAAGTCCTCCCTGCCCCGCCCTTGTTCTGGTAGTGCTTCTTGGCATCGCTGGGAGGCGTGTGGAAGTTGGTTTTTATCCCCTCCGTCCGTAAATAAGTGTACATCTATGTTTTGTCCTAAGTCAAATTTTTAATATTTTGATCAACTTTATAGTGAAACGTGGCAACATTTCTTACACTAAATCAGCATCACTAGATCCATTTTCAAATGAACTTTCTTAATATACCAATTTGATGTCTTATATGTTACTACTCATTTCTATACAAAAAACATACAGGTACACTTATTCACGGACGGAGTCAGTATGTGTGATCAAGCAACATGTTCTTTCTTTTCGAGGCATGGATCATTCGGGATCGATGTTGACATCACTTTCCGACTGGATACTAGTACTTTATTGTCTCGGTGTGGTTCTGGCATTGACGAGGAACTCTAGAAACTTGCGACACCATCGGTGCACCACCGGCACGTGCGGGGTGGAGAGGATGAAGAACTCGATGACTAGATTGTACTCCCTCCGTTCCAAATTAGTTGTCATCCATTTGCCGAAAAGTGGATGTATCTAGACATGTTACAAGTATAGATACATCCACTTTTGGACAAATGGATGACAAGTAATTTGGAGCGGAGGGAGTATTTTCCTTTTCTGCCATTGCTTGGTCCTCCGCCACCGGGCGTTCATGGTTTACTTAGATATAAACACATAGTTAATGAAGGTTCAGGTGTATCAAAATTTTGTGGGATCTTCTAGTCCACTTTTCTGTTTTATGGTCGTCAGTCATGTAATTTTAATATGGAGTATATAGATAGTTTTTTGGTGACTGACAAAAAGAAACCGCAGGCATGAGGTGGTAGGCGAGGTGGAGGAGGTCGGGCCGGAGGTGAGCAAGTACACCGTTGGCGACGTGGTTGGCGTAGGG
Organism: Poa pratensis; assembly: GCA_947311845.1. Classification (NCBI taxonomy): domain Eukaryota; kingdom Viridiplantae; phylum Streptophyta; class Magnoliopsida; order Poales; family Poaceae; genus Poa; species Poa pratensis. The sequence goes on from CAMZMU010000117.1 coordinate 110,891,950, forward strand.
GGATCGTGGGGTGCTGCCGCAGTTGCCGGTCGTGCAATGCCAACGCCGAGCAGTACTGCAACAAGAAGATCTTGACGTACAACGACGTCTACACCGACGGCAGGCCGACGCAGGGCGGCTTCTCCTCCGCAATGGTCGTCGACCAGAAGTAAGTTACCCCGCCGCCTATTAAGTTTCCGTGATATCAAAATGTCACTAGATATTAGTTAAGTTGATAGATACATATATCTAAGTTTATACTACTGCATTTCCACGCAGATTTGTGGTGAAGATCCCAGCCGGGTTGGCACCGGAGCAGGCGGCGCCGCTGCTGTGCGCGGGAGTGACGGTGTACAGCCCGATGAAGCACTTGGGTCTGATGACCCCAGGTCTCCGCGGCGGCATCCTGGGCCTGGGCGGCATCGGCCACCTGGGCGTGAAAGTGGCGAAATCCATGGGCCACCACGTGACGGTGATCAGCTCGTCGGACAAGAAGTGGGCGGAGGCCATGGACGAGCTGGGCGCGGACGCGTACATCGTGAGCTCCGACGGGGACGCGATGTCCGCCGCCGTGGACTCGCTGGACTACATCATCGACACAGTGCCCGTGGAGCACCCGCTGGAGCCTTACCTGGCGCTGCTCCAGATGGGCGGGAAGCTGGTCCTGATGGGCGTGGTCCCGGCGCCGCTCAACTTCCTGTCCCCGCTGGTGATGATGGGGAGGAAGACCATCACGGGGAGCTTCATCGGGAGCATGGCGGAGATGGAGGAGGTGCTCCAGTTCTCCGTCGACAGGGGGCTCACCTCGCAGATCGAGGTCGTCAAGATGGACTACGTCAACCAGGCGCTCGACAGGCTCGAGCGCAACGACGTCAGGTACCGCTTCGTCGTCGACGTCGCCGGGAGCAACATGGAGGACGCCAGCTGATCGGCGGGCCATATAAGAGCGCGATAATTCCCGTGACATGTTTCCACACCTTGGTGCGGTTTACGCTTGTGACATGTGACTTGTTTCCGCCTTCTATCAGATTGTGCATTTGTTTCCAAGGAATAGCGTGTTTGCTATAAATCTGACATAATATGCTATTTATACACATGGTGGTATGGATTACTGAATCCACTGTTATATGTAACACACATTTGACCCAAAAAGAAAGCGACATGGAAATGACGATGTGGCAATGTTTTCTAAAATATCATATACTAAAAAAAAAATCTTTGTGTACCTATTCATAAACTAGAAATCTCTATCAAGATATTAGTTAGCATATGATTTTGGGATCTCTACAAAGATAGCTAAGGATACACACAAATATATGCAATCTATTCATGCACGTGAAACAAATTAAGTCGAGAAGGCACATGATTTTTTTTATTCACATTTGAATAGATTTGGCTCAAATAACTTTACAAGGCACAATGTATTAAATAATAAAATATTTTATAGAAATACATTTTCAGTTTAGCACATCATATCAGCTGTGACAATAAATTGACAGAACCGAGAGTTACAAACAAGTATAAGAGTTCAATATAAGTAATGATATTTGGTTTGACTCGTCCACGACAATAGCCCCGCGCCTTGCTTACCTCGGCAATAGCTCCGCCTTGCCCCTGCTCCTTTCCCGTTCCACCCTGATGAAGCTTGCCACCACCGCCTGATAGCCCTGCGCTAGCCCATCAGCTCCTTTCCTCCCTCTGTCGCATGTGCTTTTGTGTCCCTGTGCCGCCACACACGGGTGAGAGGTGAGGACACGACGAGAACGTTCTTATCCAGGCTTGCATCCAGTTTCCCATGAATCAAGCCATTTCAGAGAAAAGGAACGGCTGAATAATTTGCTTTCTAGCTTATTTGCATATAGAACCTTTTAACTAAAATAAACCCGCACAATAAAATTACATGGATTGAGAATTTATAAATGGTACTGTTTGATTCATCTTGCAAAATTATTTCATTTTATATATGATTATACTAATTTTGTGGACATATTATAAGTACAAATCTTGGTCAAATTGGCACATAGTTGACCAGCAAATTTAAGGGCGCTTTATATTTTGGGACGGAGGGAATATTAAATATTTTCCGAAACAACTTTTGCACACCGGAAGTCCATGTTTATACTAGGAATTCACTAGGGGTGCTCATGCACCCCTATGGGTAGCAAAATGCCTCTCCATGTATGATTGTGTGTATTTGAGCACCAATTGTCCAGTACTCCATCTCTTCCTAAAAATAAGGCGTATAAATTATGACAAGAATCAAACAATATAGAGTTCGAACAAGTTTTTTGAAAAAAGTATCAACCTCCACAATGCCAAATCAATGTCATTAGATACATCAGGAAATATATTTTCATATCATGTTTGCATAGTATTAATGATGTTGAATTTATATATTTTTTCTCAAACTTTATATTGTTTGAAAGTAGAAAAAGTTTTACGACTTCTTTTCATAAACGTAAGTAGTAGCCGAGTATGTGTTTCTGCTGGTTTGTCATACTATCAATTGATTGTTTCTATCTTCAGTTGTAGAGTCTACATAAAAGCTATGTTATGGATTGGTTTGTAGATGATGAAAGAGTCATATATGAGTGGTCTTCTTGAAAGCTACAAATCAGTAGCTGTACCAGGAATGAACCAGGGACACTTCGTTTCACTATACAAAGAACAGTGTGAAACAAAGAGATTGTACTAATTGTTTACAGTTCCTTTCAAATCAGCTAAATGACTCACTCTCTGCCTAAGCTCCAAAACTCCAACATCCAAATTAAAATATGGCTTATGGTTACACACTTCAAAGACTGCCTGAACATCAACCTTATTGGTGGTACAACGGTGCTATCATTTACACTTATCAGGGGAGATTAAACATAGCATTCAAAAACTGGTTATCCACCGGGTCGATCCGCTTCAGTGTTATGTTTAGTTTGAGCAGTGGTCTGGACCTTCGATTGCACCTCTTTACCATCCTTATCAGCATCTTCAATCTGGGAGTCTGTCAATGAATCTGAGCTCTCAGAAGTGATGGCGCCAGAACAAGCTTCACCATCCTCTCCATGGAAGAACCTGGCAAGAGACAGGGCGTTGTAAGTAGAGCTGGCCTTCTTAAGGCCCTCTATCGCTTTCATTGCCGCGAGTGTGCTTCGGTACACTTCGAGGTTTCTGTGTCGCAAGACGATGCTGGGTCATGGCTACCCATATTATCGTGAGGCTGCAGCTTTGAAGAGGAACCGGACTCGAGTACTTCCTCTTCGACCGGGAAAAGGAGTTCAAGATTAGCCTCACATTCTCGAACAAGCCTTGTTAAAGGTTCAGTCGTGAAAAATGGTTGATGACGGCACGTTGAGTGAATGGTAGGCTGAGGACACCCCCTGTTCTTTTGTCATACTTCTTGAGTATCTTCACTAATCCTGCATGCACAAAGTGTCAGAAAATTAGTTATGAAACATACTATCAGTTGACCACTGAAGCTAGGCTAACTTTGTTTAATGTGCTCACCAGCAAAATTCAGCGAGCTGTAGGTCTGCAGAAGTATCATTTCACCGTGGATAAGTACAAAATCTCTACGTATCTCTAGCATCTCTTCAGTGAAGTCAATCTTGGATGTAAAAGCATCATTCTTCTTGGCTTTGACTCGCTCAATCCTCTCCTTGAGCACCTAGAGACAACCAAACTGCGAGTGAAAATAAAAGAAAATAGCATAGCACAACGACCTACTACGGTACTACCTATAGCCCAAAATAATCCAGATAAAATATAAATAAGAAATGCCAACAATAGACATAACACTCAAAGATTATAGGATTTCAAAATAGAAAGGAAGCTCTACCAAACACTGATTGAAAAATATCAAGAATCCAGAATTCTTTGAGAAATCCTTGATGATTTTGCTAACACAACGGATCTCTTGATTAACTTCACTGAAGATGAGGCGAAGGAAATTGCCTCTGTTCTTGCCTGCCCGGTTGCAGCTTTCCCCTAACTTATTCGGATCTGCCTCTGGCAGACAAAAATCTACCCATGGAGGTCTTCCTACCCTTAGTCTCGGCTATTGAGAAGCGTATTAATTTATCACTTGAGTTTATTATGCTGGGAGGAAGGTAAAACGCTCACCAAATCGGTTCTCTCGGCGCTGCCGGCCCAACTGATGTCTTGTATTAAGCTGCCACAGTGGGTGATCCAAGAAACTGATAGAATTCGGAGATATTTTTTCTGGACATGCAGGACCACTTCAAACAGCAGTGACATCTGGGTGGCGTGGGACTCATGCTGCAGAAGCTACAACAAGGGAGGACTGGGCATTCTGAACTTGAAAATTCAGAATGACCTTCTTCTGACGAAGTTCGTGCATAGGCTACTCACTGCACCTAATTCGCCATGATTGAAGTGTGTTTGGGCAGCGCATCTACACGGTAAAGATCTAGGAGAGGACCACCCTCCCGCAACCCGATGATGAACCCAAATCAGCAAGTTGATTCAGACCTACAGAGATACAACTTTTGTTCATTTAGGTGACTGGGCAACGACTTCGCTCTGGATGGATAAATGACAAGTAAAGGATCACTCTGCACCAAATTTCCCGCCCTGTTCTCACACGCTTTGAGGCCAAATATCATGCTTGCGGACTGCTTGATCGACAGCCAGTGGGTTGTGCCATTGAGGCACCTGACGTCTGACCTCGTGGCCCAAGAGTTAGTTGCTCTGATGAATTTCCTTAATTCCTACACTTTGAACACAGACACTTTGAACTGCAAGGGACGACGAATAAAGCAGTCCAATCCTTTTATGGTCAAGAACCTATACGAGCTCGTCAAGAGCAATTTGGGGGAATTCGGCCCCGAAAAAAGGTAAAATGTTTATGTGGCATTTAAATTAAAAAAAGGGTGAAAGTCATAGCGTTTGTTCCCAAGCAGCAGATTTCAGATGATGATCTTTGCCCCTTCGGCTGCAATACCAGTGAAACTACGGATTGATTTGTGTATGAATGCTGACACACAAAACTAGACCTCCATCACCTGGGGATTGATTGAACATGGCTGGACGATTTAACTGACATTTACAAGGCTGCAAGAATGAATTTGCCTGAAAGAAGGCGACCGGCGTGGGAATTGATGATTACTGCGATTTTTCTGGGCCATCTGGCTATCTCGGAACAGAAAGCTCTCTGACAATGTGGACATTCCCTTGTTTGCAGTGGCCAAACAATGCCTGGGACAGGCCGCTGTGTAGTCTCACAGGGCAAAGAAGGACGAGAAAAGGGCTAACCTTCAGTGGATTGATGAGCTATCTAGCCATAGTTAGCCTAGCCTGTGGTGTGGGGTTTCTGGATTCATGGGTTCTCCCTCCCCCTGGAGGCCCCCGTGTATTTCTTCCCTCTTCTTTGCAGAAGGTAGGGGCCTCCCTTCCCGATTTTACTCAAAAAACATATCAAATGCCGCTTCATTTTGTTAGTACAATCTTCCCCCCAAACTTCACGTTGTTATTAGATTCTATAGGTCCAACAACCTACGAACATATGCTTAATGCGCTCACCACATGACGACTTGAGGACAAAGCCGCTGTGACAGTACAAGAATATAGATAGTCTCAACAGGAGGTTCACTCAAATAATCAGAACTAATACGGAGTCAAGAACTGAAGTATCAAGCGACTGTTTTAGGATTTCACCAGATAAGTTCAGAAGTATGGGATTTTTTGGAACTAAGCCTCAAATGTTAAACGATCTAGACTGCTCAATCAGCTGTGTTTGATCCCTAGAAAAATATATGGTAAATTTGGTTCTTGAGGCAAGGCCAAGTGCTGTTGTTTCTGTTGGTTCTGGGTCTTGGTTTCCTAGAACTGCCAGAACTGGGTTTGCTGCTCACCTGTCACCGACCTTTAAGCAGGCTCATACTCGTAATGAACATTGAACAAGCCTTAAGTGGCAAACTTTAAACTCTGTTATCATGCCAACTGATTGACTAATCACATATGGGTCACTGGTTCGCGACATAATGAAATGTGCGTGATTGGAGCCCTAATATGCCTAAGTCGACTTGATAATGATCTATAAGATTGCGCGCAATGTTGAAATTTCAGGCCATTGCTTAAAAGAGGAGTTTATCACTGCACAACTGAATTCAGAGGACCAGATTTGACGGCATTTCCTTATGGATATAAATCATGGAGTGACGGCCATCAGTTCCAAATAATGAACAACAGAAACATATCCACCTAAGTTTACCAATTCCAATTTCAAATAATGACAACCAGACAAAGCCCAGTTTGCAGTTACGATTGGTATCACACAAGTGGCCAGTTACCAAATCACGGTTTAATAATTTTAACGCTACCACTGATACTATCACTGTTCGGGGAATTCCCTCGGCATCCTAGACTCGAGAGATGACATGGTGACCAATCCCCCCGCCCACGATCCAACCTCTTCCCGGCTCACTCCGAAATCGATAGAGACCCCCCCCCCCCCCCCCCCCCCCCCCCCCCCACGATCCAAATCTCCCTAGACTCCGTTCCGGAACGGGGGGGGGAACGAAGGACGAGGAGGTGGAACGTACCTGGAGGCGTATGACGTACCACTCCTCCCTCTCCATGTAGAAGTCGTTGAGCTTGTGCAGCTCCACGTCGAGGATCCTGGCGAACCAGTTCCCTAGGGCCACGTCCCCATCGTACCCGCCTCCGCAGCGGGGGGAGGAGGTTGGGCGTCGGGGGGCAGCGTCTTGATGAGCTTCTTGAGGGCCTTGTAGGCGAGGTACTTGTCCTTCCAGTCCGGCAGCGTGCCCTCCAGGTGGTTCCGGAAGTCCTTGCCGAACTTCATCCCCTTCGCCGGCCGGCGGCGAGAATCTGATCGGAGCGGAGGAGTTGGATGGATGGCGGAGGAAGGGATGGCGGTGGGGCGGATGGATGGATGATTGGGCCGCGCAGGGTCGCTGTCCGGTGGGCCCGGATATTCGTCGCGTCGGGGACTCGTGGGCCCCTTTCCGGCCTGCCGCTTGGCTCCTGCCGCCGCCGGTCGCCGCTTCGATCTTAACTATGTTTATACTTGGCTTTGGATTATGGTGAGATTCCCCTATTGTTGTCTCGACAAGAATATTTTTTTAAGAAAAGAATGATTTATTTCAGGCCAATTACATCATCCTACTCTTGGAGATGACTCTTAGCCAGTTACAAGAGGTGCAGGCCAATTACATCATCCTACTCTTGGACAGTGGCGGAGCGTGAACAAAACACATGAGGGGCCAATTCATGGAGGTACACACATTGTGCATGAAAAAAAGGCCAAGGCATAACAAATATAAAGGATAATGATGGCGGTGTCATGATGAGATATTTTTTGTTCATGCAAAAATAGTTTTAAAAAAATATGCTCAAAAAATAACATTGCTAATGGCCAAAATACAGCTAAATATGATTTTTTTTTTTTTGCAAATGATCAATATGACCAATAACTACTCAGAGAAATGATCTTCGGTCGGTTTTAGCTTTTATCTTTTACACCAGAAATTATACAATGTTATCTTGTTTTCAAATCAATAAGGTTTATAGTTTCGTTTGGTTGTTGCTCTTCTTCTTCATTAAAATTTGCATCGATACATCAAAAACTCTAAATTACCTAATCTGGGCATGGGCTGAGCGTGCAGCAGGTCCAGACAGGGGAAGGGCAGCAGGCCAGCAGCACGGCGTGGAAAGACGGACAAGCGAGCACTAGCAAAGAAGCAACTACCAGGTTCGCTTCCGTGTGTGTCGAACTTAGCCAAAAAGAGAGAAAGTAAGCTGGGATCAGCTGATGGGTTAGCCACGTGTGCTGAGCATACCTACTAATCAGAAAATTTCACTTTGGAGTGGGGGGGGGGTCGTAGCCCACTTTCGCCTCCACTATGCTCCGCCTATGCTCTTGGAGATGACTCTTAGCCAGTTACAAGAGGTGCAACCGATAACCTTTAACGGCGACCAGGCTAGGTATGGGACGATGACAATGGAGGCACGTGTTTCGTTCCTAACTTCCTATAGACCAGCAAAATGGTATGAGGATGTTCTAGGCATGATGTCGAATTGAATGCCATCAAAGGACTATTTGTTCTATCAAAATGTTAAATATTATCCTGTGAGTGAATCATGTGTTATGGTTTAGAATCATCCACTCACGAAAAGATTAAAACAAATGTTGATACTACATGTTTCGGTGATAAACATGCTACATGCGTAATAAATTGTGATGTCAAAAGGTTTTTTAGTGATGCGGATTCTTAGGTGTTGGACCATGTATATAACAGAAGTTTGTGCAATATACCGTGTTGTCCGCTTGTGGTTAATTATTCACGTATAACAACCTTATCATGTTCGAAATGTATAGGGGTGATAGATGTCATGCAAGGTTAGGATCTCACTGCGACCATTTATAAAAAAAATAGACCGGAGGGGGAAGAGGCCCCTCGGCATCGCATTAAGAGGAAATATGTGCACAACACCGGTTTGCGAGTGTGGACACTCGAACCCGGACGGGCCAGGACGCATCAGCCCGTCCCAACCACCGTGCTAAGCCTCGGTTCACACTGCGACCATTTATAGCGCCCGCAAACGTTGCTACTCCTCCGTTCAATAGATAAATCGTTTGACAAGCTAAAATAGCTCGCCAAAACATGTCATATAAGTGAACAAATTCATCCCACTTTCCATCTCCTTACAAATGAAATTTACTACGCACTGACGGATCTAGGGACTGTTTGGCTAGGCTTTCTAATTTGTTTGAATTTGACGTATAAGCCAAAACGTACATAAATCGGTGCTTTTGTTTTTAAATTTTGGCTTTAAACTGGATATATTGTTGCATGATGATACAAATCAAAAGTCAAAACCAAAAAAATCTATGTAGATACTTTCCTGTCTTATAAATCAAAATCAAAAAGGTGAAATAAGCCAAACAAACGAATAACTAATCTACCTCCATCAGAGCTCGGCCGACCGCTCTCCTCTCCTTCTACAGTAGATCGAGAGGCGATTTTTGCGAACCCCTCCCCCGACCACCTCGCTCGCGGCGATCCGTGGGATTCCTCCCCTCCGTCGGCCGCTCCGGCGGCGGGAGGGTGGGGGATCCCCGGATCCCGGCTTGTACATAGTGTAGGTTGTGGTAGGATCCCGCCGGCGGCGTCGTGGGGGTGGCGATGGTGTCGGTGGTTTGGTGGAGGTCGGCGCGCTTCCCCTCCTGCGGCGGCGCTCCTCGGAGCTCCGGCGTGGCGCGCGCGGCTTTTGGTGGCCGGGGATCTCCGGATCCGTCGGTCTTCCTCTGGTTCCTTCTCCTCCTTGCCGGCCGGCGGGGAGAGCGATCTTCACGCTGTGGAGATCCGTGGGAGGACCTGGAGGCTGGAACTCCGGGCTGGGCGAGGCTTGCGGCTTCTGCCTGCGCTGAAGATGGAGATGGCTGCGGCAAGGTGGTGGTGCTGGTGCGAGAGGGCGCTCGCCGTACGCGTTTATCGGCATAAGCTCCGTCGCTGCGCGGCGGACGGGCTCTGCGGCGATCTTCAACGAAGGAGGTGCTCTTGGGCAGTGGTTAGAAGGTGGTCAGCGGTCTTCATCTTCTTCGCCGGCGAGGTTGCTGGCGCTTGCTCTAGCTCGGTTCCCCTGCGTCGGATTTCTGTACTTCTTCTTGTACTTCGTACTCTGTATGTTGTACACTGATGTACGCAGGCTTTCAAAAAAAAAACTAATCTACCTCCAGTCAAAACATCGTGCTCTAGCTTCCTCTGCTTTCTCACCGACACGACGTAACCCTGGAGAAGGAAGGAAAGGGGGCGCGAGGCGGTTCGCCGTTTACGTGGCCGCCCCGCCGCGAGCTTAATTCGCGCGCGTGCCGAGCACCGGATCCCGCAGCACTCAGCATGGAAAGCAAAATTTAAGGAGCCACATCAAAGGAATTTCCGATCCGAGATGCCGATCACCGTATCTCCGATCCACGGCGACATATCCGGCCGACAGCACCAATTGCCGTATCACGCAGCCGATTCCTTTCCCGGTGATCCCTCCCCTCCCGATCCTCCCTATAAAACCCAACCGGAGCCATAGCACTCGACCTAACAATTTGCTGCTAGCGGCGGAGGTTGAGGACTTGAGGGACGATCGAGTCCATTTGCGACCCGATGGCGCCGCCGGTGGTGCTCCAGATGGACGTGCACTGCCACCAGTGCGCGAGGAAGATCAGGAAGGCCGTCGAGAACCTGCGCGGTACCACACTTCGATGATTCAATCGTCTATCAATCTTAGCCAAGTTGACATTCGCACCGATCAATCTGACGCGTGATCTGTACATGCAGGGGTGAAGAGGGTTTGGGCGTCGCCGGAGCAGGGCCTGGTGGAGGTGCACGGGACGGCGGACGCCTGGACGCTCAGGCGCCGCATCGAGAAGAAGCTGGAGAGGCCCGTCGAGATCGCCAGCGACGGCTCGGCGCCCTACATGCACTACCGGTCGGGAACGGCGACGGCGCACTACGGCCCGTCGCACCCGCCGGCGTACGGCTGGGGCGCGGCGCCGCACGCCTACTACTCCCAGCCACCACCGCTGCCGCCGCCGCCGCCGCCACACGCGTACTACACGCATCCTGCCGGAAGGTACAGCGCCGGCTGGGCCGATCCGGACCCCTACGGCTACGCGGCGCACAACACGGTGTCGGCGTGCTCCATCATGTGATCTCGGGCCAGCAGCCTGCCGGCCGGCCACGCATGGATTCGTAGGTCGAGGAGTTTTTCGATCGATTAGTTAATGCTAGGTTGAAGCGTATGGCTCCGTTGGATCCATGGACGAGTTGGGAGCGGCAATGTTTTTTGAATGTATCGCTGCCTCTCTGTACCGGCCATGAGAGCCTGCACAATTTTGAGTTTTCTCAGTCTGGACTACTACCGCGAAAATGCAACTCCACAACTAAGATGATCTCCACCAACTATCACTGCCGTCCAGCCCTGTTGGAGATTCGTGCAGCTGCTTTGACCACTCCTTCCGTGTGAACTCCCTTCCGCTTTTTTTGCCGGCACACCCTGTAATTTGCCCAGTTTAGCTATTTTAAAACGGAGCCATAAGCGTGGGTAGATTAGGAATTCCTGCCCCGAGCTGTCTCTCTCCCACCAACGAGCTCCCCATCCCGGACGCGCGGCTACGGGCGAGGTCGACTCCCTCCTCAAGATCCACCTCGAGCTCGACTCCCTCCATCGGATCCACCTTCCCGGCGAGGACGCCGACAGGGCCCGACGTCGCGCACCATCTCGAGCTTATCCCCAGCAAGGACGCAGGCGGGGCCCGGCGTCGCGCACCATCTAGAGCTCATCCCCGGCGAGGACGCAGGCGGGGCCCGGCGTCGCGCACCATCTCGTGCTCCTCCCTGGCGAGGAGGCGGACGGGGCCCGGTGTCGCCAGCCCTCTCCAGGAGCTCCGGCGAGTCGCTGGCGGCGCCAACTCCGGCCAGTCTCTGGCGGCGCCGAGCCAGTCCACCCCGCCCTGGTCGCCGTGGAGAAAGAGCACGGCTCGAGCCGCCACCGGCCTCTCCCCGTCACGTGCGTGCAAGGAGCTGCCCGGATTTGGGCCTGGATCTCGGCCTCTCTTTTTTTGTTTGGATCTGATATTTTTGGATCTCTTTAATCTTGTCTGATTTGTGCAAGATCCGATCTGAGAACCTATTCTTTTTCGTCATTTATTTTTTATATGGATCTGAGAGGCTATTGCAAGATCCGATCTGTTCTCTTATTTTCTTTTTTTCCTATTCATTTACACATGCGTGAGATGATTGTATTTCCATGATTTTATTTCCTGGAATTGCGTGAGATGATTGTAATCCGAAAGTGAATAATCCGAAAATCTTGCATCAAGGTAATTTCTCTGGTTTATTACGTGATCCGAAATCTCATGTTGATATCATGATAATTTCTCTGGTTTCATGCATGATCCGATTTTTTTTGTTCACGCATGATCCAAAATTCATGATACTGCATGAATTAATTTTTATTCGGAATTATTGTTAATGTATGGATCCAACAGTTTTGATAAATTTGATACCCATGGACAGATTATACTAAAAATTGTTAATACAAAATCCAATTCATTTTTGTTAATGGATGTATCCAGAAAATTTGTTCCAGAAAATATTGTTGACGCATGGACATTGTTTCTTTGGATGGATGATGCAAAAATTACGCGATCTCTGGCATACGGATCTCCGGCGCTCCGGCCATCGAATAGGAAAATGAAAAGGGTAATTTCGGCACTCCCGTGGCTGTACTCGGGAGATTAGGGAGAGGAGGGATAAGCTGCTGCGATTACGCGATCTCTGGCAAGTCAAAGCTCGCTTGGTGGGCCCTTCGTGGGCTGCTATCCCAAGACATCTGGACGGTTAGGATAGTACGTGGACATCATGGTAGTTGTGGAATCGCCGCTTACCGCGAATACCGCTAGCTGCATCATGCTACAGTTTGAGTAGATTTTATTCCATCAATAAAGTGTGTTTTTGGTGTCGATCGTCTCATGTTGATGTACATCGAGGGAAAAAAGTTTCACGTCGTCCTCCATGCGGCAGAGGGACGGATCACTTCGATGGTGGCTCAGGGTTTACGTAAGTGTGCTGTGAAGACGTATGATAGGTGGCACGGCGGTGACGACGACGATGTTGATGATCGCTGGAGGTAGTGCTCCGTCATCGGGAACCGTGATACGCTGTGTCACAGATCTGTTCAGCCTTCCACAAATATCGTTACTGCCCACGCCTCTTCCGTCAGTGCCACGTGCTCCTGTGGCCCTGCCCACCCTCGAACGTCGTAGCAGCAGGCTCGCGGCGAAGCCGCAACTCTCAGCGGTCGAGAAAGCGCACGTGTCCTCCACAAAAAAATGGGGCTCGAAGTAGGAGATATGCCCCTAGTGCAGGCTACGAAAGAATTTGCGAACACCTAGTCCATGACGGTAGCTGACGAAGCTTTGACTGGCCTTGCTCCGCTAGGGGGAAGCGAGTTCCCACCACCGACGGCGCTGGACGTCTTCGACTGATCTGCTTCTCGGCCCGAGACTGCGCCACATAGTCTCATTTTGAAAAAAATGACTATTTATCTTTCAGAGAGACTGGACGGAGTAGGATAATATAGATCCTCGCGGGGATGGTTTGCTCCCGTCTAGTAGGCCCTGACCTGTTTATTTTTTCTTTTTGGCTTCAGCCATGTACTGGCCAGAGGCTCTCCCCACGAAACTCTACCCCTCGTGACGTCCCCCAGGGCGCCGCCGAGGGCTGCCCATCCCGCGACGCCAGAGGCTCTCCCTCGCTGGCCTCTCGAGCCGAAGTTGCCATCGGCCCTCGCGGCGGCGGCGGGGGGCCCATCCGCCGAACGGTGGTCTGGGCGGCTGGGCTCCGTAGGCAGGCAGCTCGATGACCATCGGCGGCGGCGGTTTCGGGGCTCGGGGGTCTGATCTTGATCTTTGGATCTGGATCGTGGCCTCCTTATTCCCCTCCTTGTTGAATGGTATCCTCGGCCGGTTCCGGGGGAAGATCGTCCATGTTTCTGTCGTCTTCTTCCTCGATGCCGGTCTTCACCGGTGGGGTTTCAAGCGGCAGATGTAACAGGGTGCCGGCGGGTGGTGTGGGGGCTACTAGCTTGGCATGAATAAAGGTGGTGGTCCTAGGGTTTCAAATCGCGCCAAGACGAAGAGCAGCCTAATGCTTGGGCTCCTAGATCTTGCCAGAGTGACGGGTTCCGGAGACTCCGCCGGCGATCTTGCATGGGCGTTAAGACCTAAAGATTTGCTCGACCGGACTGGATTCGGTCGCGCCGCGAGGAACCGGCGCGAAGCTCTGCTATGTTGCATCATGGGCAAATCCATGATGAAGTCAGAGGCGGGGAAGGCCATGAAGACTGAGATCGGAGGACTGGCGGTGGTGCTCGGACGCTTTGCGTCGATGAGGAACTGGCTTTGAGTTTCGGGAATCGTGGCAGCAGTATGTATGCGGGGGCGACAACATTGGTGAAGTTCAAAGTCGTACCTCGCAAGGTGAAAATCTAAGGTCTGGTCTTAATTGGTTGTGCCTGGCAATGGCCTTGAGAAGACTTTGTTTTTGTGAGTGGATTATCTTCAGGGTGAAAACCCAAGATCTCGATCAGACAACGACGGCGCTTGTGCACTGTTTCCTTCTTGAATGTGTTATTTTTGGAGAGCTTAAACATCAGGTGATGTCTTGGTGGTGGTTGTGCTGCTGCAACAAGGATTGTAACTCTGTAGTGGGACTTTTCTTTTTTAGTTTCTTTTTATTGTCTTTTGGTTGTGTGCATCCGTAATACGTTCGGCTATTGTGTTGTTAGAGGCTGGGTGTAATTGGTATCTTCGCGATATTTATATATATATTTTTTTAAATGTAATGTTTGCTTCTCCTATATTAACCTTTTGCCTCGTTTCAAAAAAGATGGGTAGCACGGCTGTTACGTACTTCTCTATTTCCGGTTTTTGCCCCGTGCTCTGTGCGAGTGTGACTAGGGCTGGCGTTGAGAGGGCCTGATCTTTTTCAGGCCAGAAGACTGAACCAAGAGATGGGCTCCCGCTCCACGAAACCCCCTCTTAGGGCTCATTTGGTTGCAGGGGGAGAAAGACCCAGGGAAAATAATCCCGGCCGGGAATCTGAAGAAACATATGTAAAAGCCCGTGATTTTATTCCCGACCTTCGGACTAGGGGAAAATTCTCCCCGGGAAAAGGCCGGGATCCCCCCGGGATTGCAGTTACCAAATGAGCCCTTAGAAGAACGCGTGATTACTAACTGGACCTGTAGTATGGGCTGGCAGGCCGATTAACTGGGGCTGGTGGGCGCTGCCAACAAAGCAGTAAGGTGCTCAAAAAACAAAACAAAGCGGTAAGCGTGCACGCGCCAAAGCTGACACATCCGCGCGAGCCAACGGTCGAACGACGTGGCGGCCATTTGGGCCCACGCGCGCGAAGGCTTCTTCTCCGCGGGAACTAGTCGTCCTAGCCTCCTAGCCCCAGGGGAACCACATTTTAGATGAAAGAATGTTTTTTTTTGCGAAAAGAACTCTGGCATTAAAAGAAACACCTAACAGTATAAAACAACTCAACGAAAACGAAATTACAACGAGATCGTTGAGATGCCCTTCATCTTCAACCTCTAGACCGTGTCGACGGCGCGTCGCCGCTGCGCTCCTCCCATAACCGGCTTGAATTTGTTGGTTGCGGACGGAAAGTCGTCGAACGGGTCAAAAAGACCACATCCGTCACATAGTTGAAGAAGAAGGATGAACCGCCGATGAAGCTCCATTATTATCCGAAGATCGCCACCGCTAGAAGAAGTTCTTGAGAACCACACCACTCCCACGGGCTTCTCGACGTTGCCGCCGAGATGGGACTGAAGACGCGGAGACATTATTGTAACAAGCGCCGCCGCCGCCACTAAAACAGCGCCCCAACAAACCTGGACACTAAAACCTAAGAAAACGGAGCCCTACCGTCGACGAGCGCCGAGATCCACCACGACTCCATGGCCCGGAGGCCACAGAGGCAGGGCAGACCTGCAGCGGCGCGACGGGAGGCTGGAGGAGGCGGTCGCGTGGGGTGAGATCAGATCCGATCACCTCCTGGAAGAAGCGAATCGGCCGTGTAGGACAAGTTTCTGTAGGCTATTGATGCCCCTGACAAGTCCCCCGCTCTTTTGATCCTGGATTTTTCTGCAGAAAATTGCCCAAGATTCAATCCAATGGGTTAACTCTACGAATTAGAACAAAAGGGTCATGATGTTTCATGACGTAAGATATGTTGAAGTGCCCAAGAACGAGTAAGAAACATTTTTTTCTTTCAAATCTCATTAATTTAAACCGCTACTCCTCTCGTGTTATTGCCGGTCACCTACAATTCTCTGGAAAGTGGGAGGTGGGCTCGGTGCATTGGGGATCGGAGCTCGTGCCCAGAGGTGCGATGGAGGGCGTTTGAGAGAATTGAAGATCAACTCGCAAATGTTTGTAAATGAAACATGTTCCGCGACGTGATGGCGACCCAATCGTACAGGACCCCACCACCAGCACCAACATCGCCGCCGGAGGGCGTGGAGGAGATCCTCGGCGATGTGTGTCGGGTCAGTCGAGACCATGAACTCGGCACCGTCGTGTCGGGCCAGTCTGGTCCGTGAACATCACCAGGGCCTTCTCGCTCGTGCCTTGTCGGCGTCCACGAAGAGTCTCGCCACGAAGGCGGCGACGTGGTAGCAAGCCGTGAAGAGAGACGCCTTGGTGGCCGGCGGCGCGACGGGTTCCTGACGAGGCCGGTCCCGGTCGGCGAGCGCGTCGCACGCACTGTGCTTCCTCGACATGGTCTCCTTGAGTCCTTGGTGTGATCGATGTCCATAAATGGTGCTGTCGGCAGACGGCGTGAGTTGGCAGAGGACGGTGGTCGGTGGCCCGCGCGGCGATGTTGCCATGGGAGAGCACCGAGACGACTGTATTGGGCGGGGCCGGTGAGGCAAGGACCGGCGTGCCTCGTCGTCGAGCAGGAAGAAGACCACGGTCAGCGCGGCCAGGATTTTCCCCAGCGCGCCCCTGACGCCAGCCGGCATGGCGGCATGGACGCCTCTCGAAGGGCTATCCTCCGACTCCGAGGTCCCGGTCTCCCGGAACGCCGACGAGAGCCTGCTACCTCCCTCCACGCCGTCGCGCGCGAGAACCCCTGCCACGTCGGCGTCGGCGACACGCATTCGGCGTGAGCACCCTCTCCCTCGCCGCAGGGCGCCGCCGGTTACCCATCGACGCTCTACCGGTCGTAGGTGATCCCTTTGGGCGCCGCGACCTCGCCGCACTTGCCGTATAAGCTGACGCGTGCAGGGAGAAGCCGAGCTCTCCGGCGTGTCCCCGGTGTGCGGGCATGCTGCGCGGTCCGGCGGGGGAGTGTGTGTGCGTCTGGATTCAATTATTTTTACCGAATCGATAATGATCCCAGACAGTACAAGCTTAAGAACGTGATGTCGTTTCAACACAGAGAAGACAAAATTCACTACTACACATGGAACACAAAATTCAGTACTGTACTCCGGATGCTTGAAAATTGCGGTCTCCTCATTTACTAAACGTATGAACCTTGTATTACTGTGCACCTTGATCTTGATATAGCGAGATCGATCGGTCTTGTCATCAACTCATCATCACGGTTCACGCATTAGATCCAAGGGATTTGTCACCCTGACAGACAGAAAAAAGTTACTATTTGACTTAGTGGATCAGAAGATATCAAAATAAACCGAGCTTTTTTGCAGCGACATGATCAAACGGCAGTTGTATAATAAACAGAGAAGGGCGTAAACAGCTACCTGCTTCATCTCCTTCAAAATAGTTGTGATTCAGGAACCTTGTCGGAACCTGTCTTCACGGTGCCATGCATAGTATTTGTCTCCCTTCTTCTCAATGCAGCAAGGCATGCCTGCAGCTTTATCTTGGTAGCCTCTGATTGGTTAACGGACCTCTCACCCTGCGGAACACAATCAGAGTTAGTGTTGTTAAACTTTGGAACAAAGTTTGTTGCAGCCACATTCAAACAAGAGCACAATACAGTTCTGAACCGACCTGCTTCATCTTCTTATGAGATTCTTCTGCATCGGCAATTTTCTCTGGAACAACTATTCTCTTGATCAGAGGCAGTGTGTTCCTCTGGTCCCCTGTTTTAAGGATATATATGTCAAACCAAAGATCTTCCAGCACAAGGATGTTCAAATGTTACTCTAGGACATTAAGATGAAACCAGGCCAAGCCAGAGTTTTAACAAGTCACTAAGTTCAGGTTTCTGAAAGAAAAATGCATAACAGCATGTGGACAAGTAGTTGATAACAGAGAGTCAGAGATAACCCATTCGATCCATGTTGCATAAAAAGTAATAAACCAGTATACCAGTTATTCACGGCTACCAACTGAAGATATCCGACCATCCATTCAAACAAATGTTGGATAATTAAGCGTGCTTAATATTAGTAGCCAGTACAAATTTATATTCTTAGCATATAGTTGGACAACTAAAATTGTCAAGAAACAGACAACAATCGCATTTTCCGGCAAAGATGACATGGCGCCGCTAGCCTGCTGCTGCTGTTGTTGTTATGTATATGATAGAATACAAGATGACCATGATCTATACACTACGGGAAAGCCACACTACGCCGACGGCCTTATTGTACGCCGACGGCCAAATGTCGGGGCCGTCGGCGTACAGCACGGGCTAGGGCAGACGACGAGCAAGCCGTCGGCGTACGAAGCGCCGTCGGCGTAGACATACGTGCCCGACGGCTGCCGTCGGCGTTCTTTCTCCCGTCGGCGTACAAACGGGCGGCATAACGGGACCGTCCAACATCGTTGATACGCCGACGGCCGTACCGTATTCTATCATATACATAACAACAACGGCGTACACGCGTTATTATACACCGACGGCTGCCGTCGGCGTTTAGTTTTTTTTTTATTTATTTTCGTATATAATATTCATTTCTTTATTTCTCTATATAATATTTAATATAGTTGTAATTTATATATATATTGGACCTATAATTGCCCTCCCAATTTCAGTATCCCACCCACGTAAAATAACGGTTTGAGTTTTCCGGAACCCAACCCAACAACATATACATGTAAAACAAATAAAAACTTTTCCTGGCTCACTAGAGAGAAAGTGAAGCCGGTGATGTCGGTCACACGTAGGAGTAGATTCTTGCACATTTACAACACACAACACACTTGTATACATATGGTATGTCACAACCTAGGTTTGGGTGGGGTTCCGACGCTCCGGGGCCCCGCTTCGGTGAAACCCTGAATCCGCTGGAAAAACCCTAACGTTTCCGTCTACCCCCATAGTCGTGCGTCGAAAGGGGCTAGCCAGTGGACTTTTTTGCTTGGTTGTGTTATGTTAGCCATAGGAACATGAAAAACCAAAGTCTACCCCAAATCGACACACGATTCCATCCGGTTCGTCCGAAAGGGGAGTTTTCACCTTTAAGTGCAGAAACTCACTAGAGAGGAAGTGAAGCCGGTGATGTCGGTCACACGTAGGAGTAGATTCTTGCACATTTACAACACACAACTCACTTGTATACATATGGTATGTCACAACCTAGGTTTGGGTGGGGTTCCGACGCTCCGGGGCCCCGCTTCGGTGAAACCCTGAATCCGCTGGAAAAACCCTAACGTTTCCGTCTACCCCCATAGACGTGCGTTGAAAGGGGGTAGCCCAGTGGACTTTTTTGCTTGGTTGTGTTATGTTAGGCCATAGGAACATGAGAAACCAAAGTCTACCCCAAATCGACACACGATTCCATCCGGTTCGCCCGAAAGGGGAGTTTTCACCTCTAAGTGCAGAAACTCACTAGAGAGAAAGTGAAGCCGGTGATGTCGGTCACACGTAGGAGTAGATTCTTGCACATTTACAACACACAACTCACTTGTATACATATGGTATGTCACAACCTAGGTTTGGGTGGGGTTCCGACGCTCCGGGGCCCCGCTTCGGTGAAACCCTGAATCCGCTGGAAAAACCCTAACGTTTCCGTCTACCCCCATAGACGTGCGTCGAAAGGGGGTAGCCCAGTGGACTTTTTTGCTTGGTTGTGTTATGTTAGGCCATAGGAACATGAGAAACCAAAGTCTACCCCAAATCGACACACGATTCCATCCGGTTCCCGAAAGGGGAGTTTTCACCTCTAAGTGCAGAAACTCACTAGAGAGAAAGTGAAGCCGGTGATGTCGGTCACACGTAGGAGTAGATTCTTGCACATTTACAACACACAACTCACTTGTATACATATGGTATGTCACAACCTAGGTTTGGGTGGGGTTCCGACGCTCCGGGGCCCCGCTTCGGTGAAACCCTGAATCCGCTGGAAAACCCTAACGTTTCCGTCTACCCCCATAGACGTGCGTGAAAGGGGGTAGCCCAGTGGATTTTTTGATTGGTTGTGTTATGTTAGGCCATAGGAACATGAGAAACCAAAGTCTACCCCAAATCGACACACGATTCCATCCGGTTCGCCGAAAGGGGAGTTTTCACCTCTAAGTGCAGAAACTCACTAGAGAGAAAGTGAAGCCGGTGATGTCGGTCACACGTAGGAGTAGATTCTTGCACATTTACAACACACAACTCACTTGTATACATATGGTATGTCACAACCTAGGTTTGGGTGGGGTTCCGACGCTCCGGGGCCCCGCTTCGGTGAAACCCTGAATCCGCTGGAAAAACCCTAACGTTTCCGTCTACCCCCATAGACGTGCGTCGAAAGGGGGTAGCCCAGTGGACTTTTTTGCTTGGTTGTGTTATGTTAGGCCATAGGAACATGAGAAACCAAAGTCTACCCCAAATCGACACACGATTCCATCCGGTTCGTCCGAAAGGGGAGTTTTCACCTCTAAGTGCAGAAACTCACTAGAGAGAAAGTGAAGCCGGTGATGTCGGTCACACGTAGGAGTAGATTCTTGCACATTTACAACACACAACTCACTTGTATACATATGGTATGTCACAACCTAGGTTTGGGTGGGGTTCCGACGCTCCGGGGCCCCGCTTCGGTGAAACCCTGAATCCGCTGGAAAAACCCTAACGTTTCCGTCTACCCCCATAGACGTGCGTCGAAAGGGGGTAGCCCAGTGGACTTTTTTGCTTGGTTGTGTTATGTTAGGCCATAGGAACATGAGAAACCAAAGTCTACCCCAAATCGACACACGATTCCATCCGGTTCGCCCGAAAGGGGAGTTTTCACCTCTAAGTGCAGAAACTCACTAGAGAGAAAGTGAAGCCGGTGATGTCGGTCACACCTAGGAGTAGATTCTTGCACATTTACAACACACAACACACTTGTATACATTGCACGTTTTGTTCTATCTTAGTTGCTACTACTCTGTTTCGATTAATTTTAATAAATTGCAAGGGACATAAATAAAAAATGGTCAACTCATACGCCGACGGCATTGCCGTCGGCGTATAGGTTGCCCTAATAATTAGTACAAGCACCTGGTCGGAGCGGAGACAAACAAAAAAAACGTCTCCCACGCCGTGCGCCTCCTCCTCCCCCATCCCGTGCGCCTCCTCCTCCCCGACCTCGATCCGCCGCCGCCTCCTCCCCCATCCCGTGCGCCTCCTCCCCGCCCTCGATCCGCCGCCGCCGCAGCCTCCCGCTTCGGCCGCCGCCGCCACGCGGGCCACCTCCCGCTTCGGCCGCCGCCGCCATGCGGGCCACCTCCCGCTTCGGCGCCGCCGCCACGCGGGCCACCTCCCGCCTCGACGCACTCCCCACGCCGGCCACCTCCGCCTCGGCCGCTCCTCCCCGACCGGCCGCCTCCTCCCCCATCCCGTGCGCCTCCTCCTCCCCCATCCCGTGCGCCTCCTCCTCCCCGACCTCGATCCGCCGCCGCCGCCTCCTCCCCCATCCCGTGCGCCTCCTCCCCGCCCTCGATCCGCCGCCGCCGCAGCCTCCCGCTTCGGCCGCCGCCGCCACGCGGGCCACCTCCCGCCGCCCCGAGGTACATTTTTGTGTTGTTTTTGTACATTTTTGTGTTGTTTTTGTAGTGTAGGAAATTTAGTGGTAGGAAATTTAGTGTTAGAAATTTAGTCGACCAAGTGTTAGTAGAAATTTTGCTAAGGTGGTAGAGTATAAATTAGGTGTGTAGTTTAGGTACATTTTTGTGTTGTTTTTGTAGTGTAGGAAATTTAGTGGTAGGAAATTTAGTGTTAGAAATTTAGTGTTAGGAAATTTAGTGTTAGAAATTTATTAGAAAAATTTGCTAAGTCAATTTGGAATGATCGTCGTATAAAAATTTAGTGTAGGTGATTTGCTGTTTTTTATGAGTCGAAAGAAATAATGTTGTCTTCTTGGCTATTCTTAATGCAAGCCGATGATTAGAATAGTCCATTATGCTTGCAAGAAGACTGTCTACAGAACCAAGGGTAAATGCAAGAACAATGCATTTATTTCTACTTCGTTCTTGTAGGCACTCTTTTTGCTAACTAATGGCTTTGACATATGAGGCTTCAGATGTAAAACCACGTTCCCTATGCATAGTCATCTCCATAATATCTTCGTTATTTGGACTAAAAAAAGTCCCTTTGCTTGCAGGATTCCTACTCTAGTGGCAGCAGAGCTTGAGTGCAGGTATAAAAATGCTTGAAATAGATTTCACATATATTCATTTCATATATGACTAACCCCTGTATCAAATGCTTTTACTTAACTAAGTATCATGTCGGAGC
Source organism: Poa pratensis (assembly GCA_947311845.1). Lineage (NCBI taxonomy): Eukaryota > Viridiplantae > Streptophyta > Magnoliopsida > Poales > Poaceae > Poa > Poa pratensis. The sequence goes on from CAMZMU010000117.1 coordinate 110,914,155, forward strand.
CGGAGCGAAAGTTTCGTGGTGTTCACCGGAGACACACGAAGATCCCGACTTGGGCAGCTCAGATCACAGTGGATCACAGGAAGATCCAGCTTGGTACTTTCAGGTGCCCGTGGCAGGCGGCCCGCGCCTACGACTGCGCGGCGGTCCAGCACTTTGGGGCGAGAGCGATCCTCAACTTTGAGGATGAGCGGAGGTGGCGCATATGTTAGCGCCAGATGGCATGAGGATCGCGACGAAGGCCGAGGAGAGGGAGCACCGGCAGGCAGAGAGGCTGCTGAGGGCGCGCCACCAGCGCGAGGAGGATGACCCCTTGGTCAAGGATCTCCTCCTTGATCCCCAGGTGATGGCGGTCCAGTACCAGGTCTTCAGCGAGAGCCGGCAGCAGCGCGGGCAGGGCGAGGCCGGCCCCTCCGGCACGCAGCAGCAGGGCGAGGACTCTAGCAGCAGCCTGTCCTCTTGTTGGGCCCGCTTGGACGACGTCACTGACACCGGCGCGAGTCGAGTTTAGGATGTCTATCATCCTACCTGTCGTACTACTAGACTTATCTTGCTACCTGTTGTACTGCTAGACTTATCATACATGCTACCTATGTATTATTGTGCTACTTGTCTATATGTGCTATGTTTAGCTGATATGGTTACATCGTTCTATGGTTTATTCTGTTTTATGTTTAATTATTAGGTAAAATGGAGGGATATTTGCTTATATATTTCGATTGTTTGTACTTTTTAGATGACGTAGCTTCCCGCCAGCCAGCACCGTCGGTCCCGCGCGTCGTCGCGGCTTCTCCTGCTGAGGAGGGGCTGCCTCGGTGCCCTTTGTTTTGTCGCCCTCTTCCGGAGCACGTCCTCGACCTTCTCCGGCCACCGATCACGCTTCGAGGGTATAAATCTTTCGCCTCTCTTGCTGCATAGGTTTATTTTGGTCTAGATCACCAAGTCAGTCGCGTAACCCGAGTCAGATCCCATCCGGAAGGGTTACAAATTTATAAATATGCAGGATTGTCCATCTTTGCATATTTATAACCGTAACACTTCCGGGTTGTCCTGTTGGACAGTCCGAGTACGTGTAGATCGGGTCGTGTTCCACGTTCTACCCCTTCCTGAGACGGAATTTCGGCAGCACCTCCCTGTTGTTCTTCGGATGCACACCCTCTCGGCTTGACAAGCTCGAGACGTGTATTCTGAAGAACAGCGGGGAGGTGCTGCCGAAATTCCGTCTCGGGTCGGGGTAGAACATGGGACACGACTCGATCTACACGTACTCGGGCGGGATAGGCCCCTACCTATTAGAAGTGTATGTGAACCCTTGCATGTTGTAAAAGATAAAATTTGGCCGTAATAAAATGGTGACATTGCATGCAAGAAAATAAAAATATGATGCATTTAATTTCATGTTATTATTATTTGGCTCACAGTAAAGCAGCAGAGGATGGCAGATAATGGGTGGATGTACAGTGGCCGAACTAGTTTGGTTGACAAAACAGATGAGTGGGTATGGAAGACGCATTTGTTAGTGAAGGAGTTAGCGCGTAAGGGTTTAGAGTCAGGCGCTCGTGGACAGTGCCCTTGCCCTCGTTGCAAGTTTCGTACACGTCAGGGAAAGGATGATATGATTAAACACCTCTTCTCTCGTGGGTATATGCCGAACTTCGTGACGACAGTCAACTTTGATGAGTACGAGCGCGAGAGTGGCAGGGTGATGCGGCAGCGGATCAATGGCAATGAAGATGATGGGATTAGAAACTGGCTAGATGATCTCCGTGCTGGCGACATGCCAGATTCGCCACCATCACAGGAGGAACCGGAGGAACCTCCAGAACCGGAGGAACCGCGTGAACCGGACGAACCGCGTCAACCAGAGGACCCAGAGCCAACCGCGAAGGCCTTCTTTGCTATGATGGCCTCGTCTCAGAGGCCTCTGTACGAGGGTGCAAATGTTTCTCAGCTCGATGCCATCTCGCAAGCACTAGCCAACAAGCTCCAGTATGGCAGCACCCGTTCATGCTTTGAAGCGCATCTGCAAACAACTGGTAACCTGTTGCCTGAAGGGCATTGTCTGCCTCAAAGCATGTACGAAACGAAGAAAATCCTGCGAGATCTCAGCATGGATTATCAGAAGATAGATTGTTGTCCAAAAGGATGCCTTTTGTTTTGGAAACAGTTTGCCAATGACAAGTACTGTATCTTGTGTAAGGCCTCTAGGTATCATGTGGTAAAAGGACCCGATGGTACGAAGACGCAGTCAAATGTCGCCATTAAGATTCTTCGTTACCTCCCATTCATACAAAGAATCAAGCGGCTTTACATGAACAAAGAGTCTGCCACACAGATGCAATGGCACAAAACGGGGAAGAGATACAAGGATGAGCACGACCGGGAATTGATGGGACATCCATCTGATGGTACGGCATGGAAGAACTTTGATGCGAACCACCCCGATGAGGCAGCAGATGCTCGAAACGTGAGAATCGCGATAGCAACCGATGGATTCAATCCATATGGTTTGTCGACTACCGCGTACAGCTGCTGGCCCGTGTTTGTTATTCCGCTCAATCTCCCTCCTGGAGCCCTAATGCAAAAGAAGACCATGTTCCTCTCGCTGATCATTCCAGGTCCTGAATATCCGGGGAAGAATTTAAGTATGTACATGCAGCCAATTGTGGATGATCTGAACCACTCTTGGCACCACGGGACGTTGACATATGATCGTGCATCGAAGACAAACTTCTTGATGAAAGTTTGGTATCACAATTCCATGCATGACATGCCCGGGTACGCCCTATTCTGCGGATGGTGTACAGCTGGTAAGTGGCCATGCCCAGTGTGCAGGAACCGACTTGAGTTCATGTGGCTAACGGCGGGACGGAAGTATTCCGCGTTTGACACACATCGAAAGTTCCTCAAAAGAGGGCATCCGTTTAGAGAAGACAAAAAGAACTTCAAGAAGGGCAGAGTTGAGCGTGAAGAAAAAGCGATACCAACTTTCGATGGTGCAGCTGTTGACGCCGAGCTAAGTGCTCTCGTGCCTGCTGGGAGAAAAGGCCCACGATATGTGGGATATGGTGTGTCGCACAACTGGACTCACGTGGCAGGCTTGACGCAACTCGAATATTACAAGGACCTCGAACTTCCCCATAGCATCGATGTGATGCACACCGAAAAGAATGTTGGAGAGTCCCTCTTTCACACAATCCTGAACATTACCCCGAAGTCGAAGGATAATGTTAAGGCTAGAGTTGATGTTAAGAAGCTCTGTGATAGGGAGAGAATGCACATGAAGCCTCCTGAAGGCCGTCAAAAGAACTGGTTCAAGCCGCATGCTGACTTCTGCCTTAATAGTATGCAAAGGTCTGAGGCATTCCATTGGCTCAAATTCGTCGTGATGTTCCCTGATGGCTATTGTTCGAATATAAGTAAGGGAGTCAATATACAATCGGCAAAAGTCACCGGGCTCAAGAGTCACGACTATCATATATGGATTGAGCGGCTGCTACCGGTGATGGTTCGAGGGTATCTCCCCGACCGTGTCTGGCGAGTGCTCGCGGAGTTGAGCCATTTCTTCCGCACGCTCTGTGCTAAGCAAGTATGTCCCCTGATTATTCAGAAGCTGCATGAACTAGTGCCGGAGTTGCTGTGCAACTTAGAGACGATATTTCCGCCAGGCTTCTTTACTCCGATGGCACATCTTGTTGTGCATCTTGCGAATGAGGTACTCTTGGGTGGACCGGTGCAGTTTCGTTGGCAGTTTTGTATTGAGAGAGAGTTTAAGTATATTCGAACCAAATGTGGAAACAAAAATAAGATTGAGTCATCCATAGCCGAGGCAACTATCCTTCAGGAGATGGCAGACGCCAGGCTAACGTACTACCCCGATGATGTTCCCACTATGCATAACCAGGCCTCTCGGTACAATGTCGACGAGCCCAAGCGAGACCCCAAGCTCGTCCTCTTCCAGTGTCCCGGTGGCAAGAGCGGTGGCCCAACAAGGTATAACTTGACCAATGATGAGCTGGAGTGCATAATGCTCTATGTGCTTATGAACATGAAGGAAGTGACCCACGACGAGCAGGGAGAAGAGGGCAGTTTCCTTAGGTAAAATGGGGAACAAATTACTTTGCAACTACTATCATGATTTCGTTCTAATACGTATTTTCTCCTTTTAGTCAATTCACGGATGAAATGTGGTCGGGAACATCAGATGGACCCAATGAAGCCGCGTTGGACACTCTTTTGAAAGAGCCTGCCCCCGGAAAGAAAAAATTCACGGTTTGGTTCAGGGAAAAGGTAATTTCAAACCTGTCCCTTCTACCTTGCAATTCGTGTCTTATCCCTCTTACTAATGCACAAAACAATTTGTACTTGTAGGGAGCTGATGCCAACGTTGTGATGTCAGATGAGTTGAGATGTGTCTCCCAAGGTTGTAACCGTAGAGTCGAGAAGTATGAGAAGTATGATGTGAATGGGTACCGCTTCCATACAGAGCATCACCAGAACAGTCGGCCTAATGCAAAGACTATAAATACCGGGGTCTTCACCAAAGGAGCCGGTAATTATGATTACTACGGAAGGTTACAGAACGTATATGAGCTGACGTTCAATAACACGAACATATCACTCAAGCTTGTTGTGTTCAAATGCCACTGGTTCGACCCTGAGCATGGAACCAAAAGTACCCCTTCCATTGGGTTAGTTGAAGTTAAGCCTTCAACCACCTACAATGGATCCGATGTCTTTGTTGTGGCTCACCAAGCCTTTCAAGTTTATTATTTGCCCTACCCATGCAAGAAAGAGGGACTCATTGGTTGGGAAGTCGTGTTCCATGTATCGCCACGTGGTAAGCTACCCATGCCCTCCGAAGACGATTACAACAACATTGACCCTAAAACATACGAGGGGATTTTCTATCAAGAGGAACAAACCTTTGGGGACTTTGGCATACAAGGTCTTGAGGACCGCGAGGACAATGCACAAACAGGTGGTGACGTAGTGGTGAATCTAAAGGATATAGATATGCTCAACAAGTTACAGAGTGATAGTGATGACGATGATGAGCCTCCACCGTGCGAGGAGGTTCCAATATACAACACTCGTGATAGTGATGTTGATAGTGATGATGACAACCCAGGACTTAACTATGAGAGTGATGATTAGGGGTGAGGGTCTTTTATGTCCTTTTGCGTACTATTTACTTTTCAACATGCTTCTTCTTAATTGCATTACGTCTTTATTCTTATTTACTACATTTTTCAACATGCTTAAAAGTTTATCCTTTCTCAATGCAGGTGATTGACCAAGATGAGCCAAGGCAAGGAATCATCGGCCTCGGGCTCTCGGGAGGTGTAGGATGTGTTCGGGTGTAGCGTGTGTGAATTCGAACTTGTTTGGAGTTTGTATGAATGCTTGGATGAATTTGAATCATGTTTGTGTCATTTGGATATGTATGTGGTGTTTTATTTGATGTTTCTGTGATGTTTTATAATTTGTGCAATTTTAATTGTATTTAAAATGCGCCAGAAACCAGCAGCAAAAAGTTTCAGAAACTGAAAATATGGTCAAGTCTACGCCGACGGCATGCCGTCGGCGTAGTATGCTGCGGGGACGCACAGGATGGCGCCACGTCGACGCTGGAGGACCATATGGTCATCCTTACGCCGACGGCATTGCCGTCGGCGTACGACTCCTCCCAGACGCACCGGATCAGCACACGTGGCAGCCTAGGCCGACGGCACTGCCGTCGGCGTATAGGTGGAGCAGACGGAGACGTTCGACGTCCGTTTTGTGGGTCCCACTTCAGATACGCCGACGGCGACAGATACGCCGACGGCATTGGTCATACGCCGACAGCGTCCTACGCCGACGACGCTACGCCGACGGCCGCCGTCGGCGATCGTTGCTACGCCGACGGCGGCCCGCCGTCGGCGTTTTGACGGTTTCCCGTAGTGATATACACGTATCATCATAACACACGTAGAGTATATATGACATATTTACTTCAGAAATTGTTGAAGCAGGTGCTCATTTGCCATACCTTCAAAATTATGTATGTATTCAGCCTTGTCTTTGCAGAACCTCTCATAAGTGGCTTCATTCTTGATGTACTGGGTATTAGCTGAAACTACACACTCCGTTGCATTCAAAAGGTTCCTACTAATGCAAAAGAAAAGCATTTGTAAGCATTCATAATACAGTCCATATAAAATCTTCAGTCTGCAAGAACCTCATCAGAAATTTGTACGACTCCTACACACTGTTCTCTCTTAAAACACTGAAAGTAGGGTGTAGAATAGACATTCAAAACAATGGCATCGGAACACATGAAGGGCTGGACATATCATGATAACAAAATAATGAATATGCACGGTATATGGTTGTATTCATCCAATTTTCGTACTGCAACCTTATTTTACGCCATGTTTCGTTGAGTATACATTGAGCAGAGAAGGCAAACCTGTTGCAGTCGATGGGACTGAGTGTGTGTTCGATCGTCAATACATCTTCAGACTGCAGTTCATTCAAGTAATTTCTGTTCTGCAAACAAAAATCATTGTGAGCACTCATGGTACTGCCTGTACCCTAAATGGCCGAATGCTTATATACGCCTTTTGTTTGCACTAGCACGGCTCAATTGGATGTAATGCAGCCTGGAGATTTGCTGAATATCGAGTATACCCTCACCCACGTAGCCTCCAATAGGTGAGCGCCTGTTTCTACAGATTTCTGTTGTGGTTTTCAGAAACTGCAGTTTTGCCATGAACTGTACCAAATCTACAGCTATCGCTAGACATATAAATGCAGGTACGATCAAATCAGATGCAAAACCTGCTGTAGTCCATGACGAGAGAAGGTGACGAGCTTCCTATCGGCCTGGCCAAAGGGCCTCGTTCCACGGGACGCCTGAAGTAAACGTTGTTCACCCGGGGTGGCGGAGGCGGCAGAACAACGCCAGCGACGCCCACGGGCGCGGCCCGCCGCTGAGGCCATCGGGGTAGGCCGACCATCGGCGCGCGCGGAGGCCATCCGGGCAGGACGTCTCCGGGTGGATTCAGGCCAACCACGCGCGGAGGCCATCGGGGCAGGAGTAGGCCGACGCCTCCGGGTCCGGGGGCGGTGTTCAGGCCAATCACGCGCGGAGGCCATGGGGGAAGGCGAAGGCCGACGGCTCCGGCTGCGGCGTACAGGTGCCACGGAGTAAGGCTAGTCACGCCCACCGGCGCGGCCCGCTGAGGCCGCCGGGGCAGGCCAACACCGGCGACGCGTACCGGCGTGGCCCAGTGACACCAAGGAGTCTGGCCAACGCCCATCGGGACGCGCTGAGGCCACCAGCGTAGAGGACTGGCGCTCGGAGGGAGAAGGCGAAACGCCATGAGCCGAAGATTGCGCCGCACTTGGAGTGGAAGGAGGCGCGGGTCGTCTTCAGCTTCAGCGCCCGCTCCACGCCTCGCGCCGTAGGCGAGCAGCACCCGGCGGCGAAGATTGCGGCCGTGGCCAGAATGAATCTGACGGAGTACTCGTGGTGGCGGGCCAGCAGAAAGTCCAGGAAGCGCTGAGCTACTCCTCCACGGGGCACGCGCACGGGCACCCGGGTCCTCGCCCAGCGCCTCCCCGCCTCTCCGGGGCTCATCCACGCGTACCACGCGCTCACAACATCATCGAGGTCTAGCTCCGAAAGAGCGTTGAAGATCAAGCCCCTAACCCTAACCACCGGGACTACGGCTAGCGGGTGAGGTCGGCGCGCGCGCGGCTCGGGGAACGGCGGTAGCCCCTGGGGGAGGAGCAGCGGGGAAGGCGAGGGCAGGGGGAGGAGAAGCTGGGGAGGCGGGGGGAGGGGCAGAAAACCCTGGGGTGGGTTCGCCATGGATGGGGAGGGATTGGGCGCGGCGGTGGTGGCGTGTTCGGGAGGAAGGAGCAGCCTTGAGGTTGAGGCAGGATGAGAGAGACTGAAATTTCGAACTGGATCCGTTTTTTCCCTCCGGCTCCGAGCAGCCTAAATATCCCAAAACGGAAAGCCGTCCCACGCCGTCTCTTTTTTTATTGAGCGAACACACCGAGCTGAGTAACCGCCTGCTTGTTGGGCCGGTGGACGAAGGCATCTTCATTTCGTTTCAAAGTTGTTTTAGATTTCATTTTCTTTTAAACCACGAACATTTTTGAACTTGTGAATATTGTTTGAGTCTGTGAAGGTAATTAATTTTCAGCATATGATCGTTATTTCAAACTCGTGAATAATTTTTAAGAACCTTAATGTATTTTTGATAATATATGTTAACATTTTGTTAAACCATGGGAACGTTGTTCAAACCCATGAGTATTTTTGATTATTTGTCAAGCATAGAAACATTTTTTTAAGTATATGGTCTAGAATCCGCGATGAAAGCTCGGACTAACCAAAAACTATAGTAAGAATCCAACTTGATTCTGGATGAGGTTTTGCTTTGCTCTGGAATTTGGTTCGAATCTATGAACCACCTTCTCTATTTGCCAACTTTAGTATCAAATAAGATGACAATTTTCTAAATTCTTGGGTGATAATTTATCCATACGGAAAATGCATCATAACATATCAACATCAGGTCTAATTTCGATGATTTCTCAATACGAAGGCAAACATGAATGCATATTGTAAACTGGATGAAGTGCTTAGAACTTAAAACATTTTAGAATTTTTAGATTCTAGTGGAACCATAAAATCTTTTTGACATCATCTATTTCATCCCTTGGCGCATGCATCATTCATATACTCTCTTGCTACGCGCAATATGACTAGCGGGTTATTAACATGAAATTTATGCAGCATAAAGTTACCTCATTGAATTAGTATTCAAAGTATTTACTTATGATTAAATATTTGGTATCACAAAAAACATAGCAAGGGGGTAATTTTTTGTTTAAAACATGTATGATATCTAATACTCTTCTTGCACACAAACTGGAGGGGGCATACATGGCACGGTTCGTTTACTTGGTATGGTTACTTGAAATACTGATCAGTTACTTTATCCATGGCAGTAACTTCTCTGTACAGTTCCATCGCTTCCTCCATTATCTTCGGTTCTGATAAGAGCCGCAATCTTTTCTTAGGATTGGGATGGAAAGAATAGATATTTCTCAATGTAGAATCTTCTCGAATTTTTGCCCACTTCTCAGTGATCGCAAGGGCCCATCGTGGATCAAGACCAGCAGCACCTAGTAGCAAGATGCCAATGTAATCTGCCTCTATCTCAAACCTACATGCATAGGCAACATTATCAAGAAATCTTCAAAGTAACATGAAATACCTGCATACTTCAGGTTGCTTGTGTTAACAAAGTAGACCACTATGTAGTATATATGGAGCATGTACCAGTTAATATGAGGAAATGGATCGCACGAAGGGGACACCTTGACAAATTTTTAAACGAGGCAAAAGACCTTCCATTTTAATTAATTAAGAAGAACAAAGTTGGCTGGTTTATGAGCGGAAAACAGGGATAAAACCGAAACAGAAACTTTCAACAACTTTCGTGTCATATTGGCTAGAGGCCTAGAGTAACTAAGACACTACGGGAGAGTGCCTCTTTCCCGCCTGCCGCTAAAACACGGCAAAGGCTTTCCCATGTGCCGCACACGGGAAAGAATGCCTCCGTTAGATTTGGACGACCTCGGTTCGTTCCATATGTATATGGATAATGGTGGATCAATTACATGACGCTGGAATTAAAGCAGTTTATGCAAACAACGATTGACATGGATGCACATATAGCCTTGCGGCCTTCACTGTTTCTCTTAGACAAAAAAGAATATGCATATGCCTTTTTCCACGTACGGCTGAACAGTGAAGAGATGGAGTCCTTACATTAGTGTAAATCTAAAATTCACATGGAAGATGTCGCAAACAACTCATTTCAGAATCATATATATTGCAGAACGTAAATCAACACGAAGGAACGATGTGAAATTGGGAGTATTATATACCTGCTTGAGACGATTTGCCGTAAGAACGGCAGTAGCCACTTGCTTTTGAAATCCGCCTGTGCCGTGCAATGATGTGCCCAACCTAGAACAATGAGAACAGTTCCAGATCATTAAACCCACTAGAGAACGATCGACGGACAATTACACATAACCAGTTCATCGAATCCAAATAAACATACAGTAGTTACCTCATGCGCAAGAATAGCGGCAATCTCCTCGTCAGTCGTAAACCAGTCGAGCAATCCTATGGAGACCTTGAATTTTCCGGCCGGTGTGCTCTGTATATCGGGCCTGTCATCTCTGACGAGCATCACTTCCCAACCGAGCCCACGGAGATGGCTCGTCTGCGGCTTTGATGCCCCTGCCTTTCCCGTCTCCGGCGCTTCTCGGTGACGCGGAGCATGGGAGCGTCGGCGTTGCTGTCATCGACGCCAAGGCCACGGTGGGCGGCATGGACGATTCGCTCCAAGATGCGACGGACGCGGACGCTGTCAGGATGGCGCGGGTCGACGATCATGTTTTTCTCGAAATACTTGGCCTTCTCCGCCGCGAAAGCAGCTTCACAGAAGTCGAGGTCTTCCCGATGGGAGTAGACGACTAAGTGGGAGCGGTAGGTGCAGGGGACGACCTCCCGGTCGTAGCGGCTGCAGGCCGCCATCGCCGTGGCGCTCAAGGTGATCGCCGTGGCCGCGGCGACCTTCCGAGGGTCATGGTACCACCGCAGGACGAAGCTCCGCGGCGGGGATGTGGTGCCGTATTGCCGATGTAGCGGTGGCACAGTCGACGGTGGACGGACAGTAGGCCTGGCGTGGGGGACTGTGATGAATCCTCGGACGGAAGAACACAAGTCGGCGAGCGGCCGCCGTGGGGAGGTTGGGTGGTGGTGGTTGTAGCCGCGGAGGACTTGGGAGAAGAGGGAGCGCGAGTCTCTCAGACTGTTCATGATCGATCTTGGCAACATTGGTAATTTCTGGCAGAGCGACACGCTATTCTCCTGTCGTGCACGATCGGTGAAATATATAGGGTGCATGTGCCAAGCCTGGCCCGATTCGGAGTCCGTAATGGAAAGTGAGCGGGCCGTGCGGACGGAGTTGGCCACGTATGTTCGGTACGTGTATCGGTTAGCATCCAGCCAGCCGAGTAAGATTTCTCGCTACCGGGGTCAACTGGTAACTCTATTTTAAAATATTCAAAAGTCATATTTATAATCTATCTATACCTAATAATAAAGGAGCTAAGGCTTTTTGTGGTACGTCGTTTAAACTACCCCTTAAGTTCAGCAAAATTACCCACCACTGCCACCCGTAAGTTCCGTACCGGTTCGTTTATTAATTTCCTCTCGGTGTTCTCCTGCGTCGAACCGTGTTGGGCCACCTTCGTCTCCAACCTCGATTCCCCACACCAGTCGCCACGAAGACCGTGCCCGCCCTCACCGTACCCCGCCACCCCACACGCGGTGACAGGTCTCCCCCACATGGCTGAGAACCCATGGGCCGCCAGCCAGATCTCTTCCCACTACCTCTCTACGTTCGCCCGTACCCTGCCTGCGCGGCATGCCGGCCACCCCTGTTTCAAGGGATCACGGTCACGGTGGGGGTTAATTTGGCCCCGATCCGGCTCAGGTGGCCAATTAGCCATGCTCACACCCCATGGATGCCCCTAGCCGAGGTGCCCATCGTGCCTCTCCGTCGATGCGGCCGTGCTAGCGCCGTGGCATGCACCAAGCGGAAGCAAATGGAGGCTGCGGGAAAGCCATGAGACCAGGTATTTCCCTCAGTTTGAAGAGCGGAAGCAATGAGGTTGATTCATAGAAACTGCGATTGCTACTTGGGAAGTTGGGATCTTTGTCTGTCTCATACTTCCGCCTCATTTGGATCTTAATTAGAGCACCAAATATGCTTCTAACACCTGGATGAGAAATTATCGCAACTGAACTCATATTCAGACTAGCACTTTAGTACTGTTCCAGCCTACTCCTTCAGTATTACGTACTACACATGACAATTGAGGTTGGGACCTCATTCGGTAAATAATAATCACCGTAATCAACAGTTCAACAATTTGATTTAACGTCACATGGGCAAGTAACTGGGGACATTGCCACTAAAAAAAATCCAAATTTGTGGAGCTTGACCGGATTAATTATTTCCCACAACTAATATTACTACTACCAATGGCTTCATGCATTGAAAATTATGTTGGTTCCATTCAAGTCACTTTTGATGAGATTGAAAGTAAGAGATTTTCAGTATTATTACTGAGTGGAATAAGTGGACTCAAATCCAATATATTTTCAGTTTTCTACGCTAAAAATAAGGATGAAACCTAACATGGTTCTATTGTAAGACTATTTCATTTCAGAACTGCAAAGCACACATCAATTTCTTTATCCGTTGCAACGCACGGGCTCGTTTGCTAGTACTACTATTAAAAGAGCAAACTTGATCGGATACATTAAATATATGCCGTAGGATGTCTGATGAACGAACCAGATTCTTCCATCCGTGTTGAGCTAACTCAACACAAACCAACCCGAAACGTTTTTCCACGTTTCTTTTGTTTCCACACGGCAATTATCCTGGACCTCCCGCACGGCCCAGACCCGAACCACCACCCGGCCGCCGCTCGCCACCGACCGCCGGCCCAGCCTTCCAGCGCGTCGGCAACTGCAGTACCAGCCTTTCCACGCGCTGGCGTGCCTTGCCCTGCGCCCATGCGCTCGATGTGTCGCCACCGGGAGGCCGCGTACCTCAGCTCGCCGCGCCGCCGCCTGGAGGCAGCGCCCTCTACTCGCCGCGCGGCCGCCGGCAGGCACTCTTGCGCTGCTCCCGGAAGGGCCTCTACCCGTAGCCAGCTCCCCGACATACCTACCACGTCGCTCCCAATTCCAGCTGCAACCATCGGCCTGATCCCCAACTAACCGCCACTAGCTAGCAACGGCGCTGTCACCGCAGTTCGTCGACGTCTCCCTGCTGGGCATCATCCCCAATCTTGCCTCGCCGGTAGAAGGCCTGTGGTTTCATGTGCCTCACGGGATGGTCGCGGCCGCGGCGACGGCAATCATCGCGGTGGTTCTTCTCAACCTCAAGAAGTAATATGGTTCAGCGATGCGCCCGAATTTTGTTCTGCTGCTGGATAATCCTGTTCTGCCGTGGCCCTATTGCTACTGGTCTGGTAGGTATGGATGCCTGGATTCACGTTCTGCTGGTTAGCAGCTTCATGAATGAGCTGTGCTTTTAGCGAACCTTTTTTTTGCCTATGGCCCTTCTCTTGCCATGGTTATAATCTGTGAACAACTACATGATCTACTTAAGGCTGTGTGGAGGTCATGGGGTGTTGGGTGAAGTGTAAGAGGAAGTACAGCAATTTAACTTAATCGGCAGTTAAAAAATTATGATAATACAACCGTGGAGCAAACACGAGTCTCCAAAACAAGGTTGCCGGCATTCAGAAGAAGCTGCCCGGCCTCCTTCGCAGTTGCAGCACTCCGGGGACACTCTATTGCTTGTTCTAGAGATTTATTTCTCTTGGTTATTTGTGCATACATTATGTTTTATGCGTGTACAGAGGCATCTCACATTCTTGATAGAAGAAATATGGAGATGCTGGCTGCGGAGGTGTTTTCTCTCACTGAGAGGTCAGATTAAGTGCGCCTCCTGTTATGCTATGGGCAGCTAAGAATCATGTTGCTATTTACTGTTGTTGTAAAACATGCTGATTTGTACCTGCTTTTTATCATTTCTGATAGGATTGACGATTTTCCAGGGGATTCGGATAATAGGAACACGAACAGTTGGGGCATGCATTCAGAAAGGATGCAGCAAGTTAATAGATTTATAGATGGTCCGATAGATCATGAAGTTCTTCACAACCTTGGCCTAGGTTGAAATTTGTATTAGTCCATTGGATTATAAAGTTTTTCACAGCAGTAACATTCTTCTTGGCTATTTCGATTGCTGCTTTTCTTTTCTCTGAAAGAACACTTACATCATCTTGAAGAGGGGACTCGGAGAATTGTAGCTTCGTAGGCGAAGTTTGTTATTTTGCACATATTTGTTACTGAAAAAAAATGTCAACATATATATCTAGCTTCCATGTAAATCACCTCCCTAGGCTAGACCACATGTCATAAAATTCTTTGGACATCCTTCCGTTTGTAGCAGCAAAAAATTCCAGATACTTTTCTATATAGAGGTGAAGTCATTTCGTGCAATTGTAATTCACGTGCAGTTGCACGTGCCCAATTACTAGTTTCAGAAAAATCTAAATCATGTAGCCCACAAACGTTTAAAATCTCTGAAAATACTTTATATTAGAGCCATAGAAAAATGATAAGCGTGTGGACTTAAATGTACACACTTTTAAATCTCCAAAATATACAAGATTTATCATTTCTTGTGTAAATTGGAATATAAAGTATTTCAAGTCAATATTTTGCATGTTTGTGAGATTATATGATTGACAACACGCCCCCTGATGTTTGCTTGAATTGTGTGGCTATAACCCAACCTTGGATGGTTTCTTAATGGAACCGGGGCCGTGTGCCCTTTTGCTTCTAAAAGATGCATGATTATTTTTAGATTTTTCAGAAACTTATTAGAATGATTTTAAGTTTTTAAAAACAGAGGAAGCACTGGAGTTTGGGAGACAAAATGACTTTCCGCTCTTTACACAAATTGATACTCCCTCCGTTCCTGAATGTAAGGCCTATAATTTTCTGCACGAATATTAAGACATGTGTATTTTGCATACGGTGAACTCATTTGTTTTGCAAAAAAACGGAAGAGAGTAGTCTTTAATGGCCACTAAACTAAAACAAATCATAAAATCTCCCTGTTTGAGATTGGGACTAATTTTTGGATGGCTAAAATCGTTCATAAATCACTGTAGACCATATATTTTGGAATTTTCTTCAGAAAACTATAGGCCTTACATTCAGAAACGGAGGGAGTATGTTCGACCGTGTATTCTTTCTCTTGGTGTTCCATTGTATTTCACTGCTGCTATTCCGCCCCTGCTGTATCGCGGGTTCGCACGTCTTGCAGGTTGAGTGTCACTGTCGAGGGTAAAACCTAAGGGCACAGAAAATCTACACGATGCAGAAAATATATGTACTCCAATTTTTCCCAAATACTTGACGCTAAATACGAATGTAGGACTTGTCTAAATATATCTGCATTTTGACAAATCTGTGTTAGGTATTTTGGAAAGGAGGGGGTAGTTGTAGTTCCTTTCAGTTCAGTGTCTAAAGATTTGCTAAGAAATCATGCAATTCTAAAACGACACGCACATAATGCACATATTTAGTTTCGTTTAATCAGTCTGCCTTCAGGTTCTGCATACGGCGACGAAAACACCAAGGACGTCATTCGTAGCCTGCAACATTTCACGCGCTAAAAAACAGTTGACATTTGAGTGATGTTGTGCCAGTTGTTTCGTCGTCTTTTCGTCGTCTGCACATTGATTTTTTTCACTTTAAAAAAAAGAAGATATAGCTATATGGTTACATGCTGCATTTTCTAATTGAACTATGTCTATATTTGGTTAGATGCACCGCGCCGCTATGGTAGTCTTTTTTTTAATCAAGAGTGGTAAAGTTACCAGGCACATTACCACCTTAAGGCTAAAACCCAATACAAATAATAACATCATAGACCACATTGTCGGTGCCATAACCCATAGAACAGAAAGGCTTATAGTTTTCAACATACCATAATTCAAAGGACACACACAAACAAGTTAAGGATAATCAATCAGTACGAACTACGAACCGTCGAAGGAGGAGACATGCTTTTGATGTGAGCTCGATGGTCCTCATTAAGGCGGGGGACTTCTCGATCTCGGTGGTCGGCGCCACCAAAGACTAGCTGGGGAACTTGTCGTCGTGTCACATGAGTGTATATGACGATTAGATCAAGATTTTTTTTTTACAGCATATCAATTTGTTATTGTTAGGCCGAATATTACAGGCCAAGTGTGTGCATGGCTCTGTTGGATTTATGGAGTAGGGTGCGTAGATGTTTTTTTTAATGTACTCCTGTCTTCGTACTAACCATGATAGCCTACGCAGTTTTATGTGACTATTACCGCTAGTTTGTGGATCGGTGAAGTGTTTGGTTTCGACTGTCTCATGTTCTACGAGCAGGATGTCAAAGACGCGTCAGAGAGTTTTCTTTAATTAAAAATAAACAACAAAATGACTCGCTCATTTTCATGAGAAACATAGTATTGAGAGAAAAAAATATCTATGAACTACGAATGATGGTAAAGTAATGTTCTCATATCTGCGAACTAAATATAGGAGTATTGTTTTTTGTAGAATAGTTTTTTTACACTCTAGAATTTTCAGCGGATTTTTTGAGAGAATTGTGAATCTAGGTTTGGTAAACACGCGGTATTATCCAGCCCAGCCCACCGCGCTGCACCGTCATCCGAGCAAAAGAGCAGCCGGAGAGCCCGGCCGACCGACCGAGTGAGCTGCCCAAACACTGAGTCCACCCATGGAGACGGCCGTCTTCTCCGCCGCCTCCCTCTTCCACGCCGACGACGACAGCGACGACGACGGCCGGCGAGGTAAAGTAAACCCAGCCCCCCACCCTCTCTCTCCGCTCGCATCCCCGCCCACTCCTCCCCCACCATGTGCTCCTATCATCTGTCCTAGCTGATGGCATCTTTGCTTGTTGCCCCTTTCCTGCGACCGAAGACGAGGCGCAGGTGGGCGCCGAGGGGGAGAGCCAGGAGCAGCCTCTGGAGTACGAGGAGCGGATCCACAAGTTCCCTGGCGTGGTAAATTACCTAAACCTTTCTCAATCCTAAGTTCGGTACTGTACCGAGCATCCTCCGAAGAAGCAGATCGACCCAGGGTTAGCCTTATTTCTGCTGTCCATGGTGAAAGCCGAAACTTTGGTGAACCTCATTAATAGACCTGGAGTGTTTATGTTAGATGTATTTGAGATCAGTAATTCAGTATGCTTTGGAGGAGTGTATGCATGAGTTACTATCTGAAACTGTAGCTGGCTGCCAGGACTGCTGACTAATTTAGTTTAGCATGACTGGTAGTAGTGTCTCGGTGATAATGGGGTAATAACATCGAGGCATTTAGTTTGTTTCATCATCTTTGGACGATTGACTACCTTATCATTATTGTGTAGGTTGCAGTTTGTGCGGTATAAAGTTACTCTTATCAGTCCAAATGTTGGTAATGTATGGATAATGAACGTTGGTAAATTTTATCTTACTCAATTCTCAATCCTAGTTTTGCTACTTTGCTAAGCAGACTGTGCACAAGCAGATCAACTTTAGAAGCATGCTGAACCACGTGAATAGATAGATAGAAATAGATGCCTGATTTGCATACATGTCGATTTACCATCTCAAACTGTAGCTCACTACCTGGACTGCTTAGTGTAATTCAGCATGAAAAGTAGTAACGTATCGGTGATAACGGGTTATCACTTATCAGTATCGAGTCATCTTGGTGATATCAGGTTACCAGTATCGAGGCATCTAGTTTTTTTCTTTGTCTTGGGTTGATTGTCTAGCATTACTTTTCTGTAGGTTGAAAATTTGTATAGCACAAAGTAGTATATATGCTATTAGTCCAAATGCTGGTAATGCATGGATAGTGGATGTTGTGATTCTGTATCCTGTAGTACCTCCATGTCACGCTAGATGTCGATTTTTTTACTTTGACATGGTATTTAAGTTTACACTCTGACATCATTTTTTTTTTGAAAATATGCCTCATCCAAAAAGTATGTATATTTAAACAAAGTACATTTCATTGAGCTAGTGTTATCAGTTTGGTGTTATAGCCTTATAAGTGTTAGTAAATTTGTTTATTTTAATGATCAACCCTTAAAATGTTTGACTGGTACAGATTCTAGAACATGTATTTGGGGAGGTAGTATTAGTCTAATCTTGTTTTATAATGTGCAAAAAAGTTTCAAATGAGCATTAGCGATTATGTTAGATTCATAAATATTGGTTGCTGATTGGAGGCAAATATGCTTGTCTGAAGTAGTGGCTTATTGTAGGATCTTTATGCGATTGAAGTGGGAAGCTCAGAATATAATATGCCTCTCATTTTCCAAGCTGGTCTTGTTGCTCACCATTACAAACAAATGTTGTGTAGGACTTGAGCATCAGAGAATTCTCATGCCATCAGCTAAATGCCAATCTGCTATGGCCAGGGACATTTTTCTTTGCTGACTGGCTGGTTAAGAATCCATCAATCCTTGATGGTCAACGAATCCTGGAACTAGGAAGGTATGAAAGCTCTGCCGTGCAGTAAAAAAAATGGTAGTTTTCGTGCATGCTTTATATTGTTTGATTCTAAAGAGAAATTACTAATCAGTATATACTGTAAATTACATCTGAACTTGGTTTGGGGGTGTGTGTTCAGCGCAATTATATTGGTCTCAACTTGTTTATTGTTAGTACTTAAGCATATGTTGAGTGTATATCATACTGTTGAGACTTAGCAGTACAAAATATGCTGTCTATCAACCTCTGCTCAAGAAAATGTTACACCGAAAGATTAGTATTTGTAGTTCATGGCGTAAGTACATAATACCGTCTTTTTATAAGACTCAGTATGTCTATACATTATAACAAATGATTTATGCTGTATTAGTGGAACAGGAGCTTTAGCGATTTTCCTTCGAAAAACATATGGAGTGGACATTACGACTTCTGATTATGATGACAAGGACATTGAAGAAAATATAGCTCACAACTGCAGAGTTAATAATTTGGAACTGTTACCCCATATTCGACGTAAGAAAACCATGAACTTGATTTCAGTAAATATACTTCGTATGCACCGCTCGGAAGCGGGAAACTTTGTTTAATACTTTTCTTAAACCCAGACACGTGGGGAGATGCGTTTCCCATTCTCCGCCCTGATTGGAATATTGTGATCGCCAGTGATATTCTACTATGTAAGTGCATACCTTCTCCACCAATCATATCTCACCACGATTGTAGTTCACTGATATGTTACACCTTGCTTCATAGATGTTAAACAGTACCCAAACCTGATAAAGACGCTGTCCTTTCTTCTAGAAGAATCTGATCTTAACAGGCAAAGAGCTGGCTGTACAAACATTACAACTAAATCAGGTACGTCTCGAATATCTCATTCTGTAACTAGTACCACATACCATATTAATGCAGTAACGTGTTAAGTGAATGTTCCCATAATGCTATTGGCAGGACAACAAGTGGTCACGAGGCACCCCATGTTCCTGATGAGCTGGCGCAGGAGGATCGGCAAGGACCAGTCGATCTTCTTCCAAGGATGCGAGAAGGCAGGCCTCGAGGTGCAGCACCTGGGCGATCTTGTGTACCTCATCAACAGGAAGAAATGAATCTCAAGGAAAGCTTAGGGGTAGGTTTGCTTAAGCGTCAAACTTCGAATCGGCTCAATCTTCAGTTTTGTAGAGGACCAGAAGCGAAACGTAAGGATTTATGATTACAATCTGTATGGTTCTTGTTCCCCCGATGATGAGAAAGGCAAACGCATGTTAGCTGCCTGTGATACAGCACTGTGGTGGAGCCTTGTGCAATGTTTTGTTCTGTTGTTGCTCTGGTTGAGATGATTTTTTTCTTTCTGAAACCTGCGTGCTCTGAAGGATTTGCAATCTTGACCAGCCCTGCCACGCAGGCGTAGTTTCTTTTTTTTAGGTTTGGGTATACTAGTAAACATGCACGTGCACGCACGTCTCTAAAATATAAATTATATCTATAGTTTAGAGAATTTGTTTGTTACCAAAGCAATATATGTCATGACTAAACCTTATAAGAACATATAATTCCACACATGTTACATCGATTAAAATTCAGAAAGCACAAAATAATAGTTATTGTTTGCATAAATCATACATCATTCAAATAAAATCCTCGGGGTCTGTGTTGGTTTCGTCATCTTTGACAGGTCTATTTCTTAGATCACCATCGTTCAATTCTGAGTCAAATAAAATGACAACTATTTTTTCAATTTCTAAGGTGCTCATCCGCATCAGCTCCAGCGACGTCGTACACACACGTCTCAACTAAATTTTATGATTGCATCATTCTTTCTATATTCCGAAGTGGTATTACTACTGTAATAAGATGAATTATCGTTAAATTTACAAAAATTAGTGAGCGAATAAGATCCGACAAGATCACTCATACATGTTTAGTACCTTGAAATTAGTCAGCGACCAACATCCGGCAAGATCACTCATACATGTTTAATTTCCTCATTCACAAAATGAAGCATGTCGAACTTGCAAAGGGAAATTTGTGTGTTCAAAAGAGACAGACACATGGAAAAGCTTCAAGGGAATCAAAAGTTCTGTTATATAAAATATGTAAAATATACTCCCACCTAACTAACTCTAACTTGTGGATGTGGAATAATAAAAGAGAGTACATAGAGATTAAATATATGATGGATGGAAGAAGAATTAATAACTCATATTTATTCTTGGAGGTCTATAGGAAATAGTAAACACATTGTCCAAGAGTCCTGATATCTCGTCGGACATATATCGGACAAAGAAGTGTCCTACACATAGTGGTTCCGCTGGTCCAAACTCCAGAGAGTTAAGCAGATCGGCCTAACCTTGGTCTGACCACATTATTTAATCCTGCATATAAGCCTAGTAGATCATTAAGGCGTCCCCCATCAAGAATTATGCATGAAGGTTGATGTACAACACATGGAATCATGCTAACATATTTGATAACCACACTGTCAATCTATCAATCCATATTAAACTGATATCACTACCGTATGGTCAGACATAAAGTAAGGCAAGGTATATGCAGCAGCACAATCATGATGGCATAACTTTGTGTGAAATGGCTGAACTATATGTAAGCTGCTAACAATAACATGATAAACAATGGAATAGATTCCGTAAACTGAAATAAAGATATAGGAGCTTCAAATCACTTTCAGAAGAACAAGATAGTGTGCAGGGTTCAGAAAGGGATACATTTGCATTTGATTAACACTTTGAAATGACCATGTTTGACCAACTTTGCCTCTGTGGCGACTCTGGCGATATGCCGGCGATTGGCGTGATCCTTCTCAATCTGCCTTTGTTCCTTGCATCTTCTCCTTCCCCGATGTGTTTGCAATTTCTGGGGTGTTTGTTTGGGATTTTTGGCTTGTGTTTTGAGAACCTCTGGTCGGAGATCCATAACTGAAAAGTTGGCCAACGCCTTTTTCTTACAGCTGGTTGCAGCCTACACACACAAAACAGAAATATGAATAAGTACAAATACTGACTTGATCACTTAGAAACAGAAGAGTTAACATTTTCCGATGAATTGCCTATGTTTGCTGATGAACGTGAGTTCTTATATGTGAATTGCAAAAAAATCTGCGCTCTTACAAGAAAACATACTCCTCATGGATTCTTAGTAGTCCACCAATGTGGGTGTGTTAATTGTCTGAAATGAAGATTTGGCATACATTTCTAGTACTGGCAAAAAAAAGTGAACTTCTAGGTAGTAGCACTGGCTGTATAAAATGCACAAGGCTTGCTGGGGGCAATCTGAAGTATAAAGTGTGTTTCTAGCAGGTAAGGAATAGCATGCTGATAACGTACATATCTAGTACATCTGCAGACTCACTGTCGTGGTGGTGTCACGGCAGATGCCATAGGATGGCTTAAGTTGGGGGCTCGCTAGGACGTTGGGGGATCCGGGGAGGGTGTGCGCGCTCAAGAAGCACGCATGAAGAACAACCAAGAACTCACAAGAACAAGCAAGAACAAACCAAACCAAGAACAACCAAAGCACACCAAGATGTACCCTGCTTCGGGGCCCTCTTGAGGAGGTAACACCCCTACTGCAGCACTATCCTACTCTCTTATATCTCAAAGGGAACAAGTACAAGGTGCTCCTCGAGCTGTATGAAGCAACAATGGTGAGAGCTCTAAGAGGAAGATGGAACAGGGGGAAATGAGGCCTCTCCTTCGTCGTCCCTCGCACTGGAGGATGTAGTGGTCTACTTATACACTAACCGGTTTACCTTTTTGCCCCTGGCCGGAGATGATAATGGCATTGCCAAGAGGAAAAGGACAAGCCTCTGCCCCCTGTCAATCCAACGGCCGGACTGTCAGGCCTATCTTGCCCCTTCGGGCAATGGCAGCTGTAGCCCACCGGGTCTAGGTCACATCCTCTTTCCCGAATTGGCCGAGTCAGCTCCTAGGTTGCTGCGCTCCCAGGAATCCCGTGGCTTGACCTGGCTGTCAAGTCCTAGCAGGCCTATCTTGCCTCTTCAGGCAATGGCAGGCGTAGCCCCCGGGTCTAGGCCATAGCCCCTTTCCCGAATTGGCCGAGTCAGCTCCTAGGTTGCTGCGCTCCCAGGAATCCCGTGTCTTCTGAGCCTCGGGCAGGAGGCCTGCAGGACCCGTGAACTTTACTGACATTACTCGGCCCCTGTGCATTATCCGACATTACTGGTAAGCCGGGTTCTTCCAGGCAACCCGGCTAGCTGAGCCGGATCTCTTCCAGGCAACCCGGCTAGTGAGCCGGGTCTCTTCCTCTGATCCGGCTAGACTTTGCCTGATGCCTCTTGGTCTCTTCCTGTCTTTAAATATGATCCGGTCCGAGTGATCCGGTTTGTGAGACCCGGATTGACTTTCCATTCCACCTCTTTGCCCTACCCGGGGGCAACTCCCCGACAGTAGTCCCCGAAGCTGGTGCGGTCCTACAGCCTCGGATGAAGGGCCGTAGCAGGTTAAAAACCAACGCCTTTAACCGAATTCCATATCACCCAATCTTGTCTCAGGATTTCCTGGGACACTTGGCAGGGAATCTCTGCACAAAGCCTCATAATCCGGGTCTCTGATTTGACATGTCACTGACAACATATTATCCGGATCCATCAGGTACTTGAGTGTTTTTGACTAAATGACCCGCCTCCTCGGTTTCTGTGCTGACCGGCACACTTGATCCGCAGCACCGCTTCCAATTCTATGATCCACCGTGTGCTTGAAATACACGGCCACAGCTACGACCGCAAAGTTTTGGTTCACACCTGATCCAGCCACACCCCGGAAATCGTGCGGTAGTGCGCCCGTTACCATCTAGGGGCTATAAATAGGGGTGCGGGGTTCCTCTTCTTCTTCCCCGCACCTCCCACTTCGAGAACTCCAACCGCGCCGTCGACGCCGCCGCGATCTCGCCCTTGCGACCTTGCCGCGCCGGAGACCTCGACAACATCGGAGAAAAATCGCCGGAGCCGCGCACCGCGCCCACGCCGCCGTTTCTCCACCGCGCTTCTTCTTCGCCGCACCACAACCGTGAGTTCCTCTTCTTCCGGCCATGGCGACCTCGAGCGAGTTCTTCTTTCGCCGTGAACTTGCACTGGCTCTCCCTAGATTCACTAGCAAATGAGTCCATTGCCTCGCCTTAGTGCATTGCCTAGATCTCCTTTCTAGGTTTTGCGCTAGATTGCCCCAGATCGGCTTGCCACTTCATGAACAGTTCCATCTTATTTTTACTCGGGATTTCATCTCTTTTTACTGCTGCGGTAGATCTTTCGTAACCCTAGATCCTTACAAAAAGGTGTTTTTAGTTACTAGCCGAATCACTTCTCCGCAGTAATCGGGCAACTCTATCCGGGATATCCTTTACCGAATCCCTTAACAGCTGATTCGGTTATACCTTATCCGACTTGTTCTAGACTTGATATTCCACATCTTCTAACTCGGCTATGTCCGATTTCTTGCAGGACTGATTCGGATATGCCGAAGCTTCCCCCCGGCAGCTGGGAGGGCTTGATGTCACCAACGATGACTTGGAATGGCTGCGGAGCACCCGGCGTATAACATCTAACGTTATATGCCGAAAACCGGGGAAGGAACTCCAACCGGGTGAACGCGTTGTATTTCTGGCGCACTTCGAGCGCGGATTCGGACTCCAGCGAGTGACTTCTTCCGGAGATTCCTAGATTTCTTCGGCCTGCAGCCTCACCACCTTCCGGCTAACTCCTTTGTCTCCTATCTGCTTTTACCTCCTTTATGGAGGGATATCTCGGTCTCTGGCCGACTATCGAAACCTGGGCGAAGTATTTCCACCTCCGGAAACATACTATCCCGGGTAGTGACCCGAAGGTGATGACCGCCTGTGGTGCGTCAGCATTACCCCGAGGACGGGCTCCATCTTTCCCCGGATCACTGGCCTGGATACTTGCAAGAAATGGCAAAGTCCTTCTCTACGTGAAGAGCGCTGAAGGCCATGATGCCCTCAATCTGCCCGAGTTCAAGATCGAGCCCCCGACAGCCGAACTGAATTTCAATATGATCCGGCTGACGCTCTCGCGGAGCTTCAAATCGTACACCAAACTCTAGAGGATTTTCTGGAGAAGGGCCTGCTCTCGGACGATCTCCTCCGAGCCTTCGTCTCTCGCCGTGTCAGTCCTTTACAACAACGTCAGCACAAGATTTGCCATATGAGCGGTCTGCTAGATCCTACCCGGATCAGCAAACATGACCTCACCAGAGCTTCCGTCAGGAGACGGGTAAACGCTATTGCCTTCACCGAGATGTCGGATAAGTGGAAATGGGGCGTGGAGCCGTTCCACCGAGACGCACTTCCACCTCAGGTTAGTTCATCATCCCCGGATTAACCCATACTCCACCAAAATGCCATTGGACTAATCCGGATCTGCCTTGATTCTACTGCAGCTGTTCGACCGCCAGATCGCCGAAGATGGAGATCTTTCCACCAAGGTGTGGGCACGGGACCGCAGCCCGCTGCGCGAAGGCGAAGAGGATGCGGATACGGACGATTATTTGCCGATTCCGCGCGCCAAGCCTATCCGCAAGGGTAAGCAACCGTCTATTTACAACCTTTCCGAGGATGAAGATGATGATTGCTGGATCCTGGATCCTATTGATCCCATTCCGATTTCATGGTCACCACCTTGTGTTCCAGCCAAACCGGATGCTCAAGGGACATCTCGGAAACACCCTGACGCGTCCGGATCAGATGCCCCTCCAGCCAAGAGAATGAAGAAAACTGTCTCCAAACCGAATCGGCTGAAGGCCATGCCTACTACCAAGGGGTAATGCCAATTTTATTTGCTTTCTTCTTTTATTACCCGAGTCATCTTTATCCGAGTTAACTGTTTTATTTTACTCTATGCAGTGACGTCCTTGTCACCGAACAAACCCATTCATCCATCCTTTCTCCCATTCCTCCACTGGATACGGCCATGGAGCACCAGTCTCCTAAAAAGGCTGCCACCTCTCCCGCGCGTGCCACAACTGCCAAAACTCCCCCGCCGGATCTCGTCCCAGAGTCGGTTATTGACCTGGAGAGTGAGGAAATCTCGGGTTCGACCCGAGATTCAACTTGGCCACGTCCTCTGAAGGAGTTGGAGAAGGAGAAAGCCAAGACTTCGGCTAAGACATTGACTAAGCCGGATCCTCTCCCTACCGCCAAGGCTCTGAATCAAGAGCAGCAGAAGAAGAAGAAACTGCAGCAGCAGCAACCTCTCGAGAAGCAGCAGAAACAGAAACAGGAAGCATCTAAACCACCCCAGCAAGCGTCACAGAACCAACCTAAGCAGTCAGACCCTGCCAAGACCTCGAGCGCATCACCTCTGCCTAAGCCGACTCCGGTTTCTTTTGGCACAACTCCAACAACCTCGGATAAGCAGATGGTCGCTAGTAAACCGGCTTCCGCCGCTCCATCAGTGACTCGGGTGCATGATCAGCTCTCTGAGGCGATTACTCGTGCCCGACTTAGCGGCCAGGTCTTGCCGAATCTCCGCACTCCGGGCGGCGACAAACTCGGCTCCGCAGAGGAATTTGTTAAGGCTTGGAACGCTGCGGACCTTGCCGAAGGCTCTTCTACAACAGCATCGCCACATCCGGCTGGGCCTAGCCGGATGTTTCAATCTCTACACTCTGTGCAGGCCTCGGTTACTGAAGCTAACCGGGTCTTCGAGGTAACAAAGCCGAATCTCGCTTTTAATTCACCATGATCACTCTATACTATCCCCAGTCCCCGAGATTCGGGTCGAATGACTGATACTCCTCGGAGTAAGAAAGTCATCCGGCTTGAATCTCTAACATTTGATCATAGACTTTGTGCTAGCCAAACAAAAAATCGTGGGACTTCCAGTCCCCGAGTCTCTTTTCAAATTGATTCGGTCAACTTTCTTTTTTATTAATCTCGGGCCTCCAGTCCCCGAGATTCGTTTTGGCTTCACGCTGTTAGTCTCGGGTGCCAGTCCCCGAGACTCTTTTTACGCCATTAACTCCTCTTCTTTCAGGAAACCACAACTGCTCGCAGCCGGATCTTTAAACAGCTAGTCCTGCAGCACCAGGCCCTCCAAGCTTCCTTTGATGCGCAAAGTGAGGAGATGAAAAAGAAAGATCAGGAGCACAAGCGCGCTTTATCGGAGGAGAAGTCAGAAGTGACCGGCTCCTGCGGGAGCTTGACCGAGTTGGAAAAGTGAAGGACAAGCTCAAAAAGACCGGGATACGCTGCAGAGGGAGAAAGACTCGATCCAGAAGGAGCGAGATACTTTCAAAGCCGGGATTGAGAAGCGGGCTGAATTGGACAAGAAAATCCAAACGCACGTTGCAGCCGCTGAGGCCGAAGCTCAAGCGGCGAAAGATGATCTGGCTGCTCACCAGGCGATCAGCGCGAAATGGCTTGCTGATCTCGCTATCCTCAATGAAGACATGGATCGTAAGCTTGCCGAATCCCTTTTTCCCTTCTGCTCTTATCCGCCTCATAATTTTTATTCCTTCTCGTCTAACTCAGTGTTAGCTCATCTATATGTAGGAGAGTTTACCAGCATCCGGTTTCAAGCCGCCAAAGCTGTGAGAGATGCCCGAGCTGAGAGGGCTAAGATTGCTGGGGCCCTCTGCCAGAGACGTGGGATATTGAAGACCACATTACTGCACTGAAAGCTCGGATTGCTCCTTTAAAGGAGTCCCACACTGCTCTGTTCAATGCTAGTCTCAAAGCCCACCAAGTTCTGTTTCCTGAAGTTCGGCAAGCCCAGTCAGCGGACGAGCTAATCAAAGACCTGGATCGGGCAGAGACCCGGCTAAGGCAGTGGAGATCTTCGTCCGCCCGCGCTGGTGCTGACGCAGGTTTGCTATTCATCATGTCTTGGTATGAGCTCATTGATCTTGCCACAGTACGCTCCCTTCGCCAGGGTTCTTCATGGGCTTCAGATCCAGACCGGATCAAGATCCGTGAGGAAGCTGCTAACTTTATGGCCGAATTCGCCAACACCAAGCATCTTGATCTGCAAGCTCCGATCTACTCGGATGGGGAAGATTCTGAAGAGGAGGAATCAGATGATGCCTCACTTGACGACTACGCCGAGTCTGAGGCCGACTCTGGTGATTCGGCTGACTTCGCCGAACAACCTGCAGCTTGCGACTCGGCCAAGACCTCCAAGATGCCAGCCAGTGATTCGGCTGACACTGCCGAACAAGCTGTAATCCAAACTTCCAAGACGTCATCCACTGATTCGGCTAAGGCCACAGAGCAAATCACCGCCAAGACGTCAGTTGATCCGGATGTTTCCGAATCTGCCAAGCCCTCAAGCTCTCCGTCCAAAGTCATTCCTGCAAGTGAGGACCCTATCTCAACCGAGGTTCCTCCATCATCCGAGTCCATCCCTGCAACCGAGACGCCTGCAGCCTAGGCTTCGTCCTGATTTATCTTAATGAAAAAACGTTAAATCCCCGGTATGCCGGGAGCAGATGTAATATACAATTTTAAGTTCCTTCGAGACTATTTCTATTTTGCTTAACGTGATCCGGACCAGGTTTATGTTGGATCATTTTAAACCGAGTCCCCGAGTGTGTTTTCTTGTTTACTATTTTTACCGGATCTTTGCTCTTGTCTACCTTTTAGGTGTTTGACAGTCGAGTCACAAGATAGGAAACATAGCATACAATACTTGAACATTCGAGTTTTGGTTTAGAATCATCTAACATAAACAAGAAAGAAATAACAGGGGTTAGTAAACGACATGTGCCGAATCGGTTTCGGACCGAGTCCCCGAGTCCATTTTCATGTTTCCCATATTCTCCACCTCTGCTCTTGACTACCATTTTGGTGTTTGTCAGTCGAGTCACGAGATCAACAACACAGCATACATTACTTGAATTTTTGGGACGAAGTTCAAAACAATTCGACACATGAACGGTATGGACAAAACAGTAGTAAAAAACACATGCATAAGAACAAGGCAGTCCCCGAGTCCAGACTCGGATTGCCGAAATTTCATTCATGATAAACTGAGATACATACATTGCACCCTTAAGAGTAAAAGGGTCGAAGCAGAGCTACATTCCAGGGTCGCTTGGTTTCCTCTCCGGGTCTGTCCAGGCCATCCTTCCTTTGTTCCTGTGCATCTACAAGGTAGTACGAGTCATTGTGCATAGCCTTGCTCACAATGAATGGTCCCTCCCAGGAGGTGATAACTTATGTCGACCCTTGCTACGCTGCACCAGCCTTAGTACTAGATCTCCTTCATGAAATACACGAGGGCTGATCTTCCGACTATGATAACGTCGGAGACCCTGCTGATATACTGCTGTCCGAGACAGGGCCAATTCCCTTGCTTCCTCTAGCAGATCCACTGCATCTTCCCGAGCCTCTTTTGCCTCGGTTTCCGTATACATTGTCACCCTTGGTGCATCATATTCTATGTCAGTGGGTAGCACTGCTTCTGCCCCATATACCAGAAAAAATGGCGTATAGCCAGTTGACCTATTCGGCGTGGTCCTTAGACCCCATAGTACTGATGGTATTTCATCTATCCAGCACCCCGGAGTCTTTACCAGGGGTTCTATTAACCGGGCTTTTATCCCAGCTAATACCAACGCATTTGATCTTTCCACCTGTCCATTGGACTCTGGGTGTGCCACTGAGGCTATATCTAACCGGATCCCCTTATTCATGCAGAATCGGGCAAACTCTCCCACAGCAAAGTTCGTGCCATTATCCGAGATGATGCTGTGGGGTAACCGTATCTCAAAATGATTTCTTTCAGGAAAGTTACAGCCGAATGACCATCCACTTTCCGGATCGGTTTTACCTCTATCCACTTGGTGAACTTATCTACCATCACCAGCATATGTGTCATGTTGCCCCTAGCCGGCTTGAATTCTCCCACCATATCCAAACACCATACAGCAAACGGCCAAGTGATAGGTATTGTTTTGAGCGCCGATGCGGGTAGGTGTGTCTGCTTGGCAAACCTTTGGCATCCTTCACATTTCGGACTATGTCCTCTGCATCTGCATGAGCAGTGGGCCAGTAAAACCCATGCCGAACACTTAGCCACCAGGGCTCTTGTACTGCAATGATGCCCACATTCTCCTTGATGTATCTCCAGGAGCATCTCCTTGCCCTCGGCTGGCTCCACACAACGTTGTAGCACCTCGGTTGCACTCCTTTTGTATAACTCCTTATTTATGATGGTGTAACCCTTGGATCTCCTCTGCACTCGCCTAGCTTCGGTTTCATCATTTGGTAAACTCCCCTCCGACATGAACTTCATGATTTCTTCAGCCCATTCCGGTACTGGATGTAAAGGGAATAATGTTCATCTATTTCCACTGGTTCGGCCGCCATTATCTCTTCTATCAGCCTTTGTCCATTCCCTAAGATTCGGTTAGCACCATCTTCTCTCTTCCCCTTTTTCCTAAGATTAGAGTAGCATTATCCGAGTCTCGGTTCGCAGTCCCCGAGTCTCGCCATGCAGTCCCCGGGTCCTCCCAAATGTACCCGACATCAACATTCATAGGAACAGCTTCAGATTCTTGCTTCGGGATAAAAATCGACTCGGAATCAGGTGAAGGTTTGATTGAAGGGATCCTTAGGTGATTCAAGGATATCCCGGGTGGGATTGCATCCCTAGACGACCCGAGTTTTGACAAGATATCAGCAGCTTCGTTCTCCAGCCGAGGTATGTGCTTGTACTCGCAACCTTCAAAAAACCCTGAAATTTTCTGGACATGAAATCGATATAGTGCCATATTGGCATCCAGGGCATCCCAATTTCCAGAAGACTGCTGCACCACTAAATCTGAATCACCAAAACATTCTATCCGGCGGATGCCGATGTCCTTAGCCACATTAAGCCCATGGATCAGTGCCTCATATTCGGCCACATTGTTTGATGCTGAAAAATGAATCTGCAATACATATCGCAACTGATCTTGCTTTGGTGATGTGAGTACTATCCCAGCACCCAGTCCGATTTTGGTTTTGGAGCCATCAAAGTGCAACTTCCAGTAATTGTAATCCGGCTTGGGTGGTTCATATTGCATCTCTGCCCAGTCACAAAGGAAATCCGGTAAAGCTTGAGACTTGATAGCATCTCTTCTCTCATAATGCGGGGTGTAAGGAGACACTTCTATTGCCCATTTGGCAACTCGGCCAGTCGCATCTTTGCACCCAATGATCTCCGAGATTGGAGCTTCGCATACAACGGTGATCGGATGCTCCTGGAAGTAATGTTTCAACTTCTTGGCCGCCAGGTATACACCATATGTCATTTTTTGGTAGTGAGGATAATTTTGCTTTGAGGTTGAGATCACCTCGCTTAAATAGTACACCGGTCTTTGCACGGATCTACCCTCCTCATCTCGCTCTACCACTATAACCACACTTACGACTCGGTTAGTGGCCGCAATGTAAAGTAACATTGGTTCATTCGGCAAAGGTGACGCCAGAATTGGTGCAGTGGACAACATCTTTTTTAATTCATTGAAAGCCGAATCTGCTTGCGGGGTCCACGTGAACCCGGTGCTTTTCTCATCAATTGATATAAGGGCAAGGCTTTTTCTCCTAGCCGACTCACAAATCGACTTAGCGAGGCTAGACACCCGGTAAATTTTTGTACATCTTTTAGACATTTAGGCAATTTCATGTTTTCTATGGCCCGGATCTTAGCCGGATTCACTTCGATACCTCGGCTCGATACAAGGAAACCGAGCAACTTTCCAGCTGGGACCCCAAAGGTGCACTTATCCGGATTCAATTTCAACCGGTACTTTCTCAAGTTTACAAATGTTTCCTCGAGATCCTCGAGGAGAGTACGTTTTTCTTTAGTTTTGATGACAATATCATCGACATACACCTGCACATTTTTGCCCATTTGAGATTGTAAGCACTTCTGCATACATCTCTGATAAGTTGCACCGGCATTTCTCAAACCGAAACACATGACACGATAGCAATACGCCCCATACGGGGTAATAAAAGCAGTCTTTATTTGATCTTTGGGGTTCAGTGGTATCTGGTGAAAACCAGAGTACGCATCAATAAAAGACAACAACTCACACCCAGCAGTAGAATCGATCACTTGATCAATCCGAGGTAAAGGAAACGGATCCTTCGGGCACGCCTTGTTCAGGTTGGTGAAGTCGATGCACATACGCCACACCTTGACCACCGCTGGTTCATCCTTCTTCTTCTCTACCAGAACCGGATTGGATATCCAGTCTGGATGCAACACCTCCATAATGAATCCGGCTGCAAGTAGCTTAGCCAGCTCATCAAGCACCACTTTTCTTCGGTCATCTGAAAGACGACGAGTCGGTTGCCTCACCGGCTTCACCTCCGGCCGGACAAATAAAGAGTGCTCTGCCAACTCCCTCGGAACACCAGGCAGGTCCTTAGCCGACCATGCGAAGATATCCCGATTCTCACGGAGGAAGTGACAGAGCGCGCTTTCCTATTTCTCGCCCAACCCGGCACCAATGATGGCCATGCGCTCCGGATTCTCCGGGTCAATGGGGATCTTCTTTGTCTCCTTGGGCACCTCAAATGTTGCACCTGCATCCGGATTGGTCATGGCCAGCACACCGAGCTGAGCTGACTTTGCCATTGCCACTACTTCATGCATCTTGCTCTTCTCCGCCTGGATCACCAACGACTCGGCTAAGGTGGAACCAACCGTGGCACACTGTATGGCCTTCTTGTAATCTCCCACAACGGTGATGATACCATTTGGGCCAGGCATCTTCATCTTGAGGTAGGCAACATGAGTGGATATCATGAACTTGGCTAATGCCGGCCTGCCGAGCAGAGCATGGTATGGGCTCTCCAAGTCTACCACCTCGAATTCGAGACTCTCCAGTCTGTGATTGTCCTTGGTACCAAACAGCACATCCACCCAGATCTTTCCCATTGGGGAACAAGACACCCCGGGTACTATACCATGGAAGGTGCAACTGCTCTGCTGCAGCTGATTCGGCGAATAACCCAACTTGACCATTGTGTCCCGATACATGATGTTTATAGCACTGCCATTGTCAACCAAGACTCGAGTGAATTTCACATTAATCTTTGGTCCAACCAAAGTCGGATCCACCACCAGTGCGTAGTTTCCTGGGCTGGGCATAACCCTGGGATTATCAGCCCTACTCCAAGTGATCTCCTGCTCGGACCAGTTCAGGTATTTTGGTACTGCTGGTGTGACTGCATTCACCTCCTTCGCCCTTCGTAGCTGACTTTTTTGTCAGTTGGCTCGGTCACAAAAACCACATAGCTTTGATGAGCTTCCTTGTAATCATTTCCGGGGTATCCACCTTGCCGACTTGGACCTGCATTGTTGTTGCCTCCCATATTTACCAGGTTAACCGGCTTTGTGGCTGCCGGCCTTGGAGCTCCTTCGTTCACCGGGGTTGCATTGGCTCCGGATAAAGGCGTATTTGGCCTGAAATTCGGTCTAGGAGCACCTCTCTGAGGTGGCCCTCTCTGACCTTCCGCCTGGATGCGATGATGCCAGCTACAATTCCGAGTTGAATGATTGGCCGGCTTGCGTGGGTCTGTTGTGTGATAACGGCAAGGCCCATCTATCATTGCCTCAAAAGTTAAAGGTGGACTCGGTCCATCCCACACTTTCTTTGGCCAAGCACCTTGATTCGGCCTCCAAGCTGGCCTCATTTTTTGGTCTCTGGCTATCAGGATGATCCATATTTACTGCAGCAACCTGGTCTGAGCCGTATCTGTAATCCGGATCTCTCCTTTTATAACCGAACTCATGTCGGTCACTGGGCCTCAATGGTCCTGTTCGGTTGTTAACCGGTTGCCTCCTGCTAGTTCCCACCGCATCCAACGCTGGCTGCGTCGGATCGCCAAGAGCATATGTATCTGCTATCCGGATCATTTCGCCAGTGTCTTTGGCATATCTCTCTGGAGCTTCTGCCAGAGCGGGGTGCCATGTCGGCAACCCTGCGCAAACCAAGAAATGGCCTGCTCCTCCACAACACCTTCACAAGAATTGCGAATGTTGCTCCACCGAGTCAAAAATTCTCGGTCTGTCTCCCGCTCTTCCTGCCTGCACGCAGACAAGAGCTGAGGTCGGTTTGGCCTCTTGTACGTGCTGGAGAAGTTGCTGTAAAAGCCTGTTCCAATCCATCCAAGTTGATACTGCCTCTGGCAAATTGTTCAGCCAAATCCGGGCTGGCCCTTCCAACATATGCGGGAGATACCGGACCGCCCATCGGCGATTGCCCCCCGCAATGTGCACCGAGGATACATAGTCTATCAGCCAATCCTGTGGCTTGGTGCTGCCGTTATACGGCTTTGTGATTCGGCCAAGCTGAAACAATGGCACATTCGGCTCGTTCATGATCCTAGGCCCAAAGCAGGAGGACCTGGTGGGCCTTGCTCTTCCAGCCTCTCGGACTGATAAATCCTATCCAACCTGAGACGCTGATCATCCGGAGCCAATGTCCGAGGTCCCAGCCTGGACGCAAGTGCATTATCATACGTTTGGTATCCGGCTCGCGCCATAGCCGAATTACCATCATCATAGTGGTAGCCCGCCTGGCCCCACCTTGTTGCTGCGCTTGCACCATCATTTGCTGCTCCTGCCGGGGTTGATTCTGCCCAGGAGGACGAGGTGGTTGACCTCGGCCAGCCGAATTGCCCCTTCCGGCTCCCGGATTGCCTTGACCGCCATTGTTTCTGCTCTGGCCACCTCTTCCTTGTGCCGCTAGTTGCTTGCCGGCATACTCGGCATCATAGGCCTGCAGCTGCTTGCTCTTGCCCGAATTCACGCTCTGAGCCCGGTCAACTCCGACATGTGGAGATGACGCTTGCCCCTTGGATCTCTGGCTAACAGCCTTAGCCGACACTACCACTCGAGAACCACCAGCGTCCGGATTAGCTTTCCGAAAAGCCTCATTCTGCCGGTTACACACATCAACCAGCTCATTGACTCTTTCTGCCTGCTTGCGCCAAGCATCCCCGGTTAAAGTGGTTAACTCGGCTCGCGCTGCCGCTGCAGCCCTAAGATTCTTGGCCGGGGAGCTATACACCGGCTTGCCTGTACCCGATCTATGACTAGTAGCCTTACTCGAGCTCGATCTTGCGGCTCTAGCTAACTCGTCATTGAGGTCCTTACCCCTGTTGCGCAAGTCAACTCTCTTGCGTGGGTGAGGCGCTACTGGAGTGAAACCATCGGTGATACCATTGGCAGCATTGTACTCTCTCATGTCTCTATCAAATGCTTGCCTAGACTCTACCACCAACCGGGCTTCTCTTTGCAACCTCAGGCGCTCTGCCTCTAACTGAGCTATAGTAAGCTCTACATTTGCCCCGGGCGCCACTGGCCGAGCCAACTTTTCGAGGACATCCTCTAAGGGAGCCTCCATACTTGACATGCCAAGTGGGCCAACCGGATCTGGTTTCTCCTTTGGGAATTTCGCCGTCCGAGTCGGCTTGTCAACCGGATCGGTTGGTGTGATCAGCTCCTCGGGTATGCTGTTGCCGGCATCTCCTTTGCCAGCTCCAGCACTTGCTCCGGTCATCATCACTTCCACGCTACTCCCGGGGCGAGCGCTGCGCGGAGACGGAGGATCCTCGGCCACGAGCACCTGCGCCGGGTACTCGCGGACAAGCTCGGTGGTGACGTAGGTGAGGAAGCTGCCGAACTGGATGAAGTGTCCATCCACAGGGAGTGGTCCTCCCGCGAAGCAGCCGGCGTTGTCGCTGATGAAGGTGAACCCGCCGTAGTTGCAGACGAGCCCTGACCGCACTCGCACGCCGGAGCTGGTGACGGAACCCGTCCGGATGGAAACCCCAACCAACGCCACTGCTTGCCCCACGGTGGGCGCCAACTGTCGTGGTGGTGTCACGGCAGATGCCATAGGATGGCTTAAGTTGGGGGCTCGCTAGGACGTTGGGGGATCCGGGGAGGGTGTGCGCGCTCAAGAAGCACGCATGAAGAACAACCAAGAACTCACAAGAACAAGCAAGAACAACCAAACCAAGAACAACCAAAGCACACCAAGATGTACCCTGCTTCGGGGCCCTCTTGAGGAGGTAACACCCCTACTGCAGCACTAGCCTACTCTCTTATATCTCAAAGGGAACAAGTACAAGTGCTCCTCGAGCTGTATGAAGCAACAATGGTGAGAGCTCTAAGAGGAAGATGGAACAGGGGGAAATGAGGCCTCTCCTTCGTCGTCCCTCGCACTGGAGGATGTAGTGGTCTAATTATACTGTCGGGGGGTTGCCCACGGGTAGGGCAAAGATGTGGTGTTTAGTGTTGCAAAGGGCTAGCCGGATCAACATCTAGCCGGGTCAACATCTAGCGCGATCGGTTAGCACTGATCAAGCTAAAGTGCGAAAAGACGCCAAAGAGGATCCGGTAAAGTCTAACCGAATCAGAGGAAGGAAACCGGTTTAGTTAGCCGGGTTGGTCAGAAGGACCCGGAAGGTAATCCGGATATTGCACAAAGGCCAGTAATGTCAGAAAGGTTCACGGGTTCTGCAGGTCTCCTGCCAGAAGTTGAGAAGACGCGGTCAGGTCACAGGTTTTAGGGTCGCAAGGCCCTAGGCGCTGACTTGGCCAATTCGGGAAAGAGGATATGACCAGGGCCCGGGGGGCTACGCCTGCCATTGCCCAAAGTGGCAAGATAGGCTGCTAGGGACTTGACGGCCAGGTCAGGTCACGGGATTCCTGGGAGCACAGCAACCTAGGAGTGACTCGGCCAATTCGGGAAAGGAGGCAGTGGCTAGGCTACTGTGGTCTACACTGCCTTAAGCTCAAAGAGGAAAGATAAGCCTGTGGTGGAGAGGATGAGATGGGCTGAGTGACAGGGCCAGTATTTGTCCTGTTTTCCTTGTCCATGCCATTGTCCTCTGCGGCGAAGGGGCAAAAGGTAATTCGGTTACTGTATATATGCACCACACTTCCCCTGTGAGGAGGATCGACCATTGTAAGCATCATTCCCCCCCAAGCTTCATCTTCTACTGGAGCTCTCTCCATTGTTCATTATAAGCTCAGGGAGCACTCTGTACTTGTAAACACTGAGATATAAGAGAGTAGGCTAGAGCTGCAGTAGGGGTGTTACCTCCACAAGAGGGCCCGAAGCAGGGTACATCGTGGTGTTCTTTGCTGTTCTTGGTTTGCTCTGTTCTTGTTGGTTCTTGGACTTCTTGCTTCTTCTTCATGCGTGTACGTGAGCGCGCAAAACCCTCCCCGGTTCCCCCACGCCCAAGCGAGCCCACACTTAAGCATCCCATGGCATCTGCGTGACACCACCCGACAGTTGGCGCCCACCGTGGGGCGAGCGGCG